>BSAI01000090.1:430172-472351 GCA_036245035.1 Adrianichthys oophorus | reverse complement strand
GCGTGCGTGTGTGAGCGTGCGTGTGTGAGCGTGCGTGTGTGAGCGTGTGAGCGTGTGTGTGCGAGCGTGTGCGTGTGTGTGCGTGTGTGAGTGTGAGCGTGTGAGCGTGTGTGTGCGAGCGTGTGTGTGCGAGCGTGTGTGAGCGAGCGTGTGTGAGCGAGCGTGTGTGAGCGTGCGTGTGTGAGCGTGCGTGTGTGCTTACGTGCTGCAGGCGGCTGTCATGGCCTGGCAGGTGTCCCCGGTGCAGAACTCGGAGATGGTGCTGTACTGCAGGTTGATGAGGTTGAAGAAGGTGGTCGCTGTGGAGGAGACAGCAGCACGTTATCCACAGGAGAACATCAGGAAGAACCGGATCGGGCCCAAACATCTGCTCCTGTAGAACTGCATTCCTCGGACAGTTCCTCAAGCTTTGATGATCAGAGGAATGCTTTTAGAGAAAACCAGCTCCACAACCTCAACGCTGACGGGAAAACACAACCAGGTCCAAAGTTCTGGTCTAAACTAAACCATGAGGGTTCTGACTTTCAGGACTTCCTTCATGGTAGAACCAACAGAGTCTCATCTTTTATTGAGGAACCTGATTGGTGACACATGCACACCTGAGACATTTCAGAGAACCATGCCGGCTCACTGAAGACAGGACGGCATTCGACTTCTGCTCCGTTTTCCATGTAAACCTCTGACCGCTATTTGGCACCGCAGCACACCAAGCTTCTTTCAGCAGCTCTGCACCAAATCAATATGATTTGGCAACAACCATCTTGTGGTAGACACATTAGCCTCACGGTTGGTGTTGATACAGAGCTCAATTCAACTCCATTTTGGCTAGGGATGGTTACCTAAACTCTGACAATTTGGTACCAGTACCGCCGCTCACCAGTACCAAATAAAAACATGGATTTTGGTGCTTAATATCAGACATGTCCATCACAGACTGTTAGGAAGAATGAAATGAAGCCTCCTTTCCAGATTCCAGCACTGTGCTTCACCGTCACGCTGCTTCGTCACACATGGAAAAAAATGACGCTTTGTTATATTGGTGAAGCACCGGTTCGAGCAGATTCCGTCGCCTGAATCCTTTTAAAGTAGCGGTTTGTCACCAGATAAAATCCAAACGCTACCACATCCCTGATTTAAACTCAAATAGCCAAATTGTTTCTTTGCTCGTTTATTCCAGCAGCCTTTTGCTAAATTCATAAAATACACAGATTTTCTGAACCAGACTTTAAGAACCTTATTGGTTTTTATACTGAAACATGTTTTGGTGTGAAAACCAGACAACTTTGAGGGTTGAAAAAAATACTTCTGAATTGACTAAAATAAAAGAAGGTGAAATTGTCTTTGCTGAACGGTAAGGTGAGGGTGTGTCATGGTCTCCAGATAATGCGGTCCAGATCGAGTCCTGAACCTTGAGTTTTCTCTGGATTCAGACTGTTGTCAAATGAACATTTCCATTTCAACCCAAAGTTTGTGAACAAAACCATGTGACTACAGATCTCTTCAGTCAATGGGCAGGAATTACGAGGGCGGGGGCAAAGCAAAAAGAGTCAGAAATGATGGAAGTTCTGCGCTTAGGAATCCTTGTGGGGATAGTTCACTGACTCAAACTTTAGATTTTGCTGACCGGGTTTGAATGTCTGTATCAGCGTCAGAGACGACACTTTTTCCTGCTGCTCTGGTACGGTGGAGGCACGCTGCATGGAGGTTACTGAGGCTAAGAAGGTACGCCGCTAAGTGTTTCTGACTGATGGAAATCAGTGAGAACCGACGTGTATCACGTTAAAAGTTCTTTAAATGAGTCTGCATTCATCCCACCACATTTCAATGAGTTGCTGGGTCTCATCGTTGTTTTCTACTCCGTTTACATCCCATAATGCCCAGCTATGGTGGCCGTTTGGACGGAGCCTTTTCAGGCTGTGGAGACTCAGAACAAACTAGAGTTCAGTCCAGTTGGAAACAAAGTGAGACCGCCTCATCAGACGCGTCAGAGAGCGGGTCCACTTGGGTGTGTTCAGACTGAAACTTTGTTCTGGATTATCGGGGGAACCAAACGTGTTGGGTCTGAATACAGCCTTAGGGTGTATTGAAATGTGGTTGGATGGATCCCGGTGTGGATCACCTAATAGGCAGATGACGGCGTTTCTGCTGGAGAACTTTATGTTTTCGTGCAGAACATGGCGTTTGGATGGTTTTCACTCACTGTTGCTCGCCAGCCATTCGTTCAGGTCAATTTCTCGGGGCAGCACCACCAGCTCCTTCAGGTCAAAATCCACCACCCGGGTTTTGGTGAACTCTGGCTCCAGGTACTGCTTTTTCTCCTCCGCTGGCGCCTTCTTTCCATTCGGCTTGGGCTTGGACTTCCTGCGACAGAGAGGAGGAGGAGGAAAATTATGGTGGAGAAGGGGAAACAGAAGCTTTTCTTTTCTCAGTGCTTCAGGGCGGAGGACGGCGTGAAAGGAATTTTCCACGCAACGCCACATGATGTTGCAAAACAAACTCAACGTCCAACCGGATTTTCAAGAAGCACCACTCAAATAAGCCCTAACAGAAAGTTCCCCGTCAGGTCCTCCGATGACCCCAAGGTGTTTCTGGAAAAGAGAAACAATCACAGACCCCCCCCCCCCGAACCAACACCAACATCATGGCGGCTATAAAGCAGACGCTCAGACTTCCACAGACGCTTTCAACACCTAAACACCACATCACACCCGACCTACACTTCCACCCCCACCCCCAGATCCAGGCTCCGTCAGGTTCCAGACTGATGGTGCAAATGAAACCTTCACGACAGCTGCTGAACACCGTCTCACCTTCATCTCGCAGGTTCGATTCCTGCACAAAGCGGTTTTTTGTCATTAAACAGATTTTAATCACAGAGAGAAAAAGGAGGAAGAAAGACAACTGATGATGCTCCAGACATGGACTTCCTGCCCAGACCCCCCCCCGCGTTCACAAGCTTCAGCCTTAGCAAACAAGCAGGGGTGTGTGCCAACAGCCTACAGGCTTTCCGTAAACATGCAGAGATCTCCATCAGCGTGTGAACTTCCTGAGTCTGTCTGGAGACGCCGCCATTGAACCGCCTCAGCAAGCCTCTGACCTGCTGGTGCTTGATGGAGGAGGTCCACCTGTGGGTCAGGAACCCTTTATGACGAGACCTGGAGGTCCATGAATGACAGGTTCAGCATGGAAGGCCAAAGCTTCAGTCTGAACGGCGGATTCATGCCTGGGGGAGCACCTCCGTCTGCATCAACAGCTCCAACAGGAGAAATGACCAAAACAGGTAGAGAAGCTAAAAGAAACCTAACTCTGTCATTTAGCCGTTAGAAACACCACCATTTGGTGGTGGGGGGGTCAAAACTGCAGTCTCCTTAGCTGTTCCTCCCCATCAGTCACTTTACCCTTCACTTCTGCAGCCCCCCCACTTTCTCCAGGCAGAGCACTGAGCATGCTAAGAAAACCCATGACATCATACACCTATGCTTTCTGAACAGCAAGACCCCCCAGCTGTCTGCAGCAGCGGATTCCACCTGAGAACATCTCTGTCTGGATGGAGGGAAGTGGGAAATATCTGCTCAACCCCCCCAGGTCAGGTGTTCCTTCCCAGAACCTGCTGGTTCCAACAGGACGCTGAGGAACATCCACCTGGAAAGATGATGCTCCACGGAACGTTCACGTCATGCGGCTCGGTTAGAGGAGCAGCCTGTGGTCAGGTCTGACACACCAGGAGAGATGAATGCATGAAGCTTCAGGAGAGGAGCCATCATGGTCTGGGTTTCCAAGGAGAACCACAGGGTTCCTTCTGAAGCTCCTCAAGCTTCACAGCAGAAGGAGGAAGTTCTTTGATGAGAATCTAAAGCTCAAAGCAAACTTTAGGTTTGGATGAGGAAACTGCTTTGTTCCTGCTGTCAGAGCAGCACCGGGACCCGCCTCCACCTGTTCCAGCAGAAACCACAGCGCTCAGCAGCTCCTGAGTCTCCATGCAGGGAGATGGAGCATTGGGGGGGGGGGGGGCTGCTGAACAAAACACCTGCGGTCTGGAAACAACAGGTAAAGCCCAGGTAGCTCCTCCCACACGCACCTGTTTGGTCACATGATCACTTTGTCCACTGCCCTCAGAGAAAACCCCGTGTGAGGAAAAAAAAAACATGAAAGGGGAAAAGCTGAAGTTTGTGGTCTAAGATCAGAGAAAAACCACATTTTACAGCCGAGCTGAAAGAATACAGAAGGATTTTCTGACCGGAACCACCGATACAGAGCTTTCTCATTTCATCAGCTTCACATTTCCAAAAACCCACAGGAGCAGCAGCAGGAGGAGCCTCCGGACTCCCACCGTCACCCCAGAGACGCAGCGAACACGCGGCGCGCGCCCCCTCCGCGCGCAACCCCGTCATCACGGCAGTCCTTCCCACAGTCACGCGTTTACCTGAGGACTTTCCCGACAGCCTGCAGAACCATTTTACAGCTGATCCCGTTCTTAGAGTTCTTCTGCGGGTGCATGACCGCCTGGTCTCCGGGACAGGAACCGGAAATCTCCGAGCATAACTTAGGACGCGGACAAACGCGGCTCCGCTCCTGCCAGACTCTTCACAAACTCTCAGCAGCTCCGCGGAAGACTCTGCTCCTCTGCTGCTCTCAGCCAATCACAGCGCAGAGGGGCGGGCGGAGGTGACGTCAAACACCCGCCCACGTGGCCGTGGTTTGTCCTCTGTGTGATTACAGCGACGGATCAGCTTTTTCTGTCCTTCACCAGAGGCAGATCATTCACGGGGTTCTAACGCTGGTTCCTCAGAACTGTTCCAGGAGTTCTGTCTGAGTTCCTCTCATCCACACCAGCAGAAAAAGACCAGATGTTCCATCCAGCAGAACCTGACATCATCAGAACTCTGCTGACAAGATACTTTCTGATGGGTCCAGAGAAGCTGAGATAAGGGAACCAGAATCCAAACCTGCTCCAAGTCTGTCAGAACTACAGAGAAGATCTGCTGACATTTGGGTCCATAGAAATGAACAGAAAGGTTCTAAACTGTGTGGAACAAGAACAAGAGAACAAAGAGAGAGAAACTGAGAACTTCCTGCTTCTAAAAAGACCCAAAACAAGAAGAATCTTCTGGTTTCTAACAAAGTTCCTGATGACGACACCATGGAATGAAAGTTCTGGTTCTGGGAGGCCCAACAGGACCTGGTAAGCTCAAAGGAGCAAAAACCAGAACCAAACTGCAGATTTTACACTCATTCACATGTAAAATAAATCTGCAGACCAGACCAGTCAGGAGAAAGGTCTACTTCCATGATTCTGAAAAGTCAAGTCCAAACTTTAGTATGAAAATCAGGAAATTTATCATCATCATTCTTCATTAGGAGGAAACCTTTTTCACTTAAGTCCTTGAAGCTCCTGAAAATGAAAACAGTGAAATTCTTCAGACAGTTTACTTTCAACATTTCTGACAACAGCCAGCAGGTCAAAGCTCAAATCTGAAGTTGCGTTTTCATTCATGGTAAGAACGAATGCCAACGCGGCGTGCACATTCCTCCCTTTGATGAACCTCACCTGGAATCCAGCTCTGAAGGCGTTTGGACGAGTTCTGACATGATTGTTGGAGCTGCAGAACCAGTGGAGGAGCCCATGCTCTTCCTTTAGCGCTGAAAGCTCCTCTATGCATTTTCACAGCAAGACTGCACCATGAAAAGGTTCCTTTAGGAACAAGTTTGGAGCCGAAGAAGAAAAAAACCACAAACTGTTAAAAACCTGAAGATAGAGAGGCTCCAGACAGACAGGAAGAAGTTCATCTCATGAGAAAACCCAAAGAACAGCAGCTTCTCCTATTCTCTCTAAGCTGGGTTTCAGAAAAAATAACTTTTCACTGTTTAGAACTTAAATAATCTAAATCCATGTTTTCTTTTGGTTTTTTAGGTTAAAAACAGTTTTTAGGTCATTTATGATTGAAGAATTCAGGATTCTTCCAGGGACACTTCCACATTTCTTTGGTTTACATGAACAGTCGAGTAAAAGGTTTTACAGAGTTAAAAAACATTTTTGTTGTGAATGGATTGAGTTTTTGGACAGCGATTTCTCGCTGAGTCGTGCTGCTTTCTTCACAGACATCAACGACATGCTCTGAAATGCTCCACCTCTTCAGGCTTCAGTCTTTTTCTCAGGGAAAGACGGAAGCTGCGTCTGCAGCAGACAGCTGTGGCTTCAGATGCTGCGATGGACGGAGAGAAGTGTTCTGTGACGGCAGAGGCGTCTCCTGGCAGGGACCTAACAGCCCGGCGTGAAGATTACCTTAGCGGGTGGAGGAGGTGCCAAGGCGCTGGTCCCACTGTTGAACGTCCATAAGGAAAGAAGAACACAGGACTCACTGTGTTCCTGTCGCTAAGAATAACAGCCGTAAAGCACAGGAGAAAGGGCTGCTGAGCGGCCGGCCACGTTTAGGAACCTTTTTCACCTTTTCTGTTCTCAGAATCAACAACAGCAGAAACCAAATCGCATCCTTTGTACCAAAACCTGAAGTTACACTCCATCCGGTAAATGTTTTATTACACATCAAAGGTAACCGGCACAAATGTTTGAACCGTTTTCTCCTCTTCTAAACAGAACTTTAACTTCTTCACTGGAATCCTCCAGTGGGACACGCGGGGGGGTTGAGTGTCTATAAAGTGTTGTGATCCGTTACGGTGTATTTTCCTGTTGAAGTTATTGGGAGGGATGATGGGGAAAGTGTGCTGCCATAATGAAAACCTCATGTTCAGCGAACTTTCCGTTAATTTGCCTCCAATGATTGGATCCGTGCGGACACTTAAAATAGAAGACATCCATTTAAGACTGCTGGAGCCTGGCCGGGGGTGGGGGGGTCTTGACCGTGAAGTCACACAGGCAAGGCTGTTGGTGGTGAGAGCAGGTGGAGAAGGTGCAGCCAGCGGGTCCCATATGTTTGACCCTGTTCCTCAGAGTCTGATGGAAAGCAGCATTCCTCCGTCTGTAGACAGACGACTATTATTTATCCTCCGCTGTGACGTCAGCTTCTGCTGCCTTCCAGCCACACCGGCTCAACCTCCACCCTTCCTGAACCAGATGCTGCTGCGCCAAACAGATTACGGCACTTCAGAGTGGCTGCAATCATTCTAATGGACTGGTCTGTTTTTAGAAACTGTTTTAATCTTCCCCTGCAGGAAAGCTCCTCCATTAAACCAACACCTTTGGTGGAGGATCATTGTTCTGGATTTCTTTATGAAATGCAGACATGCAAACCCACTCAGCTACAGTGAACACTCTGGCAGCCAGATATTTGGTAAAAGTCTGTTTGTGTTGCTTCCCTTTGCAGTCTAAAGTACAGCAGATGCTCAGGTTAAACCAACCGGATTTCTTCCTTCACAGTGAATTCTCTGTAGAGTTTTTAAAGACTCACTCCACTGAAAATAGTGTTTTTGGAGTTTTTAACACGTTCTTAAAGCATTTTTCTCATGGTGGAGAACCTATATAACAGAATTTAAGATGAAAACTGCGTTCAAGTATTTCTTAATTTGAGCTTTTTATCTGGCAGAATATTGATAAAAAAAAGAAGAGCAAGCAGAAATCTGTCCAGCAGGTAAGACCTGGAAACACAGGCCGAAGGAGGACAAACATCCCAGAAATGTAAATAGAAATAAGCAGCTTCGTCACATAGCAGGAAGACATGTTTGGAGAACAACTGCATTTGCTTCCACAAAACATGCAGAAGGTTCAAAGAGAAAATCAGGGACCAGAACCAGTGTCCTCACAGCTGAAAAACCCAAATGCTCTGTTTTGAAAGAAAAACAAGGATTCCAGTTGAACGTCTGAGACCTAAATGAAGCAGATGCCAACAGCCGGGCATCCACAGATCTTCCTTTAAAGTCTTTCAAAGAGCAGCAGCACAATCAGGTACAACCAGGACGAGTGGAGCAGATCTTCGGGAGCTGCTGGTGCTGTGTCCTCCATGGGAGAGTGTAAGGTCTTAGCCACAGAGAGCCATGCTGCCTAAAGGTCTTCAGCCTTACAGGGTGTCCTACAGGTCCAGATAAGGGTGAGCAAGGCCAGGGGAACAAACCCAGTGACCTACTCAGCAATATGTTGTACAAAGACTGTAACCCTCCTTACCAAAGAAAAGAGAACTCTTCCCAACAGAGTGGTTCATTTCTGGAATCTCCTCCAAGCATTTCCTGCTGCAGAGTTCTGCAGTTCTCTTCACCTGCAGTCTGTCTCCAGGTGAACAAACAGAACCTGAACCAAAAACAGCCGCTTTCAGCCAAAGTAACCTGTGTTTACAGACTTTGCACACCCACTTTCTGAGCAGAACAGGTTCATGTTTGGAAACTGAAATTATTTTCTGAGCCACGAAAGTGAAATGCTGGAATATTTCTCATATTTAAAGCCTTCTCTCTGTCCATTCCTTCTCTTTTTTACTTCATCTCCTTTGTTCTGCATTCCTGACAGAGCTGGGCTGCATGCAAAAACACGTCAGCACGCTCTGCACACAAGCGGGCCAAACAAAGGCCTGCAGAAGTCAGCCGTGAAGATGGGCTGCAGGAAGGCATGAGAACCGGTCCAGGAGGAGCAGACACTTTTTTCCTTGATTAGGCAGCTGATACGTCAGGATTAATGTGCTTCTGTGCAAAACCCGTCAGCCAGGTTAGCTCTGACCTTTCACCAACACCAGCACCCATCCAGGTCCCGGGGGTCCGGACATCAAACACTCTGCAGTGCTTGCGAGCTCGGAAAGGGAGACAGACGCAGGAAGCCAGACTCCCAGGTTCACAGAAGGAGGAGAGAAGAAGAGGAGGGCTTCAGCAACAGAGATGAGAATTGCCAGACTCCTGTCCAGACGTTTAGAAATCCCAATTGCCATGGAAACGGCATGGATACATGTCAGGAGGAATGAGGCAGAATGGAATGGGGCAGGGCTGAGACACATGCCACACAGGAAGCTGTAAAGAATGGGGGTGGGGGGTTGAGCTATGGAACAGGGCTAAATAAATGAACTTTTGGATAATAAGCTAGATTTTGCTGATGTTGGTTGGGAGATTTTTATGATGTTAGAACTTAGTCTGAGCCAAAGCTAGGAACCCCAGGGTTCCCCCCGGGGGAAGGGGTGCAGTCGTGCTGCTGCTGCTCATTCCACAGCAGTAATGAGGCTTCAGCCTCAAGCTCATGGACGCAAACATTCATTGAGTTCTGGTGACACCGGCTCTGATGGCACAGAAACTAGAACTGTTCTGAGAGACTCAGTTTGAAGGTCTGAAACCCAGGAGTCCAGAAAACTTCAAGAAGTTTCATGAAAAACTGAAACTAAAGTTTTAAACTAGAAACGTTAATCCCACTAAAGCACATCAGCATATCACGGCACTTCCTTTACTTGGTCTTTTCAAAACAAAAGCAAAGCTGGGTACTTTAGATGTTTAGCAGTAATTGATCCCACAATGGAAAAGAATTAAGTGATCAGTAAAACTGACTGTATAATTACTGGTCGAAGCGACTGTGACGTCACCCGCAGAAAATTACTTTCAACTCCAGCCTAATGAAGCCAATTCAGTTGCTATTTTTCTGTGATTACACCATTTAGAGCCAGATGACAGTGATTGGTCCAAGTCGGTCTGAGTTCCATGTTTTGGTCAACTACTGTCGCCAATCACGAGTGAGCTTACTGGAAGTCCACACCCCTTCCACTGAAAGTGGCTCCGGAGAATCTGTCCAACCCTTGAGGTGGGCCCAGCGGGCATGCTTTTACTGAGGCATCTGATTGGTCAGGTTATAATTTGAATAACTTACAATAAAGAAAAAATATAATATAATGAAAATGTTTAAGAAGATGTTAAGAAAAATGTATCAGAGCAAGAATGGTTATTCTAACACATAAAAAGAGTAAGTAATCTCGGTTTATTTTTCTATAGAAGTCTATGAGATTGTAGAGCCAGCAGGTACTTCCTGTTTGGAACGCTGGGAAAGGGGTTAAGCTGTCCAGTAATTATACGGTCTATGGTAAAACTGCAGATATTCCTGTCCGCCCTCCCTCTAGAAGACCTGCAGGTTTCTGTCATTGTGAGTCGTCACAGGTTTATAATGAGTCACAAACGTTAGGAAACCTTTGTTTCTGAGGACAGATCAGATCCGCGAGATGATCCACATGTGATTTTATTACTGAAAGCAGGACTAACAAAGCTGATATCTGTCAGGTCAACAGATATAAACTGTGTTGATGTTCAAAAATCTCCTAAAAGACAAACGATCCTCCTTCAGGATCAGGAGAAGGAGGCTCTTCCTTAATCTTCACAGGAGCTTGTCGACATTTTTCAGTCAAAGTGAAACATTACCTGCAGATGACAAAACTTCTGCAGGCCTTAAAGCATGCCTGACACCAACACTGCCATCTACTGGTGAAAGGAGGGAGGACGAGGAGAACTTCAGAGAGCAAAGGTAAGTAACCTTGGACATTCAGCGCTCAAACACCCAAAAAACTAAGCTGTCATTGACACAGGAGAGTATTCTTGAATTTCTTAAACCACACGGTGCCTCAGGGGGCGCCATAGCGCCCCCCCCCCCCTTGTGAACAACACAAGTGTTTTCTGTCAGATCTATAAACAAACAGGAATCAGGAGGGTGAGGCAAAAAATGTTTGCTCAAGAGCACAAGAGGTAGTTGTGTGTGTCTGTATAACTGCAAGGGTTGTATGAAAAAAGGTGTGTGTGGGGGGGCAAAAGAAAGACGCAATGGAAAGAGGAGGGGTGGACAGAGCTTTCCTTTATGACTCATTAAAGAACTTCTAAATATGAAGAGGGAGGGGGTGTCTACGCCAACCTATGAATTGAAGTAAAAAGTTAAAATCTACTTTGGGTAGGGTACCCTGTGTGAGGGTCTGTCACTGAAAGGAAGTGAATGTTCATGGAAATGACGGAACAAATTAAAAAGCCTTCACCCATCTGAGCAGCCACCCCACCCTGATCCGGCTCATTAATTCCAAAGTGGGCAGTTCGGAAAAAGCTCCAAAGACAATGTGACTGCGCATAAACTCTGAACTTCCTAGAAAAGGCTTCTGCAGAATGCGTGAAATGATGAAAATGACTCTCAAAATGAAAGTGAAGCACCGTCAGGTGGTGCAAAGGAGAAACCAATGAAATCTGACCCACATAAAAACCCTGAGGGCACACCCAGGAAACGGAGAAGAATGCTGGAATTCAGACAACAGAAAAACAGTTGGTTTATGAGCAGCCTTTGAAGACAAACGTACTGAACCAGACTTGGGTTCATGAATCGTGTTTGGAGCACGTACTGAACCAGGCTGGTGAACACGCATGTTTTCTTCAGGGTTACATAACACATTTGCAGAATCAGAGATGAAGGTCGTTTTCAGTAAAGATTTCTGCCTGCTTCGATCGTCTGCTGTTGGTTTTTCTGTCATCACCATGAAGTCAACGCCCTGCTTCACATTAACCCATCACCCTGCTGACCGCACTGGAATAGTGGGGTTTGCAGAGGTGATAGAACCATAAAGAAAAGGAATAAACATGTTTCTGTCCCTGAAGGTCTACTTCTGGCCCAGCATCCTTCATCTCCAGCAAACGCTCATAACAACAGAGCCTCTCAGCACCGCCTACTGGAGGGGTGTTCAGATCTGAAGGGGGCCAGGGGGTGTTTCGACATGAGCCGCCCTGCTTATCGGAACAAACGTACGGTCAATCGCAGAGAACAAGGACACTTCCAGAGGGCAGCACGGCCAATGCCCCCCCTCCTGACAGAAGCAGTCTTTGGTATGATATGAAAACACAAACATCTCCTTCCAACCAGATCTGAGAGCAGAACTAAATAAACTAGAGGAAGTGTTGATGTGAAACTGCAGAGTGGATGTGCCTCCAGCAGACCTGATATCAGAGGAAACTCTGCTCCATTGTTTCCATGATTAACTCTTCCAGTGATGAAAGCTCAGGAAGTCGTCACGCCCAGCAGCTCAGAGAGGTGAGCATGACGTGACCTTCCAAGGCAAGAAATGTTTCAGCAGCAGATGATCGTGGACCAGAACAAAGACAGAGAGGTCCCAGGTGAGAGACAGGAACCAGGTCACATGTACCTGGACGTGTGCACGCAGACAAAGTATGGGAGGTGTGTGATGAAAGTATTGGAGGACAGACCCTCGTGTTTTCTCCTGAAGTGACAAACCTCAGCAAAGCCCTACTTTCTATCAGAAACTGCAGAGGAAATTCTGCTTGATGTCCTGTAGCTTCTGCAGACAGAACAACACTGAACAGGAAGTGGAAGCTGCTCTGATAAAGGGGGCAGGCAAAGGAAAGGTCAGATCAATACATGATCCAGATCAGCAGACCTTCTGAAGACTAGATTGGGTCCACAGGACACTTGGGTACAAACAAGCCTCAGAAGACGAGTTTTTCTCTCTGGGTCCAAATTGACTCATGACAAAAAAAAAAAATAATTTCAGACAAAAGTTGCATAAAGACGTCATTCATCAGCATCTGCAATGCAAATAGGAAGTTCATTAAGAAAAGTCTCAGAGACACAGCCATGGTTGGCCTAATCGTCAGCGCCGTCTGCACCAAGGACACGCCCCCTATATCCCTGCCTCTTTGCCCAGTTTTACCCGGCACTAATGCATAGACATTTACTTCCCTCTTTCCTTCTGAACAGCTGGGCTGAAGAGAACTTGGAGCGGATGAAATTTCACTTCTTCTTTGTGTTTAGCTTAGCACTGATTTGGTTATTAGCTAACCCTAAAGTAGGATTTTAATCTGTTTCATCAAAAACAATCCCATCAACATACTGATGGGGGCTCCACTGTCATGTGAGGTGCTAACCTACTAGCTCAGTGGCCATGTGGAAGAGTGTCCGCCCTGAGACCGGGAGGTTGTGAGATAAAATCCAGGCTGAGTCAAACCAAAGACTAAACGTGGGACCCAATGCCTCCCTGCTTGACACTCAGCATTAAGGGGTTGGTGGGGGGGTTCAATCACCAAATGGTTCCCAATATCGGATGTGACTGCAGCACACCGCTCCCCCAGGAAAGCTTGGGGGAGCTCAAAGTTTGATTCTTATACCCCCCCACCCATAGTACTGTGAAAATGCTTGGAGCTTCTCAATAGATCCAGTTTCCAGGAACACTGCAGAGGAAGTCCTGCACCGCCACCAACAAGTGTCTGAAGCATAAACAGGGAAAGGGGCGGTCCTACCGTCTCTATTCAGTATGACTGCAACAGACAAGCCCCATAAACAGGAAGTGAGGCGCCCAGTCCCTTCCTGTCTAGCTTTCTTGCACAGGCTGCTAAGATGACTGCTGCGCTTTTCACGGGAACTTTTCTTGATCCATTGTTGGAGGGAATTCTGTTCATCAGTATCCCTGCCTCTGACCCACCAAGAACAGCTGAAACACAGAGGAACCCTTCTCCACTCACCAAACGGCTCTGCATTACTCTGACCCAGACTTTAGGGCCCTGTGAGTTCAGGGTTTAACGGGTGCAGACACATTTATGAAAAGGCCTCATTGTAGTTGGAGGGTGAGGTCACACCAGACAGGTGCTGCGGTAAAAAGGTAACCAGTCCCACCAACAATGGCAGAAAACAATGTTGTAAAACTCTCCAACATGGATCAAGCCAACCAAGGCGATTGTTGGAATGTGAGGGTTCGAGTTTTTCCACGTTCAGGTCGTTTCTGAACACGAAGGTCAGAACTTTTCCAGTAAGAAGCTCAGATGACAACAAAAAAAACAACCATAGTTTTTTTTACAGGTTTCCTTAAAATAACTTTCCGAGTTCATCTGTGGATGCTGCCCCCCCCCCCAGTCATTTTTTACATAAACAAGTGTTTCACTGGAATCTGGGGGAATTAGTTTCACCTCCAAAAAGCACAAATATCAATTCTCCTTAAAAGAAAGTGACCAAAAGAAAACGCCACATAAGTACTGGTTTCCTGCTCGGCCCAGTTCCTCTGGGTGGAGGACGGCTTTGTAAACATCAGCCAGGCCTGAAGAAACAAGAACCGAGTCAGATCAGACAACCTTCAGAACAGCCAATGGCCCGTCGATGTTGAACAACACAGCAAGCTTTTTCACAGACTCGTCCTTCCTCCTCCTCCTCCTCCTCCTCAGGAGACTGAGCTTTCCATTCGCTGATCAGCCTCCTGGTCTTCATTCTCGAGTGAATGGATGGGGAAGACTGCAGGGCTGGGGGGCGTGGGGTTTCTGGAGCCCGCTGCTCTTGACTGCTCCCCGTGGAAACAGCCAGATCTCCCGATGAGCGTGTAATGACAGACGCATGGCAGAATGCTTCACCAACATGACGCCACCATCTGCCGGTGCCCCACTAGATCGCTCTGCTGCGCCCTGTTCATTCCAACCTGAACATGAGATGTTCAAATGCAGCTTCACCCTAAACCAGAAGATCAGAAACCAACGAGGCTGCTGCCGTTTCTGACAAACGTCACCATGACTCAGCAATTCCTCCTCCAGTTACACAACAAACACTCAAAAAGTGTTAAAAAGCTTGATTGCTGGTGCAAAATCTACACGTCCAGCTGCTTCATCACGCCAATGAGACTGTGAGGACATGAACTTCAGAAACCTGGTCATCCAAAACACCTGCTCCCGGTGTTTCTGCTTTTCATTGAAGTGGTCAAACTGGTCCATTATGGTTTGAAACATTTAATCTGATCTTGTTGAAGTTGAGGAGGTTTCAGGGGGAGCTGAGGATCTGCAGAAGATCTGCTGTACTGTGTTTCAACTCCAGAAAGAGAAGATCTTCTGTCTTTCTCCACATTATTTCACTTTTCTATGATTCTTTTTTCTTTGGTTGACAGGTTTACAAGTTAGTAGAGCAGACATTCACCAGACACCTGTGAGTTAGAGTTCCTGTTCACATGAATAATCTGATAACTGAAGAAATCAGACTTTTCTTCTTTTCCTTTTGGCTATTCCTTCAGGGGTCGCCACAGTGAATCAGCGTATGATGCAGGATGCCCTTCCAGACACATCCCTCAGTATTTTCTGGACCTGGGACTGGGCTTGGGCCCCCTTGTGTTTACATTCTAACTGAATAAATCTCAGACTATGATCAGATTTTTGATGAATGGCTTTAAGGCTTGAACCTTTGAGCCTCCTGATTGGCAAAACATTTTGGGAGGAGGTGTTGAATCTAAAAATAAAGCTGAGAGTGGGTGATGTATGCTGGAGGAAATAAGACTTCAGTTTTCTGTCTGAGTTCCACCTCTGCCCTGATCATCACCTGAACAGAGAAGAACATTATGACAAGAGACCTGCTCTGAGATCTTTTTTTTTTTCTTCTGGGGGGTGGGGTGGTGGTGGCTGTAATATACGACTCATAGCCACGCTCTGCTTTTCAGGCTGCTGTTGAGCGTAAACAGAATTACAGCTCGCCGTAATGCGTTTCAGCTGTGCCGACAGCGTCTTGTTATTAAACTCCACTTTACCCCCCCTCATTAGAGCACAGCTTTCCAGCTGTGAGCTTAAATTTAGACGTTTAAACTGGTAAAGGCGTGATCAAGCGGACTTGTCCCACAGCCACAACAGAAGGAACCAGAACTGGCAGAAGGAAAGCAGCTTCATCTCGTCATTCCAGAGCAGAAAATGACTGGAAAAAAAGCTGCGGACGCCTAAACTTTTGCTGCACGCACTCATGGATTAACCGTCAAACTTCCACTCGAGAACGTGTTCTTAAAAAGGAGCAAATCTGATGAATCCACAGCTTCAGAGTGAACAAAAACAAGCAGAAAGGAGAAAGAACATTTCCATCTCCTTATAGGGGAACACCGTGTCCCAAACAAACAGTGCTGTGCCTGAAAGGGGCACATGGCGGGGGGGCACTCGACAGGAAAAGTTGGACAGGCGGGCGTGAGGAACAGTACTTCTGTGAGATGTTGGTCTGCAAACAGAGATCATCAAATAAAAAGAGCAGAAACGTTCTGTGGTCAGCGCTGTGACCTCAGAGCCATCCTTCCCCTTTTGTAGCCCCCCCCCCGTTCCTCTTCCTCCGTCCCAGAGTTTCCTGACAACAGCAGATCTGCCCCAGTGCAGCTGTCCTTAAACGCCTCTGCTAAGCTGCAGCGGCCCCGCATAAGTCCAAAAGGCACATTTCAGTCGGGAAGTTAAGCAACAACAAACAGGTGAAGGAGGGATTACCTATAGAAGAAGCAGTCGCAGCAAACTAGAACCCCCATCCAGCCCGGTGGAGCAGAGTAGCGAGGATGCTCCTTCCTCCTGCTGGCCTCCCTGCTCCTCCTTCACAGCGGGCTACAGGTGCAGCAGGGTGGCACTCTGCTGGATCACGCGTCTGCAGGAGAGCGTGGCTGGAGCGACGCAGCTCACCAGAGGCGCATCATCAATCAAAGCAGACGCCGTTCTCCTCGTTCCTCATCCACTGCTGCAGCTTCCTTCTCGCTCCTGCCCTCTGCGCCTCCCTCTCTTTCACTCTGTGACTCCCAGTTGAAAGGCGGGAAGATTAGCTCGGCAAACAAAGTCTTATAAACAAACTGCTGACTGCACGGCGGCGTGGGGGGGGCGGCTGCAGAGGCGACAGCAGCAATCTCTGCCATCCGTATACATCCTAACAGTAGCCAAGCATCAACCCCCTCCTCCCACACCAAACTAACTTGACCAACAACGGGTCCAGCCCCCAAACATGAACCAATCCCTGCAGAGGAGGTGGTGTGTGTAAATAAAGTGAAGGACAGAGAGCAATGCCAGCCTCTTCCAACACCTCATCCATATTCTCTGACGCATTAAAGCAGGAGATGCTCTTCTCACAGATCACAGGAACGGGCCTCAGAGTGCAGTGCACGGATCTGTGCACACTGCTGAGGCTGCAGGTCTCGCAAGTGCACGGATAACTGACATGGCGAGAGAAAACCACCCCCCAAAGCCCAAAGCCAAGCTGGACTCTGCGCTCAGCAAACATCACAGCAGGACGGAGATCAGCAGTCACCTTCAGACGGTTATGTAAACTGCAGGGGGGGGGGGTTCTGCGGCTCAGTTATCAAAGACGGAAATGGACTTGGAGAGACACCAGGATCAGGACTTTTCCACTCAAGAGCCTCATTGCTTTATGAGGAGGGAGTGACCTCCGTCACGCCGCAGAGATCACTCCCTCTCCGACACAAACATCTGACGAGTCATCAGGTCATTACAGCCTTCTTCAGAGGCTAATAGGAACTCTGAAACAAACCTGCAGTTCAAGTCAGACGCTCTCGTTTACGCCATGACTCAGAAGGATATGCCCAGCCTGACCACGCCCACATCTCTGCTCCCTCTCTCCTTCAAAGGGAAAGAGATAACAGGAGGGAAAGGTTTCTTCATCCCGTGACCTTCCTCCTCCTCAGGAGCTCCAGCCGTCTGCATATTGACAGAGCCCCTCCCTCACAGACACAGACATCATGGGGAGGAGGAAGACGACTCATTCGCTTGGATGGGGGGGGGGGGGCTGCTGGAATGAAAGATCCCTGCTCCTACCAGGTTGTCCTCACAGAGACCAAATGAGAGCAAGTTCAACCTCCAGAGGAAATGTTCAGAACCGACAGTAGGTCCAGAAGGTCAGAAGACGTCAACCAGGTTGAACCAAAAGCAGAAATTGTTCTGCAGAAATTCAGCATCTCCACCGTGAACTCACCATGAATTCTTTTAGCAGCCGGCTCCTCGAGGGCTGAACACCACAGTGATGGGGGGACGTCTGACCTGATTCTGACGGTCACTCCAAAGTGACCCGTCTCAGTCAGCAGCAGAAACGCTATAATTCTCCTTGAGGAAACAACAGGACAGAGAGCAGATGGAGCACAGTGAGAAGACGCCTTTAACGAAGACGATCTTCATCCAAGTTCAGCTTCTACAGCTTAGCAGGTCCGATGCTGG
This sequence comes from Adrianichthys oophorus, assembly GCA_036245035.1. Lineage (NCBI taxonomy): Eukaryota > Metazoa > Chordata > Actinopteri > Beloniformes > Adrianichthyidae > Adrianichthys > Adrianichthys oophorus. The sequence goes on along the minus strand of BSAI01000090.1, from coordinate 454,480 downwards.
ACGGAGACGGACGCTGCAGCTGCTGCTGCGACGGTCGTTTTTACAGAACAAAACAAGGTTTCCTGTCTGACAAACAAATGCCAAAAACCAAAGTTCAAACAACAAGAAGAACCGTTTCCTACAGAACCGAGGAGCTAACCGGGCAGCAGAACTCCACAGGAGACCACTCTGAACTCTGACATGAACCTTTCAAAATCAGATGATGGAGGTCCAGACAGAAAAGTTCTGATCCATTCAGAGTTCTATCAGTATGTTTTTTCCTGTGAACATTCTGGACCTCATTGAAATCTTGAATAAGTACATCAGTTTGAGGATCCAGATGTGATGGAGCTTGTTTCTGGTGTCCATCCAGCATGACGGACGGAAAACCCAAATCCAATTCTTCAGAATGAACGTTCAGCCGCTCTGACTGCGTTATCAAAAGGTGAGAAACTGAGAACAAATTCTGGTTCCGAGTCCGTTCGGGTCAAACAACAAGAACCCTCTTGGAGGTTGTAACCGCCCCCTCCCCTCACCCGTTTCCGGAAGATCCTACATTTCTCCAACGTGGTTTCTGAGCAGAACTTCCTGTTCGGAACCGGAAGGTGAGCGTGACCGTTTAACGTTCTTTTCTGAAGTATGCCCCCTCCCCCCACTGAAAGTGATGGCTAAGGGGAGGGGGTCGTAGTCGAAGGAGCGATCGGCAGACCACGCCACATGCACGCGCGCCGCAGTCTCACCGGTTTAACGTGTAGGATCCGTTCCGTTTGAACCTCATGCTGGACGACAGGATGCGGACGAAGAACTCCAGAATGACGGCGGTTCGGCTCTGAGCGCCGCGGACCTCCGTCTCGGAACCCCCACCCTCTTCCTCTGGCCCCCCTCTCCGCGGGGCAGGGTTACCCCCCCCCGTAAGCGAGCCCCCACCCTCTGCTCCAGGACGTCTCAAATGCTGCAGTTCTACAAATGGCCACTAGAGGCAGACTCCATTAAAAGTTAGGTTGTGAAGGATTTTTCCAACCAGATCGGTTTGCTTGACGCAAGTTGTTCATCGAATCGTATCAACCAATACCCTTAAAAATCGTATCAAAATTAAATAAATCAATTATATTGATCATAGAAAATTCCATGTAGATTGAAGTACGGTAGCTTTATTTTTCAACCAAGTACCATCACAGCAGACAAAAACTCATGTGTTACAGTAAAACTGATCAACCATCATTCCAGTCCAATCTGTGGAAACACTTTGAATTTACAAAGTCATGTGACCATACAGTGTGCTAGAATGTTCTAAAAATGTTCCTTTGGATTATTCTGATGTGGAAAAACAACAGTGGAATGAACTTTATCAAACTCAAATGTGAATGAATTTGACATTCATTCTTGTTTACTTGTTTGTTTGGACACATATTTATTTACACTTGATTATCTTTGTTAGAAATACAAGAATCTGGAAAACTTCAGCTGCACTGTTCAGAACCAGGTATTTATCTCTGAGTCACACTGTTACAAAATCATTGGGCATCATAAGAAACATAAAAATCATGCACATTTTCACGTTATTTTATCAGTGTATTACTTAATTTATCCATATCTCTCTTATTATCTCTTTTATTGCAATATTGTTTGGGCAAGTAAATGTCATAGTTATTTGGGGAAAAAAACAGTCACAAAAGTATTTGTTTGTTTGGCCACAAATTCTGTTTATGATGCACCTAGTAACCCACTCTTTTCAAAATTACAGTTGTTAAATACCTATAATATCAATGTTCATCAGATACTTGCATTTTCTGTAATGATCAATAAGTGAAAATGGTCAAGCAATTTTCAAAACTTCTTCATAAAAAAAAAAAAAAAAAAAAAAATCAACTTCATTCTTATGGTACCATACAAGGGCAGACATTTCACCTTCCTCCTATCAATAAGTCACAAGTTAAGCTTTTTTTTTACGTTACCGTGGCAGCAAATTACTAAAGTTTAAGTTCTTCATAACAAAATTTATTAAAAACTATCCAGCAAAAGATTATGATAAAGTATACAAATGGGGTTTGATTATGCTTGAAAAAGATTTTTGAAAACATATGTTTTCCTATTTAATTTTCATAAAACCATTTTGATTTTGAATTGTTATGTTATAGTTGTTTGGTTTTATGTTTACATTCTTCAGTCTAGTCTATTTGTTCAATTATTGTATTTCTTTTTTTTTTTTTGACAGAGGTGTGTGACCATCCTGAATAAACCCAGTGGGGTTACTCAGTTGGTTAAGCGCAGAACTAGCATGCAGGAATCAAGGGTTCGATCCCCAGAGTATAACAATGATGGGCTAATGGTAAGCTATTAACATCATCCAGTGACGATCCTTGGGCAAGACTCTTAATGCAGCCGCCTACCTCAGTACAAATGAGAGACAATGAAACACATGTCATGCTGGCTCAGACGTCGCCCGGCCAAACAAGGTCTGCGTCAGGTGCTGGGAAACCAGAGCACCTTGAAAAGTGGGCTACTGGAACAAGAAGAAAATGGACTAGATATGAGAACAAGGTTCTGTTGGAATTCTACTACTCAAATAATCCTACTCAGAGAGGTTACATGCAGAGAATGAGGAGTGAATGGATGCTTCAGAACCCACAATCAAGCCTAACTGCCAAACAACTAGTAACACAATGCTCAAACATCCACAAACGACAACTGCTATCACAACTTGAGATACACAACTTGAAGTACAACACAATTGTAACACCACGGGAGAGCCACAACATCAGGTCAGAGAGGAGGTTATACCACATTCCCAACCAGAACTTAGGAACACAGCCCCAATAACCACCGTTACGCTGAGCGAGGCAGCAACTGACCTGAAAGACAAGATCACGTCTAGAATGAACACCAGGAAACGCCGACACAAACTACAACGGTTGAGTGAAGAACCACCTGAAAATCTCCTGGAAACTGTGAATGAAGTATTGAGGGCAACTCCTACCACAACAATCACAGAAACCAATGAACTGGTTTACACTTCAGCAGAAGTGATCCTTGAGATGCTCGGCTATAAGAGCAACCATGAGAGAAAACAATGCCCACCATGGAAGCAACTGTTGGAGGCTAAGATCAAGACAGCTTGGAAAGAAGTTAGTCAGATTACAGAGGCCAGAAGAGGTGCAATGAAAAAGCAAGTGCAGAAACTCTGCACTCCATGAGCGCCTGGCAGCACAAATGAACCAGCTGCTAAGAGATGGGACTCACCCTGAATGACTAACGGAAGGGCGGACGATCCTGATCCAGAAGGATCTCTCAAAGGGTGCAGTCCCATCCAACTATCGGCCAACAACCAGTCTCTCCACAACATGGAAGCTCATGTCAGGCATCATTGCAACCAAAGAACATCGGCACATGGATCAATTCATGAGCAACGCACAGAAGGGCATTGGTAGAGATTCCAGAGGAGCCAATCACCAACTCCTTTTTGACAGAACAGTCGCTCGAGACTGCAGATCACGACACACCAACCTGTACACAGCCTGGATTGATAACAAGAAAGTCTATGACTCAATGCTACACACCTGGATCACTGAATGCTTGGAGCTGAACATCAACAGAACTCTAAGAGCCTTCGTAAAAAATGCAATGAAGCTGTGATAAAGCACTATTGAATCCAATGGCAAGCCCCATCTATATATGATGGCTTCACATGGAAGATCCTCCACACGACCTGTCCATAACACCACCACCACCCCCCCCGCAGAAACAGGCACATTTTTATCAGAATGTTGGGAAAATAGAGAGAGAGGAGATTTTTGTCCGTCCGCCCCTCCCCCCCAGCTGTAATCTGGAGCGTGTCAGAATTCTCCCTTATTTACATCAGCGGATGTGTACACAGCCTACTCCTCAGCTAAAGCTCCTGTTGAACAAAGTTGGGATTTAAACAGATAACAAGAAGCTAGAAGACAAAGCAGATGATAGATCATGGTGGAACTCTGCAGCATCTCTCTGTGAGGCTGGTTCCATAACACGTCTGTGGTTTCAGAGTTCCATGGCCAGAACAAACCAGAAACCGAACGAGCTGATGGAATCCTGCAGCTGGTCAGTCGTTGCAGGATAGCATCACTTTCTTATTCTGCGTCTTAACTGCCTCCTCCTGTTGGACATTTTAGATCTTCTTTCAGAGTTCCTCACTCAGCCTCTTTTCCATGAACATTCCGGAAATGTTTTCCTCTGAGTGAAGGAAACTCTGATCAAGTCCTCTGACTCTAACCGAACAAATCAGAAGAAGATGGAAGGAGAACGTTAGAACATCCAGAACACAGTCGTGTTTCCTCGTTTTAGAACACAGAGAATCTTCTAAAAGATCTAACCCCACCAACAACCACCCCCACTCAGGTTGTGCAGGAAAACACAGTTATGTTCAGCACGAGCTCAGTGCTAGACTACAGTGCACGCACGCGCACGCACACACACAGCACTGTGTGATTGTGTGTGTGAAAGAAGCCAAGTTTGGAGAAGCTGAAACCACATGTGCCAAGTTTTCCAGCTCATACAGAGGCACCGCTGACTCCAACCACACACAGTCACGCGCACACACACGTGCATAAATGCTTATGTGATCTGGGACCGATCCAAAAGGTGAGGTATAAAAACACTCATTCATCCATCCAGGCTGAGAGACGCCAGGAGGCCGTCAGTCTGTCTGCACACGTCTGTCCATGAGGAACCCACACAGGACAGAGAAGCATCGGAGGGGCCTCTGCCATCCCATAAACCTCACCTGTACTGTCGTTGTAGTGTGCTGGCGCTTTGAAATGAACAGAACTCCACAGAGATGTTGACCTCACACCAACACATCTGAGATGCCCATCTTCCAGTATTCAGACAGGATCGTTTTTTACTTTTTAATTAACTTCCAAATAAAACAGAGAAACTAACTATTCTGAAGAGGTCTTAAAAACAAAGAGCAGCTGAACACTCAGAGGTTGGTTCTGAGAATTTTAACATTTCCCATCAATCTCATCCAAACCAGTAGTCTGATTACATAAATGAGTAATCAGACTACCAACAAGTAATCAAGACATTTTCTAAAGCAATAGAAGCAGGATTTAAGTCATTCTTTAATCATTTTAAACAACTAACACGAGTTACTGTAATTCAGACTGGCACACTAACAGTAAAACCTAATGCTGACAATAATGGAACAGTGGCTCCACCTAGTGGACTGCAGGGATAGTCCACCTTTCATGAGGAAAGTATTTCTTCAGTTAGAGTGAAGTAGTCAGTGGAAGCTGGTAATTCAGCTAAAGGTGTGCAGCATCTCTTTAGGAACTTGCATGACGTGTGCCTGATTCCCAACAACACTGATGAGTCTGTGAAGATCCTCCTTCATCCAAGAAGGTTCCATAGCAGAACAAGCTTTAAAGTCCCACTCCACTCACCTTCTGATCAGTTTTTTTTAGCAAAAGTGCACAAAACTGGATTGTTTTCTAGGACATAGTTTCTGCAGAGTGGAAGGAGTTCATTAGGAATTTAGCTCTGAGTTGTTGGCAGGACTTTTGGAGTGGAGTAAGCCCATCCTCCATTTCCCATCATCCATCTGTTTATACTTTCTCCCGCAATCTTACAGCCCCTAACATCTCCAACCTAACATTACTGGTACAACAAAAATGGTGAGCAACATCAGAACTATCCAGTTTTGATCCAGATTCCAGCTCAGATGAGGAAAACAACGACATTCATGGATCTATTTGTCTGCAAATGGATTAACTCCCTTTTTTCGTCTGCTCCTGGTCAATTATGATTTGAACAAAGAAATAATAAGAATTGGAATTTTTAAGGTTGATTTTCTTTATCTATGTCATCCATCTATGTCCTTTTTCCATCTAGAAAAGGTCACAAGAACATGTTAAAAACACCAATTTCATCAGAATGGGCTTTTAAAAATGATCATGTGGACTTGGTTTGGTGAAACATCTTCAACTTTAAACAAAAGTCCATATGACTTTCTTAAAGCTTTAACTGTGACTGAGAACCAACCCGTTCATTTTAAATAGTACTCAATTTTGTTATTTGAAAAAATCTGCACTAGATCTGATCAGAACCAGATTATGAAAACTATGTAAGACTATAAAATGAAGTAACTAAATAGGGGTGGGATTATAGAAGTTCACTTCTTACCACTCCTTTTGAAGCAATTAACCAAACTCTACTAGACTTAAGTTATCAATCATTATATTTAACAAATGTTACAAATGTGACTGAAGTGCTTTGTTTTTGTTTTCTTTTTCTTGTTTGTTTTTTTCTTTTCTTTCAAATCAATTCATTTCTAACCCTAACCCTCTTTCCAGTTCATTCAAACGCATTCACACTGATGGTGGCAGAGCTGCCATACATGGCTGTAACCCAAAACCACCAGGAGCAATGTTAGATTCTTGCTCAAGGACACTTCAAAATATGGGCAGGCAAAGCAGGAACTGAACTTGTAACCTTCCAAACAGAGGTTGCCCACTGTACCGCAGCCTGACTGGTGGCGATTCTTTCCATGATCTGCATCTAAAGAAGGTTCTTTAAACTCAGAGTTTAATGATAAAAAGGATAGAAATGACAAAATAAATGAATGTTGCGATGAGCCGGGGGCTGCAGTTATCGGCTGGGTTCTGGTTCTGCTGGTTTAGTAAAACAGTATTCTGATGTGGTCATGTGACCCAGAGCTTAGTGCAAGCTGGGAAGACCTGCCACGATTACACAACAAGATCTGATTTCATGGCCACTGGATCTCTCACTCTCACTCTTGATCCCCTTTGCTTTCCGTCTCCACTGCAGATTTATTTCTCCTCTGAAGCTGCTGAGAGTTCAGCAGGTAATGAAATGCCATGCAGGTGTGTCTTCTGAGGCCAAAACCACACATGAAAACATGCAAATGCACAAAAATCACACAAAATGACTTCTTGAAGTCAAACCGGCGGCATCTCTTTGTCATTCTGAAGCTGCAGGGACAAAGGCCATTGAAACACAAAGCCTGCTGAGCTGGTTGAACCTGATCAGGGAAGGAGGTCCAGTTATCTGATGATGAAGGGACGCAGACTCTTGCAGCTGCAGGTGAATCCATCATGGCCTGATGTTTGCAACCTGAAGGACAAGCATTTCCAGCATCTCTTTCCGTCAGTTCAATGAGAGAGCATTATTTGCATTCTTACTGATTTGTTTTTCAGTCTTTCTTAGGTTCAGGAGTGAAGAACCACACAAACAGAAACCATTAGAACTTCAGTCAGCAGCATTTTGATGTGCTTAGTCCAAATCTTTGATCCCTAGTTAGAAAACTCCAGATTCAAAGTAGGGGGAATTTTTTAAAGTAAAAATATCTTGCAGCTCTGACGATGACACTGTGGAGAGCTCCAGATGCAGGAACTGCACGGATGCCTGTGCACAGAACGTGCAAACGCATACAAAGATGTGAACTTAACTTTTAGGAACCATCAGTTCCAAGACCAACAACTCGTAATATAAACAAGAGTTTGTGGGTTCTTGATACCACTTTTCCATAAAGATGACATTTTTGTACTTCAGCTGCTTACCTTGGGAGCTGCATGCATCATCAACATTTCATCTATCTCCAGCTAATCTTCTCTTCTGCATCTTCATGTCCTCCATCATCCATGAATCTCCTCTTTGGTCTTTTTCTTTCCTGGTTGCTCCAACCTCAGCATCATTTCACCAACATCCTCACTGCTCCTCCTCTTTAAACGTGTCCAAACATCTACATCTGCTTCCCTGCATTGATCCGCAGAACATCTACTATGATCTGTTCCTCTGATGGACTCATTCTTGATCCCTCCCAAAGAGAACCTCATCTCTACCTCCTGTCTCTATGGGTTTCTCTCTCAGTCTTCTACACCAGGGATGGGCAACTCCAGGCCTCGAGGGCCGCATTCCTGCATGTTTTCCAACATACCATGATCTGGCATGTTCTAATTGGCTGGGCACACCTGAATCATGTAATCAGTCATGAGTAGGGCTTGGATATCTGGAAATCCTGCACACACTGCGGCCCTCGAGGCCTGGAGTTGCCCATCCCTGTTCTACACCTTTCCATTCACTTTTGATGTACACAGAGGAGCTCAATGCACCAACTTTTCTGATGGAACTGCTAAAGAAGTTCCATCAGAGGTGAGGATCACTGCAGACAGAGGGTGTGATCAAAGCTGGCTGATGAAGATGGAGAGGACAGTCTCACCTTATATGAAGCTCTGACCGTTAGGCCTCTAGAGAGTACAGCAGAACAACGTGTGTGTGTCGGGGGGGATTACACAGGCTCACTTACAGTACAGAGCTCCTCCAATGAGCTCCAGACTCTGATGTCCCTTTTGGGTGCATTTCTGCCCCCCTTCCATTTCCTGCAGCGTTCATAAACAGCTGTCCAAACCCGTGGCCTACTGTTCTTCTGACAGGAAACTGACGAGGGGAACATCTCCCGCTCCTTCTGCCTTCCTCTCACAGATCAAACGTACAGAAAGAGTTGTCACACAAAAGTCAGGAAAAGAAATGCGCACGAATCCAGACGGCCTGTAGCTAATCTAGAAACCTTTCTGCTTCCATCTAACAAGAGGTTCAGAGAAAAGCAGCACTTAACAGGTTAGCAGGAGGTTTGCTATTTGATGAGCTTCACATCTGGGCTCTAACACAGCAAATGTATGGGGGGGGGCTCTAAAGGAAACAAAACACAGCAGATTCAAATGGGTTGCATGATGGGAAATGTGATGAGAACAGAAATTTGGCTGGTAAAAATGTCATCTTCACAGAATGTTGTCGTTGAGTTTTCCCCGAGAACCAGAAAAACTTTTCAGTTGATCAAATATTTAAAGTGACTCAAAAAATATTTAAAAAATAGTTGGAGATTCATCAAAGAACAAATCAGAACCTAAAAGAACAGTTTGGGTCCAAATAAATGACTTTAATCCAACCCAGACCCAACCATACCAGACCAGCAACTGTTCATTATAATCAACCAAATATGCTTTTTACCCCAATGAAACTAAAGTAGAAATTAAAGTTACAACTTTCTCCGGTGATCAGAGGCTGACTAAGCTGAAGGTTAGTATTAAAGTCACCAGATCTGCTTTTATTCATCTTAACCTTGTATTCAGAAAACATCCACATAAAGGAGGAGTGATGCTTCAAAATGTTAGAGCTTCAGAGGTTTTTAAAGAAGATCCACAAAATAGAAAAGTAATCCTCATCTGGCTTCTTCTGACAGACTCAAGACAGTACATTTGTATTGTATTGTTTTATTTTAATGCTCTTTACTACAATAGTCAATTTTCAATCGAATTGGCATTTTAATGTTTAATTTGGCAACTATTATCCTATTTATTTACTTTATCACCTATTTATATTGTTAGTAACTTACATGCATTTCTCGTTCTTGCATTCTTGCACAAGCAAGTTGATGCTAAATGTTGTACCTGTGCAATGTCAATAAAGTTATTCTTAGTGTGAGAAAGTGCTGAAAAATAGAGCAGGGGAAATGGGCGGGGCTTCCTGACGTAAATAAACAGTGGAGTGCGTACAGTCAGCTTTAATCTGCGGGGTTCTCGGAGGCCTTCTTAGGGTCAAACACTCTGCTGTGTCACATTTTCTTCCTCTGACTCAGCCCTGGGGGGGGCCCTTTACACAGTCATGTGAGGAAAGGAGGAAAGAGCTGGCTGTTGTGGGTGGAGCTGCTTCACCTTCTAGGTTGGCGCATCATGAAGATATTTGAAGGTCTCCGGTCTCCTCTGTGTCTACATGCCCCCCCACCCCACCCCACCCCCCACCACCACCACCACACACACACACACACACACACACACACATACAGGCTGCACATGTAGAGAGGTCAGAGCATGTGAGACATGCCCCCGCCCCCTCGCATGCAGATACATCCTCAAGGTCAAACGGTGGAAGAAACGTTTCCTGAACCATGGTTGAAACTCCACTGCTGGATGACATCGATGACATCACCCTTTTATTGATGATGTACATGCAGATTCATTATAGTTAAGGATGACTGAAGAGAAAAAGAAGTAACTTCCAGGCTTTAAAAGTGAAGGAGTCCTCTCACTCTGCAGACTGGCTGCTGAACAGTGGAGCAGCAGATCCTTACATCATATCCTCCAGCTTTCTGTCCAGAGCCGCCGCCTTACAGGAAGTTCTCTGTTAGAAAGGTCAGGAGCTGCTTCATCAGCACATCCTTCCCTCCATCTTCACACAGCCGTTTGTTTACGTTTTCTTCATCCAACTATGACTGTGACTCTTTACAGTGGAGTCCATAGAGGGGGGTACGTGACACAAGAACAATGTAAAAAAAAAAAAAAAAAACCCAGGAGGTTCTCCGGCTCTCTCTGAAGTACTGATGTTTGTCTGAAGCTAAACTGGCATGAATCGACAAAACCAAATCCAGAAGGTCAGGAACCAACAGGATGACAGATCCACCTGAACCCCTGGATTTATGGAGAGCGGCGTTAAGAAATGAGCGATCACATGAAGGATGTGAAGATCAAGTCCATCACTAGAGTTAGTAAAAGCAGTTAACTGGCTTAAATTCTTATGAAGCTGTTGTCATCGTCTCCAAGAGGCTTCCTCTGTTCTGGTGTGAGAGTTGCTTCATGAGATCCTAGAAAGAAGACGTTGAAGACGTGACCCCTCGGTCTACAGGTCAGGAGAGTACCAGGCTTGCAAAAAGCCAACTAGTGAGCCTATTATTCTCCTGACCTGTGGTCTGAGGGGTCACATGTTTAACCTCTTCTTCCTCGGAGTTTAAATCAACAACACGTCCTCTGTGTTCTTCATGCTGAAAAGTCCAGAACAGTTCTGAAACTTGTCCCTCAGCTGCTTTCAAACTGTGCTGGACCAATACCTTCAGTGTTCTGTATTCCTACAGAAGGAGAGGAAACCTGGTGCTGACTGCAGACACTGCTGCTTCTCGTTTTTCAGATAACGGCTGCAGGTGTCGCCTTGCAGCGAAACCTGAAGTTGTCATCACCTCTGAACTATGAAAGCCGAGCTTCTCAGGTCTGAATGACCTCCTGAGAGGAAGCAGCTCCATGACACTCAGAGACGTCAGGGAGGACAGGTGAGGCCACCTCAGACTCCCTCCTGAACACAGCCGTTTGTTTCTGCTGAAGCATTCAGACTCTTAGGTTCTGCAGCCGACGAGTCTGCTCATCGGATCTACAAACCTCATCAGAGTCCCGGGGGTTAAAGCAGAATATGAGAGGGAAATGAAAACTGAATCTGTGATAAGAGAAAAAAAACACCCAAAGTTGATGATGTGCAAGGTAAAAATGCGAAGTCATTTTTTAAATCCTATGAGGCTGCAGGCGTTTATCATCCCCCTCCATGGGGGTGGGGTGGGGGATGGGGGTGTCACAGAGACGAGGAGTCTGCTGCAGTTAAAAGGACATGTATGTTCTGTAAAGAAAAGCTGGTCCATCATAATCACCTGCGGGACCAACATTGAACAAACCCATAGTTGCCCATCAGTGTAGTAACTATGGTGTAATATACAAAATTACAACACATATGTCTTCCGATGTAAAAAGACTCCACTGCAGATTCCACAGACGGTGGTGGAGTAGATGACAGGAAGCTCAAAGCAGCTCGTGAATAAACCAGATCATCCGTGTGGCGAGGATCTGACGTGAGGCGTCAGTAACAGCTGTGGGGTGCTGCGACACGGGTCAGAACAGCAGCAACAATGCAGATCTGCATGAATTATTCCTCCAGATCTGGAGAAGTTAATCGCTAATCAATTTCCTGCTTTTATGTTGTAACAAATAAACCAAAGGTCAAAGTCAGCGTGACGTCAATGGTGCTCCGCTCCAGCTCTGGAGCAGGTGACCACTTTAAGATGATGTGTGCTCATCTGTCACAGCAGATTATCAGCAGCACATCTGAGGGGGGGGGGCAGCGGAAGCAGCCGCCTCGGTCTGCCACAAAGTGACTTTCTTCCTGTGCTGGAGAGCAGTGCTTCCAACCTGTGCATCACGTTTTTGTTCAAAGGATGAGATCCTCAATGAGACGCTGTCTTGACCTGAAGATCAGCTGATTCCTGTTCCCATTGAAACATATTTTAGTTTTTGTTGTTCAGAAATGTTGCATTCATGTTTTAAAAGCTTGACCAATGATGCTTCAGTTTATCTAAAACAAATTTTTCCAACAGCAATGTACCATGTTTGAAGAAACGACAGACCTGAAGCTCCAAACACACACGAAGAAAACCCAGATTTGTCTCATTCACTTAAAAGCATAAGAAAACAAGTGAGCAGAAATCCTTTCAGCTCCAAAGTGGCTAAATGGGAGCAGGAATAAAAAAACTCGAATCAAAAAATAAATGAATGAAAGGGCAGAAAACCCAGGTCAGTTGAAGATGCAGCTCCACACGTGTGGGACAGGAGCTTCCTCACAGCCTGTAGAAGATCTCCTCCACCCGAAGGCATGACTGTGAATCAAATACTGTCTGAAAAAACCTTAACGGTCTTTCTCATGGATCATTCACTCACAAGCCAAGGTGAACCTTCACCTTCATGTTCAACTCCTTCATTAATAGGATGATGTGGAAAAAACATCAAGTTTGACGTCAACACAGAAAAAGTACATCCTACAACACTGAAAACATCCTCGCCTGGTTCAGAAACATGGCACCCCTGCCAACAAAGTCAGAGGCTGAGCGCTATGAGGTAAGATAGCTGTCAAAAAGAAACATATTCATAAATACAAAGTTGTGCACAAATTTATATTTTGTGCACAACTTTGCAGAAAAATTATGAATACAACCTTTAGTTTTACGTTTCACATGTCTGTTTTGAATATGAATTTCTCCTGTTACTTCACTGTCAAAAATACGTCACGGGGTCACAGGCATAAACATCGAGTCCCGGAGCGTGCGAGCATGCGTGATAAAGTTTTTTTTATTCAAATAAAATGAAATTGAACTTTTAGGAATGTTATTGATCCCATAGTGAGAAAATTATCTTGATAGCCATATCTCTGTAGAAAAGTAGATAAAATAGATTTTAAAAAACAGTGATTTTCTGGTTTTCAGGTTACAACAGGCAATCGTGTAAACAATGCGGCAGAGGGTGATTTTAGAACCAGAAGTGATAGAAAACAGCCTAGAAAAACGTAGCAGACGCACGACTCCACTCATTCAGTGTAAAATACAAACATGTCTGCTGAAATTAGCTGATAATCAGAGGATAACGAAACCAAAACGGTTAAGCTAACTTGGAGCTAAAGTATGCTAACGGGCAGCCGACTGTTGCGGCAGTAAAAAACAAACAAAAAAAGAACATTTAAAAAGTCAGTAGGACCAGAATACCCAACTATCTTTCTGTTTCTATTTTTTTTAACTATTGTTACGGTCGGCTGCCAGTTAGCCTACTTTAGCTCTGAGTTAGCTTAGCAGTTTCTGTTATTTCCATCCATTTTCTTAACCCGCTGGCTATCTCCACGGTGCTGCCAGAGCCTGTGGCGGGTGTGTCCGCCCCTCCTATCCCGGGTTGCTGCCCGGCTGAGCGAGGATCCCCCACGCTAATATGCTGCTGCTAGCCGGTGTTGTGCCGAGGTACATTCCCTCTGCCAGAACCATGTCTGAGACTGAGGAAACAAATTCTGGCAGGAGAGACGGATCTATGCACACAACGGCAGCAGCAGAGAGACAGGGATCCTCTGCCGGCTGCTCGTCCGTTTTTATTTTCTTTAATCATTCTTTTATTAACATTTCTTTTTTTTGGCCACCACTTCCGGGTCTGTTTCATTGTTTTTACGCTCCACTGATGTCGCCTGGCAATAAATAAATAAATACATAAAAAGCGGCAGGGCTTGGCTGTTTATATCTTTTTTTCCAGCGCATCAACGGTAATAAGAATTTTCCTGCCAGGGGATCAATAACATTCGATAAAGTTTAATTCTATCATGCTCATTCAGAAGAATCGATGCTCCGGGACTCGATGTTTATGCCTGTGACCCTGTGATGTATTTTTGACAGTAATTTAACAGGAGAAATTTGTATTCAAGACAACAAGAGTCGTATTCAAAGCAAAGACAAGTCACATTCAAAACAGACATGTGAAACGTAAAACTAACGATTTTTTCTGCAAAGTTGTGCATAAAATATAAATTTGTGCACAACTTTATATTTATGAATACAAATTTTTCTTTATGAATACGTTTTGTTTTTACAGTTTCCTTACCCCATAGGGCGCCGTCATGTCAGATTTAATGCCGCACCCGAGTGACTGTGCTACATCGAGGGCAGCGCTTCACCCAGGTGACTGTGCTGCATCAAATCTCCTCTTCCAGCTTCTAATCTCCACCTTCTTTCCCATCAACCCTCCTCTGACCCTCCTGTAAGTCCCTCCTCCCTAAGTGGAGGTGCTGGTGACCAAAGGTCTGAATTCAGAATGATTACATGCTCCATTAACTCGATCTCTTTGTGATACAAGCTGCTCATTTCCTATGCTAGCAGTGTGTCCACACGCGTGTCCACACACAAACACACAGACAAAAAAAGGCTGAGGTTCATAGATGGAAACATCCTCTTAAACAAAGTATTTTTTTTACAGCGGTCAGTGGACAACCCAAATGTTTTCCAAATTAACTACAGTACTGAAGGACCAAGCAAAATGAGAGGTCAAAGGTCACACGGTAATTCTGTTAGGAGTCACTTTATCTCTTTGCCAGGCCGTCATAACGTGAAGAAACACCCCCACAGCGAGCACCCACCCCTCCTGAACTGCTTCTAAAGTGCTACAGCCAGGCGAAGTGGTAATCAGCCGGCAGCAGCCAAACCATTTATGACTGATGACTTTCAGATATCTGATCCGACTTTGCTTTCCGATAAGCTGCAGCTGAAGGCCTGAGCGCGCAGACAACAGGCCGTCTGCTTACAGGAAACCATGCAGACAGCGGTTTACCATTTGAATAGCAAATCCACGTCTGCACAGTAGCAGTAGCCATGAGCTTCACATGGACACTCTTTACTGACACCAATGTCAAAGGTTCACGCTCAGCGCCTGCTGTCGAACTTTAGCTGCAGGTGTCTTGCTGCAGCATGTGTACCCAATACAGACCACCCGTCCAAACTCATGACTTGGACTCCCTGAGCTAAAAATAAAAGCACAGCCTCACCTATTCTGTGAGTCCCATCGCAGATAAACCCCAAAATGCACAGGCTGCTTTGCTTATTTATGAGAGATTTTCTAAATGAAACATCAACCAGAAATCAGAACCAGAATGATAGTTGACAACACACACACACTTTGATTGATGCAGGGGACGGACTGAGAGCCAATGGGCTTTGGTATTTCTGCACAAAAAGATCTGCGCAAGCCATCACATGCTAGCATGTGTAGTGGCACGTGTCAGTACTTCTGTTAGCATGGCAGATGGACGCCAACACACTTCCCTGTCTGACCGCTAGGTGGCTCGTTACATATTCCAGCATCTCCAGTCTTTTCTTCATAACTAACAGAAACAAACAGTTTGGCTTCAACCATTTCTCAATTGTGTGTGTAAGTTTGATATCTCGGATAACTCTACAGAGATTGTGGGTTTGCTTTCCTGAAATTCTCAAAATGGCATTTGGGTGAGATAAGGTACAATTTGTAGTTCTGCTCATTTTACCCATTGGACAACACAGTGGTCAATCTAACGCACGCCCCTTGATATCGTTATAACGAAACCAAGTTGGCAGAATGTAAAACACTAGTCTGCAACCAGCCTCTAGTGTTTAGTTGAGGAACTGCAACACTTGGTCCTTCCTGGTTTGAGTCAGATTCAGACACAGAGGGCGGGGCTTGTTTGAACAGGTAAATGACCTGTATGACATGCAGACAGATACGTTTGTGAACCTTTAAATTTTACTTCGAGCTGTAAATGAAAACATTCGTCTAAGTCACAGAACAACATTTGGTTTGATTTCACTGCGTTAGAAGGAAACACGCCATTTCTGCGCATGTGCAGCAGCGCAGCTCTACACCCATGCAGAATTCCTGCAGAAGGGAGGATCAATTCTGCAGAATTATTAATCTGATTGTGCAGCAGAGTATTATTTTTGTTTAGCATTTATAACTCGGTGGCCCCCTGTGGCTCTCCCCTGGCTAAACGGGCCTGGCCCAGGTTAACCTTAATCTGGACTTTCCAGAAGCAGGATTCCGTTTCACGAGACGGAATCTGAATTTTGGAGGATCATTTTGTCAAAGTCTGTTTCCTCGTTAAAGTATTGCGAAATGTACCCAGAAGCCTTCACGCGTCTCGGTTCCAGAACTTCGGTGCCGCCGCATGGTTGGACCTGTCCAAGATTGTTGCCATGAGCCGGTTCGGCGGAGGACCCGGGACCTGAAACCTGCTAACGTTAACCCGCGCCGGTGCTGATCAGTCCAGACGCGAGCTCCGTAACCTGTCGCCGCTCAGGTCGTCCTGGTTTCGCTAAATCGCTGCCTGGCGAAGCACTCCCCAGCTCCGCAACCCGGCTAGCCTCCGGAGCGATGCTAAGCTAGCAGATGCTGCTCGCGCGGACAGGCGGTTTCCGGTGAAACTGGCGGTTGTTCCGCGGGCCGTGCGCTGCCCGAGGCGGGCTGCTGAGGGTTCACCGACCGAAAACACGAAAGAGCCGTTAGCGTCTGTACTCACCCCATCAACCAGTCCATGGTGCTGCTCGGAGCTAACTGAGCTAACGTTAGCTGGCAGGGGATAAATCCACCAGGAGCTGGAGGCTACCCCCTCGCTTATCCGGACACCACCCTCGCTCGGCTGGTCGCCTGGCTCCCGAATGCTCTCGGTCTGTCCTGGGGCCCGTGTCTCCTCTCGCTGTCGGATCCTCCGGGTCTTCAAACGCAAACGTCGCTTAAACTTTGCGCGACCGTCCTTGTTTTGATCCCCAGCTAGCTCGGATCATGGAGCGGCAGCGGGACGTTAGCTGGAGCCAGGAGTGACTTTGAATGCGGGTGGAGGTGAGCCGTTCGGCGGCGGAGGCCAGCGGCGCAGAGCGGGCGGTTAAAGTGCTGCTAAAGCCGGTAACCCCACCGTCATGCAGTCCGGTGTGTCCGCCTGTCTGGAGCTCAGTGAGCCGCTGATGTCTGAGCTAAATCTGCAGTCAGTCCGGAAGTAAACAGACCCGACTCCTGCCCCTCCCGCGCGCAAGCCGCGAGCAGCGCAGCAACCTGGGAAATGTAGTGAATTGCTGTAACACAGCTTTAGATGAACGCATCTAGATTTTCATTTGCAGCTTTGGGGAGATAAACGTTCTCACCTTAGCCCAAATATAAATGATCTAGAACTATTAAAGTCCCACTCATCCTTTAATTTTTGTTTCCAAGCGTTCCAATTGCTCTTTTAATGATGATTAGGTTTTCATTATGATTTTAGCCAAAATCTAAAAACCTCTGTCGTTTTTTAGACATAGTTTCTGCAGAGAGGCAGTAGTTAATTACAAATTCACATCTGAGAAGGCCACCTGTTACTGAGAGCTCTCTGTTTACATGTTCCCCTGCTGGCTTACAGCCACTCACACCCCCAGCATAACATTAGCGGCCCAACAAAAATGTCGAGCAATATCAGAGCTATCCAGCCGTACAGTTCTGATCCAAATTCCAGCTCAGACCAGGAAAAGAGAGACATTATTTGGATCTGTTTGTCTGCAAGTGGATGCATCAGAATGGGGCGGAGCAGGAAGCTTGTGGCCCCGCCCAGCGTATTTTCTACTTAACAAATAAGCTCTTTTTGTCTGCTCCTGATTTACAATGATTTGAATAAAGGAATACTCAGAAATGCAATTTTAATCTTAATTCTCTTTATACATGTCCATCATGAGAAAATGCCACAAAACACAATTTTCAACAGCGTGTCTGTAAAGATAGACATTTTGACAACAGGTTCTGAAACAATTCTCTAAAGCAAGCTTCAAAGACTTGCTCATAGACCAGCACACACGTTAAAGTAAAACAACAAACTGTCAGTTTTCAGCTGTCTTTACTTCCAGAAAGTTTACATTTGTTCATATTTTCATGCTGTCTCTCCACGTTGAGTATAAAGGTCAACCAAACTCCACAGAAGTCTGACACAATGCCACACGGGGGCGGCATTGTGTCGGTAAATGCTGCCGTGGGTTCAGAACTGTTGTGAAACCCAAACCATGTTTATATTTACAACAGAAAAAATAACATATATGCTTTTAAAACGAGCATTTTCAGGAAACAAACAACAGATAATCAGTGAACTGGATTGGATCATAAAGTTATATATATATATATATATCTTCTTTATATATAATAAATGAGGTCATCGTGGATAATGTAAAAATACAGTAAAACACAATAGCTCAGATCCCGCTGAACCTCCTCTTACAAGAACATGAGGCTCTAAAGCCTGAACAGAAGAAGCTGTTGGTGCCAGAGAGGTGCTTTGTGGGAAAATGAGCCGTGCTGCAGTCAGGTGAATGTCGGAGGCAGTCAAGGTCATTTCCTGAAATCCATCCACCAATCAATACTGAGACAGCCAGGGGTCGATATGGTCCCATTCCAGCCAGCAACGAATGAGAGGTGCATCACTTTCTGCTGCACTGTAACAACGCCTGGAAATCCGGTTTGGAAACACCTGCAGACACCAACACTGCACCAGCTAAGAGGTATTTATTTAAAACTGGTCACAGTACAAAAATGCATTTTTTAATCGACATTACAGAAGAAATGAGCTGCAACCAGGTGTTTTCCATCCAATTATGTTTCAATTAATTTCTGATAAGGGTATCAGGGTTGCTGGAGCCAATCCCAGACATTATCAGGCAAAAGGGTCTCTATGGTTCCATTTGCTTATGGACAAAATAAGCTTCACTGGTCTGGAGGAGTCATTTTGAAACTGCAGCTGCTCTGAGAAACATTTCATTACGTTATGTTACTTTATGCTACATGTTTCATTATATTACACACAGTTAAGATGGTCCAATGATTATTTAAAGAAGAAAAAATGCAGGATCTTTTATTAACCAGGTGACATTTGAATTTAGCATGATTTTTTCACCTTCTATACAATCATTTGGTTATTATGGGTGTATGATTGTGGCCCTGTGGCAGACTGGTGACCTGTTCAGAGTTTAGCCTGGTTAGGCTTCGATAACCCTGTGAGGGATAAACGTTTAGAAAGTGGATGAATGGATTCAGTTTATGACCAGTTTTTCAGAGGGAGTTTCTTTTTCAGTTTTCTTTCTGTTTGAATGGAGTTCTTCCAAAAAGACTCCATGATGTGACTGAAAGTGAAGACTGAAACTTCTCTGATGCTGCAGGAAGATGAGGGTTTAGGTAAAATCTCAATGAAACTCACTCAGTGCAGGTAGAAGGCTGGAATGTTGTCCTGGAGGATCTGCAAAGAAACAGAAGACTCAAAGAAAAATAAGGTTTTGTTCTGTGTTTTGAATCATTCCGAACGTTTTTGTCTGGGTTTTTTTCTGTTGTGCTGTTGCTGTGTCAGCAGTTACATTTGTGTTTCATAACCACAACTACTTCGGACAGTAAACAGCACATTTGATGTGAGAGCAATTACAGAGCAATTTAATTCAATTAATGTTTTAATTTTGGCTTTAAAACATGATTTTTTAAACCAGGGATCATATTTTCACAGCTGTTAAAGCACAAATGTATAAATGTGAACATCAAATGTAAAACCTGTTTGTTTAATAAGATATTCGAACTGAAGAAGAAGCGATGAAACTATCAGCAAACTGTAGTTTTGTGGCATGATGAGCAGAATGAAACAGCTAAACTTGTCTGTCTCTGTGGATCCAGACTGGAAATTGCAGGTTGTGCTTAAAAACAGCAAACAAGTGTTTTTTCCCCTCTTGAGCCTTAAGAGCAGCCCTGAAGGCCTCCAGTTATTATTACGCAGCCCTGCTGAGAGGCATCAGAGGACGGCTGGTGCTGCAGTCAGCATCAACTCAGCAGGACACACCGACAGGAATCAGAACGAAGGATTTCAGAATAAAGAGGACAGTTCATGCTCCAAACCCACAAACTGTAACATGTTCCAAGTGTGTTTAGTAATTTTAGTTCTGAAAGTTGAAGTGAAGAATGTCTATAAAAGTTAGGATAGAGGAACCCAAGTAATGAATCATTAGAGATGGTTCTGCCGGTTCAGTTCATCAGTGTCAAGTCTTGTTCTGAAAAAAGTCATCTCTGTTTGCACACCATCCCAATCTTTATTCTGCAACACTTTAAAAAGCCAGGATTTTACATTCAAAGGAATACAAAGCAGATCGTTTAAATGTGATGAAAACAGATGGAGAGTTTCTGTTACTTAAACAGACAGAAAGTCCTCCTGGATCTGGGCGTAAAACACACTCAGACTGTGATCCACCAGTCTGTGCGTTTCATCCCTGATGTTCAGCTGTTTTCCTGCACGATGATTTCCAATCAGAACAGAACTTCAGTCAGCGTCCTGCTGCTGCAGGGGATCCAAAGCATGGTCCCAGGAATCACTGCACCCTCAGGATCTGCGTTACGTCACCTCAATAAAGACATTTCCAGACATGCCAGTCACCGCCTGCTGCTTCACAGATCATTCTTTTTTCCAGTGAAGGAATTGTTGATGTCATCAGCTAAAGCCTGTATGACCACATTCTGCAGCTCTGACAGGAGAACCAGATTCTGCAGTCTGAGCAGAGCTGTCAGAAGATGCGATGCAGCACAGCAGGCTTCCGATAAGGCTTCCAATGTTTGGACTGGTTTAAATGTCATCAGATTCTACTGTCTAACTTTGGCTTTTAGAACCTGAAGCCCCATGAAGAGTATGGGGTCAGGAGATGAAAGTATTTTGCTTTCAGTGATGTTTGGAGGGCTTTGTTAGGTCAGAACACCTGCCTGTAAACACACCTGCACCCTCCTGCATGCCCACACTGCAGCTCAGGCCTGGGGGGGCAGTTGACGCTTCGATGTGTCATGGCTGAAATGATTTATTCATACCTAGCAGCCGTAAGTCAAAAAGCCATTAGAGGACATTAAAACGGAGACGCCTCACATTAGCCCTGCATGAATAATAAATGTTTAAGAGATGCAACAGTCTGAGCATCACAGCAGCTGGCAAAGGGGAACTTCCATGTAGAATGAAATAAAAGGGTATCCTCTGTGTGACAGTGTCATTTTTGAACATTAAAAGTCATTTTAACGTTTTAAAGGTTTAGGTGCTTGGATAAATTGTGCTGAAATGTGGAAACAGTTGTTTATCAAAGAGGCATTTGTTGTGCAAAGCTGATTTTTGCGCTCATGCATTCATTTTCTCAGCAATGGCCACATAATATTGGATAATGATGACGACGGCGGCTCCCATGACCACATCTCAGCCTGTTAGCACTTTCCAGTCTGCCGATCATTCTGTCAATTCATTATGAATGATGTGTGTATCTGCTTCTGCACCGCTTGTGACATCTCTGGCTCCACGCTGGCGGCTGATGTCTGGGTGCATGAGTCAGTGCTCGCCACATTAGTCATGTCTGCTGACCCACCTGGCTCCTGTTTTTCCCTCCAGAGGAGGAGGAGAACGGTGGATCTGTGATTGACAAGAGAACCAAAAAAAAGGCTGCTTTAACAGAAGAGAAGGTGCATCACTTTCCAAACACTGCAGCCTCTCCACCAAACCCGAAGCCCCAACAACTGAAGTTGGACTGTCCCCGCCCCCTTTCCCTTTTCCAAGTAAAATCAGACATGAAGTCATTTTCAGCCAGAAGCAACTGAGCAGACATAGCTGGCCTGTGGGTCTGAGGTCATGGGCAGAAAGAGGAGGAAAGATAACAGAGCTGCAGCCATGAGCGCCGTGTGTGTCAGCCGCCGTCTTTGTCTAAGTGACCTCCAAATCATCATGTCTGCGTGATCCTGTAGGCAAAAGGTGCTTACGAGGAAAAACGGAAACTGGCTTCCAAACCAGGAGTTTTGAGCAGAAATGACCTAATCTTTAATAAAAATGCTTCATTTCAGGCTGTTTTGGGTATTTTTCAGTCTAATTCTGTGATCTAAGTCTACCATTTTTCCGGTTCAAATACATTTGCTATTGAATCCTCATATTTTAAACTGCTTATATAAAAGCATGGCAAGAAACTGTTTCAAGGTTTCCATGGATACAAAAGACTGTAAGAAGTCTGACGTTTGTGATGTTGTGTTGGCCGTTAGTTTGATCTTTTCAGGATTTGTGCTCAATAACAGATTTCTTCCTGATGGATCAGCATGGAGCTGCAGGAAACCTGAACATGGAGGAATCATGTCAACATTGGAAGTCTGTTGCTGCAGCAGAGAGAAGAGTGCTGTTGACCTCTGCAGGACCTGCTGTGAAATCTGGATGTTTCTGTCCTGGAGGTGATAGAAGTTGAGATCTGGAGCTACCATCTCCAGGATGACATCTTCTGCTTCCAAAGCCCCTCGTTCCTGTCACGCTTCTCTGCTCTGAAACACACATGTTCCATCCCTCAGGCAATGAATGAAGAAGGGAGAGCCCATGACGAGCAACGGAGTAGCACAGGCCGCCAGGGTCACAGAGACCCCCCCACGGGAAAGAAACCTTCACCCTGATACCCGAGACCCGACTAGAGAGGCAGGAGCCCCCAGAAAGTAAAGCCCCAGCCCAGGTACTGCCAGGGCCCCCAGAGGCCTGGGGTCCAGTGGATCCCACCAGCCCAGATGAAGGCTCCAGAGAGTCCTGTGGAGGGCTTGTAGGGTACTCGAGGAAGATGGAAAGGGCACACCCCCTTACCCCATCCCAAAAGAGGAGACAAGCCAAGACCACCCAGACTTCTGTCACCATGGTGATGGTGAGTACTGCGTCTATAAAAAGGTCAAGAGAAACTCCACAAAACAGCTGAAGCTGACGGCGGAGGTGGTTGTGCTCACTTGCTGTTTGGTCAAAGCTTCTCCAACTGCAGAAAACAGGAAGAAATGCTGGCTTTGTGCAGCCAAAACAGCTCAAAGGGCGCTGCGGCGGAATTCTGTATGACATCATCTGATCGCCGTCTTCCTCTGTGGTGGTCCAGGATGTGCTTGGTAAAGGTGTCAATGCAGGAATACGAGCTGCTCTGTGTGTGTAGACTGCTGATGCAGTGGCTGCAATTGTTCCCTCCTTCAGAAGCAGATGTCAGCAGCAGCAGCTGCACCAGTCAGCGTTCTGATTGAAAACTAGGAGACGTTTTTGTCTCGTTCAGTTTCATTCCTACAACCCGAAGGGAAACCTGAGTCCAAGCTGGAACGGAACTATGGATCGATTCTCACCTTCCTGTCAGAGGACACACCTGAAAGGTGGAGCCTACCACAGTCCAGTCCTTTAACCAACAAACCATCATCAAAGTAATGAACTAAAATAGACACAGGTGGGAAACTTTTCTGGGACAAAAACACTCAGCAAGTTTTATCCCATCTTCAAATGAAAACAGGAATCAAGATATCTACAGTTTACATTTGATCATCTATAACTGTTTATGCATGATTGAGGAAAAGTCAAACTCTTCAGACCTCCGAGCTCCTTCATGTGTTCTGTTCTGTCCACAGATCCGTTGATTCAGAACCGGACCTCTGTGGTGTGAGATGTTGGACTGTACCGACCCCGAACCCTGCAGGGGCCTTTGTGGAATCAAAAAACGGATTTGAATCCCTTTATAAGTATTTTGTGGCATTAAAACGATTTCCACACATGTAAAACTGTGTTTTCCAACAGCAAACAAAATTTGTGCTTCTGGAAAAAATCTGGAAGTGTGGAAAAATGTGGTGCTTCCACACTTATAAAAATGATGTGAGTTTTTATTACCATTTACAGTGATGCTTGGCACTCATGCAGAAACGTTGTCTAGCTTCAGAAACATTTTAATCGTTGATATTTTATATTTTTAAGTTATGACTTTGGACATTTTGACGTGAAAACTCCATCAGAACAGAAAAGCAGCAAAAAAAACTCAACAAAAAGAGTCATCACTGAACTGAATGTCATGGAATTTAAATTCATTTGCTTTTGGGCATAAAGGAGATCCATCCGTCCGTCCGTCCATCTGTCCGTCCCTCCGTCCGTCCGTCCATCCATACATCCATCCTTCCATCCACCCATCCTTCCATCCACCCATCCGTCCACCCTTCCGTCCACCCTTCCATCCCTCCATCCATCCACCCATCCATCCATCCATCCATCCATCCATCCACCCATCCATCCATCCATCCACCCATCCGTCCACCCTTCCGTCCACCCTTCCATCCGTCCATCCATCAGTCCATCCATCCGTCCATCCATCCGTCCGTCCGTCCGTCCATCCATCCATCCATCCGTCCATCCATCCATCCGTCCATCCATCC
>BSAI01000090.1:381568-395172 GCA_036245035.1 Adrianichthys oophorus | reverse complement strand
GGGGGGGGTTTAAAGTAGAGCGGAGCGGTTTCAGTACAGCAGACGGCATCGCGCCGTTCTCTTTTTCAAATCAGAGTGTAGCAGGGTGGGGTCAGTTGAGCCCCCATCTTTAACACTGTCTGTGCTCCACTCCCTAAAAGTTGCGTCCGTGTCCCCAGGGGCCGGCGTGGACCATGTGTCAGGACACCTCGATGATCTCCATGCTCCCGGAGAAGCTGGACTGCTTCCCGATCTTCCCCAGCTCCTCTCTGGACCGGCTCTCAGAGATGCTCTCCTCGAACTCCATCTGACAGCTGCGCCGCTTGAACTGCTTGTCGGAGCCACTGGAGCAGGTGGTGGCTGAGGGCTGCGTGTCACGGTGGTCCCGCGGCGCCAGTGCTGCTGGCTTGTCTCGTAGGCGTGAACTTTCACTGCATCCGAACGCCACGTACGCCGAACTGCTGCCGAACCTCAGCGCCGCTTCGTCTCCTGTCCCCTCCCCCAGATCCATGTCTCGTGCCCCACCTTCCTCGGCTCCAAAGTGCCAGGGGGCGTCTGTAGTTGGGGTTACCGGAGTCACAGGGGTGGTGGCCTGGACCGTGTCTCTGTGTTTGGTCCACATGGCCCCAGAACCCAGTGTGGGGAGGGAGGGCAACGAAAGGAGCAGTGTGCCCTTCAGGGTCTCCTCCCTGCCGGGGGCGCTGTGCTCCAGCAGCAAGCTCAGGGACTGAGGGGGGGGCGTTAGTGGGGAGTGAGCCGGAGAGCCGCTGTGCTTGGTTTTCCTTCTAGATCTGGATGAGGAGGTACCGGACCGGTGGACTCCTTCGTTCCCGCCAAGCCCCAAACCGCCGACGCTGCCCCCCCTGCCCGGCGAGGGAAATGGGGAGTCACAGGAACCAGGACTGTCGGGGACGGGGGACTGCGTGCACATGCCATTGGAGATTACCGGGCTGTCCAACTTGCAGAGCTTGGGGACGTCTTCAGAATGGGTGGGGGCAGGGCCACTGCTGGGGGAGTACACAGACTTGATGTCCAGGGAGAAGGAACGCTTCAGGCGGTTGGTGTCCAGGATCCTCTCTGCCGACAGGTGCAAGCCGTTGAAGCCCTGCTGCAGGGAGGCGGGGGATGGCAGCTTGGCTTCTGGTGGGACGCGAGGCTCTGCCCCAAATGGGTCACAGGTGCTGTGGTGACCGTTGACCTCCATACCTGCAGACCCCCCCTTGACCTCTGAGCCATGTTTGCTCTCGGCTGACTTGTCCTCGGCGGTCAGAGCTTGCAGTAACCGCAGGCCCTTCTCGAACTCCAGCAGCTGGCCCAGGAAGTTGAAGTTGGGGGAAATGGACGGCCGCCTGTCCTTCACAAACCTGCCAGGATGGGGGTGAGAGGATAGGTCAATTCAAAGGAAGCAGGAAGGGGCAAGTCATCTTTTGCAGGACGCTTGAGCTTTGCTGGCAGGGTTGGAGGAGCAAGATTACCTGTAGGCGTCGTCTGACGACAAGCCCATCGTCTTCATGATGTATGCAATGGCG
The DNA here is from genome assembly GCA_036245035.1 of Adrianichthys oophorus. Classification (NCBI taxonomy): domain Eukaryota; kingdom Metazoa; phylum Chordata; class Actinopteri; order Beloniformes; family Adrianichthyidae; genus Adrianichthys; species Adrianichthys oophorus. Next base: position 393,664 of record BSAI01000090.1, on the reverse strand, counting down.
ATGGTCGCTGAACGCGAGATTCCCGCCAGACAGTGAACAATAACTCGACAGTTTGAAACTTTTGCTTTGTCTGTTGAGAGAAAAACCCCAAATTATACCTGAAGTCTGCAGGTCTGCGTCTGACCTGAAAGCAGACCCCTCCCCCATTATGGTCCATCAAATGGTGTCTGCGGATCTCACCGATGAATTCGTTGGTCTTGTCCAGCCACGGCAGCAGCTTCTCGCAGTAGTTGTCGTTCACTGGGATGCGCATGAAGTGACTCTCACTGATGAAGTCCGGCTTGGGACAGGTGTTGCTGGCGTTCAGGACAAAGGTGATTCCGTTTTGCGCCATCAGAACCTACAGACAGAATGACAGCAGCTTAGATCTTCACCCCCGCCAGGTGCCCTTTTGGGCAGGTGTCACGAATCCACATGGCGTCATTCCCTATTAGATACCAGGTCGGTTATGACAAAGAGCTTTCAGGAATAAAAATCCATTTTTGACGCTCTCCATCAACAATTGGGTCAGTTTGACATGATGTGGTTTAAGCCCCGCCCACTAAAGTACAAATCAATGATACCTTGTTGAGGACATCTTTCTGGGAGCCCAGGTAGAGGTGTGGCAGGATGCGGGTGGGTCCTACGTTGGCCACAGGTAAGCAGGGCTGGGACAGGCTCATAGGTAAGGCGGTGGTGGGTTTCCCCTCACACAGGCCGGGGAAGCAGGACGAGAAGGCCGCAAACCCCCCTGTGAACAAAGACCAAACATGAGAGTTTGAACCTTCAACCGCACAGCGGACAGACGCATTACAGACATGGGGGGGCTTCGATGTGGCCATGGAGTCTGTGGCTCTCAATCACACAGGAAAAAGTGGGCTTTCAGCCATTCTCCTTCAGTAAAGGCTGGGTGGGCAGGAATGCAGAGCTGGCCCTTTAAGAGGCAGGCGACTCCCTTTTTGGCGAGCGTGTGTGTGTGTGGGTGTGTGTGTGTGTGTGCGTGCGGCTCTGTTTCCTGCATGAGCTCATGTCCTGTGGCGGTGCATTGCGTCAGGCCGAGGGAATGAGAGAGGCCACAGGTGCAGGGCCAGAACAGAGGCCCTCTGACATCCCCCTGACAACCGTGCACGCATGCACACAAACACACGCACGCACACACTTTGGAGAAACAATATTAATTTTGCAACCAAAACCCACACACACTCATCCCTCTGCAGCCCTGTGGTTGTGTAACTACAGGAAGGGAGTATTTAGGGAGATGAGGTATCAGTGTGTGTGCATGTATGTATGTGTGTGTGTGTGAGAGTGTGTGAGACTTGGTCAAACTGACCACAGTTCCTTCAGGAACCTTGACATTGGATTAGGCTCTAATCTGAGCTCAGCTCTGCATGACCCACAGAGCATCTGAAGGCACAAAGGAAGACCCCCCCCCCCCCCCCAACAGCTGATCATGACACACACACAGACGCACACACACCAACATGTAAACACACACACACACAGAAACCCTGTCAGGCGTGTTCCACTGCCAAAGCCGGTTTTGGAACCATGTTCTCTAAATGTGGTACTGTCGCTTTAAGGCGTCTGTTTCCAGCTATTAATGGCAGAGAGATGACATCACTGCTCTAGAGTGGGAGGGGCAGAACAAATGAGCTGGTAATATCCACACGGATCATGAACGTGCTGATGATGGTTCTGCTGTAGGACTCGGTTCCTGGTTCTGTTCTGTTTTCATCTGATCCAGAACCGAGCAGCAGCAACAGCAGTAAGATGTTTGGTTCTGTGTTCTCTCCTTTGAGCTTCTCGGGTTCTCATTTCGTGTTCCGCCTCCCAGAACTTTGGAGTCTTCTTCTCCAACCGAGCCTTTCGCTCAGCTGAACTCTGAGGAGTTCCTCCAGATGAAGCTGAGCTGTTTTCTGACAGCAGACGAGGGGGTGTCATCGCATTTCCATGAGCAGGAAGAGCCCCCCAGCAGCCACTTCCCCTTCCACAGGAGAACCCTGTTTGAGAGGGGAATCCTTCTGTCAACTGTGTCTGCTCCTGAGGCAACAGCTGACCTCGTCTTCAGGAGTGTGTTAAAGATGGAGGTCAGAGATAACGGCAAAGAAATGACCCCGCCCCCCACAAGGCAACAATGCCGTGCCATTACATCAGCACTTTTACTGAGCGCCTTCCTTGTTGTGAAAACTCCACACTGCACCTGAACCCGCTCTCCTAATGGTTACCATGATGACGGGGAACGAGATGCAGGCCGGTGAAGTGAGTCAACGGATTAGGTTCTACCGCCAGAACCGGAAAACAAACCCCAACCCAGAGCGGATCTGACCAGAACCCCACAGGAGGTCAGCAGCAGGAGAGGAGGAACCTTCCTGCCTTCGTCCCTGCTCCTCTTCCTCTCTGTTTGTGGGGGAGACGCCCCCCTTCTTGTGGTGACCAGGTCTGATTTATAAATGTGTGTGGGGGGGGTCACCACATCCATGAACACCTGCTTGTTAATGAGCTGGTGCCCCCTCCCTCTGGGCTTTCAGCCGCCCTCTTTAGCACCTGGTAAAGGGGGGGGGGCATTGACATGCTTGAATGCCCCCCCCTCTATGGTTCATATCAGAGGAGACATGACGCCACCCCCCGTACCCTCCAGCTGTCCCCCCACTATGATGCTATGGGGGTAACATTTGCATCTCAATGTGAGCCCCCCCACCCAGCCAACATGACATCATTGCACACATGTCCCTCTCTTTCTCCCAACACAAAGGCCGTGCAGCAGCCTGAGGCGGTGGGGGGGTCCATCAGCAGAGGGGGGTGGCAGAGCATTCATCAGGATGAGCTCATCATTTATGTTTTCATGATAAACCCACAGACGTTACACTGTTTACTGTCAGCAGGGCGGCGCTCCGGTCAGCTGATGCCCCCCCGCCACTGACCTGGTACCTGTGACACGCACAGCAGCACACACACATGCGCAGACACACCTGTGCAGACACATGCATGTTTCCATGGATGCGTGCAGGAACTGCACCGACACTTCACTTTCTGTGGAATTTGTCTAATTCTTTGTTTCTGCCTTTCTCCTCAGTGTGGGGAGGTGTTTGTGGCGCCCCCCAACACTGATAGCATCCTCTCCGCTCTGCTTGGGTGGGGGGTAGCACTGAGAGCAAAAAGCCAGCAGCAGCAGCAGCAGCAGCAGCAGCAGAGGGATTAGAAAGAGCCTTTGTAAGGTTTTACATCTCAATGAGCCCAGAGGCTGAGGGAGCATGAGCTCCATGTCATTCTGCAGGTCACGCTTTCATTCGCCTTCACTCTCCTCCTCATCTTCATGATGTCATCCTCCTAACCCCCCCTTGTCTCTGTAAACACACTGTCTGTGTACACAGGAGGCTGGAAGTCCTCCAGGAGGCTGGTCTCAGTTCCTGCTGTGAAACTTCTCGCTGGTTTCAGCAGTCAATCCCACAGCCGGCTTTGACTTGAGCCGAGCGTGGACTCAAGCTGCAGCAGGAGCTGAGTTCTCATCCATCCCACACCTTAACGGCAGCATCCCTTCATTCACCAATCATCCTGTTGTTTGCGGCATGCCCCCCAGTCATCCTTCTATCATGATGCACACGCCTCATCTCCTGCAGGAGCATACACACCTCGAAGTTCTCTCCCTTCCTTCATCCGGCGGACCCTGATCTTCAGCCTCATGTCTGTGTCCTGCAGCTCCGGCCAAAAGCAGTCCACTGTGGGGGCTATAACCACATTCAGAGGCATTCCCCGGAGCAAGACCCCTCCACACACACACAGGTTAAAATTCTCCTTTGGGGGACAGAGCCGCCTCCTCCAAAAACAGAAAGGTCCCAGAGAAAAGGAGGTGTTGCCTCCGCAGGAGCAGAGAGTAGGAGTCCAGAGGAGTCCACTCAGGTGAAATGAGCTGCTCCTCACGTCAATATCCGGCGCAGAAACCACATTCAAATCCTTCAAAGCTCAGCTGTCCAGGTCTGGAGAACTTGAACTTCTCTGAGGACGTCTTGTCCTCAGAGGCTGAAAGTGAGGAAAGTGACGAGCTTGTGATCACAGAGCGTCTGCGCGGCTCTGAGCGCGCTCCGTGTCTGCCAGTCCTCCGCCAGCACATAGACACGCTCCCATTGGCTCAGCCCCCGGCTGCACCCGCCCCTCCTTGCAAAGAGATGACGGTGCTGCGCCGTTTCCTCCAGCTCCGGGTTGAATGAGCTCACTCTGTGCTCAGTCCCCTCCCTCCCTGCTCCCTCCCTCCCTCCGTCATAGCTCATGTCTGAGGCACGTAACCACATTCCTTACTCACCAAACAAATATGCAGCCGCCTCAGGGGCCGGGCTGTGGAGCCTCTGCTGGGGGAGCATGGAGGCAGCACATGCACGACTCCCCAGGGGTTGAAGACAGAGGAGAGGGCGAGACCCAGCTTGTTGAAAGAAGCTGATGTGAATGGAGATAAGATCCAGCAGGAAACAGACCCAAAAAGAAGGTGAGAGCTGTCTCTGCTGCAGGAGCATCAGTACGGACCTCTTCAAGAAGAAAAGATCACGCCAGGAAAAGAGGGAAGAAAACCAACATTTAAAATGTTTTAGTCTAAATTCCAGAGAGATGAAGACCTCAAAGACACGAACTAATGACAAGTTTATGCTTTAGATTTCCCAAAAAGTGACAGCTTCAGATCTTCTGTTCAGCCTCTCATTGAGACATCCCAGACTCCTCTGAATCCAGGTCAGGTGGACCTCCAGCTCATGAAGTCACCAACTGTGTTTGCCAAAAAAGCCAAACAAGGCGTGAGATGGAGGGAGGCAGCTGCACTGAGCTCATCTGCTCAGTGTGGAGGGCTGACGGTCACACCGGGCTGAGAAGAGCCTCATGTCAGCTTCTGAACATCCAAGATGATCTTTGATGTTCCAGAGTTTGTCGCCTGTCAGCAAAGAGGCGTGAGGCCAAACCAATGGAAGGAAGGGTTCACGTTTTTAAAGAAAAACGAGCAAAGGGAAACTTGAGAAAATAATGTTTATATGTCTGCGTCAGACGACGAATACATGTCGTTACTCACATTTGATTTTTGACTGAAATCTTCATCGGTTCAGTCATTGTCCAGGTTTATTTGAGCTTTATTTGCTGTTGAAGTTTCTTTGGGAGAGACCAGGACGCATCAGCCGACCGAACCTGCAGCGGTTCCACACACCGCAGTCTGTTGCTCTTATGATGCGTTCTAAAAAGAACCCACAGAGACTGACAGGCGTGAACATTTTCACACATTTCTCTCTTAAACTCTGAAGCTCAAACTGTGAGAGAAAAATAAATCCAGAACAGTAGAATGAAACAAAGATCTGATTGTGATCAAACATTTTTGTAGATTTGTCAAACTAAAAACATTCTGTACAGGAGATTGACTGACAAGCTCTACAGCCAATCAGGATGCACAACACAATGCATGGTGCTTCAAAAAAAAGATGCAAAATTGCAATAAAAACTAGTAAAACAGCTAAACTGTGAAGCAGTGAAACATGGACTGCGATATAACAAGGGAGACGGTGCTTCATGGCACTTTTCTTCCTTCATCCGGAGTCAAAGTGCTCCACAGCCATGTTTCTCCCACCGGTGGCAGCAGAGCTGCCATGCAAGGTGCAAGTCAGGCCATCAGGAGCACCTTGCATGGCAGAGCCGGAATTGAATCTGCAACATTTCCAACCAAAGGATGACCACTCCACCTCAGCTGCCCTCCTTGTCTGTTCACCTTAGACATTGTGATCTGCTGGCGTCCTTGAAGAACTCCAGACATTCTGCTGGAAAACTGGAACCAGCCTTCAGTTTTCAGGAGTTTTTCTAGGAGTTCTCACCACCGGCATCGAACCTCACACCTCCCATTCACCAGCAGCAGAACAAGGCTCAGAATAGTAGCTGTGTTAATTAGAGGAGACGAGTCAAGGGCCTGAATGTGACAACCAGGACTTCTTTATTGACTGCACACGTGTGCCCTCCTGGGACAGAAATAGACCCCCCCCTCAAAATAAAAATAAAAGTTTCACTCCTATATTTGGAGCGTACTTTTACATGGTTTGTTACCGGGGCAACACACAGTTTACACACAACAGCAAAGACCGGAGCAGCTGAGATAAACACGTATGATGAAACCAGAGGGTGTGGGGGGAGAGCCGCTAGCCCCCCCCCACACACACACACCTAAAACCACAAGTCTAGGAGATTGCTAAGATGTTTCAGCTTGGTTCTCTAAAGATGTGATGTGTCAACGACAGGATGCTGATCCCGGACTCGCCCTGAATGCATCAGACCACAGAAGCGCACGCCAACTTCAGCCACGTCTAACTTATGAGCTTGTTTACATCCTGCACTCCAGTTACAGTCCAAGCGGCTCCAGTAACCTCCCAATATCACTTTTCCCAGCAGGTCAACAGATGAACAACAATACAACATAGTTCAGTACCTCATCACGCAACAAAGCTAGTACCCTACGGTGAACACATGTATGTGCATGTACACACGTAGAGTACACACCATGAAAGAAAAAAACAACTTCCATTTAAAAAAGAACTGAAAGATTAAAGTCCTTTCATTTCTTGGGAATGCCTACACGAAAGCATTGATTGTTAATATTTTATGCATCAAAGTCAATTATTGGAAGAACTTTTAGAAGTCCGTTAGAATCTTTTTTCTCCTCCGTTCCTGCTGCGACAGGCAGAGACAGGACAGTCATCCTACACTGCAGATCATCTGTCAACATCTCTCAGGAAAGGAAGACGTCATTCTCTGGAAAGGTTGCATTAGAGTGACTCGCTTCATGCCTGTGTGCACGCGCACATGCACACGTGTGACCTGCAAAGGGGAGGATAGTAATGCAACCATTGACCCCAAACACACAATTGTGAAATTCTGTGTAGTGATGCATTTTTGTGCATTAGTGTGTTTTTCTTTGGTTATCTTTTTGTGTCAGTGTATTGTGTCAGTATTTGTGTGTGTATTTCTGTGTGTACTTCTGTGAGTGTTGCTGGTGCTTTGTGTAAAAGGCAGTGACGTAACCCTTCCAGCAGAAGGCAGCTGCCATGCCTGTTGGATGAGGTAGTCCCTGGGGATGGGGGGGGGACTAGGACAGTGGAGTTATTGACTGATATGAAAAATTTGGAACCAAAAAACATATTTAGACCTCAGACAAACAGTCTAAAGGGAGGGGGGTAGTTGATGTCCAGGTCGAGTTGGGTGCCGCTGGCGCAGAAAAGAAACAAAGGCTTCAGGGTCTTAAAAATATTATCAAGAACAAGAAGTTTTATGGTAAAAAAGTAAGGGACCCAGAACAGAGCCTTGGAGAACTCTACCTTTATTGTGTGGAGCTGAATGGACTCAGAAGATCAGGGAAACAGGAAACCAGGTGAAAGCTGTGTTGCTGATTCCAGTGAAAAGGGGTCATGTGCTCAGAGGTCGTCCTCCCCAACTCGTCCCCCTAGTCTGACCTGATTTTGCCAGATTTAGATTTCTTCAAGAAGTCATGTGATCCTATATTCTTGCAACAAATCTTCTGAAATGCACTGGGGTTTCCAAAAGTGTTTCTATTCCAGAGAGTGATGGCAGATTAGGAAATTCTGAATCATGATCTGGAGGAAAGTGACGAATTTGGAATTAAATAGACTAGTCCAGGGGTCTGGAGCCACATGTGGCTCTTTTATTCCTCCATGTGGCTCTTTGCTCAAAGATAAATGCTATTTTTTAATTTTAAATTAAACTAAGTAAGTAAACTAACTCGAGCTTTATCCAACTCCTTTACAAATAATTGAAGAACAGTACATAGCACTCTGGGAAGCTCCTGGCTAAAATACCCATAATGCTCCAATGACCCATCAAGTGATTTGGCTTCATAGTTTACTAAAGTCAAACATTGTGACAGATTTTTGTGTGTTGTCTACCACAGAAAATCAATCTGACATCAGTAATCACAGCCAGAATTAATTATAGGGCAGATGGACTAAATGTGTAAGCATTTCAAGGTCCCCTCGTGGTTCAAATCATAGAGTAAGGGTCATTGTTGTATTTTAGTTAGAAAGGTTTATGAATTTCTGACTGAGATGCACCACAAACAGTAAAATAAACTTTTTTTTTTGTCCCAAATTTCGGCAGCAAGGCTTTTAAATGGAGTCAAAAGGCAAACTGCTTTTATCACTACATTGGCTCCCTGTTAAATTTAGAATCACAAAAATGAAAACTGACGGTTTTAGAGCCCTGCGTGGACAAACTTTTAACTATATTTCTGACCTTTTCACGCCTACACTCCTGTATGTTTTTTGGATCCACAGATAAGAATCTTTTAAGCGTTCCAAAAACTTTTTTTGACCCACTGACGCCTGAAGTGATTTCCAGCTATGAAAAAATAAAATCACTTTTGCTTTTTAAGTAGATGCTGAATTAGAGTCATTTTGGAGCCAAAGTAGTTTTTATGTGTATTTAATTGCAACAATAAGGGGCTAAAACTAGGGGGAGATCCTGTTTTCCAGGCAGTCGTTCCCTCTGTCTCTGCACCATGTTAACCTGTCAAACGTTTTAAAACTCAAGTTAAGTGCTTTTAGCTGACATTCCTTATCTTGTACTTGTGTTTTACTTTTCTTATTACAGCATGCTCGTTGTATTTATTGGGTTTTATAGAGTTTACTGCGTTTTCTGGCATTTATACGACTTGTATTTGTTCTTTGATTTGATTTTGTTTGAGCTTTGTGAGCTGCTCTCTGTAAACAGTGCTGCTGACTTCACACTACCTGCTACTACATTTGCTGCATTGAGATGATCCTATGTGGCTCAGAGTGTCTTATTTTGAAAGGAAGTCACATGACCCTTTGTCAAAAGTTAAAAATGTTTTCATATTTTGAAAAAGGCTATTTTCTCTTTATGATTGATTTATGCTAAAAAACATCAGTTCATTTATTTATAATAGTATAATAGTAACAATGAAATAAATACAATAGTGAATAGTGAAGTAAGTAAACGGAGATTGAACTGTGACAGATCCTCCAAGTCAGCAAAATCTGAGTTTATGTAAATGTCTTTAAAATGGTTAACATCATGCTTTTTCCAGAGAATGAAACCAGTCCATTTCATTGCAATGATTACTGTAAAAGCTGCTGCATTAACATTTTTTGAGGATATTATGCAATGCAAGAAAAAATCCAATTAATCTGTGATGGTAGAAGGATGCTGAGTCTAGGCAAGAGGTCTAGAGGAAGACCAAAGAGGAGGTTTATGGATGCAGTGAATGAAGACATGAAGGTATCTGGTGTTAGAGGATGCAGGAGACAGGGAAAGATGGAGGAAGCTGATTGGCTGTGGCGACTCCTGAAAGGAAAAGCCCAAAAGAAAAGAAGATTCTCAAAGAACTAATACACTTTTTCTGTTCCTCAAATGCAGACGAAGGGAAGAAAGGAACGTTTCTGTGAGGAAGTTTTGTTTGCACCAAAGAAAGAGCACCAAAATTCAGACTGCAAAAAAACTGTGTGTGTGCGTGCACATATGTGTATGTGTGTGTGTGTGTTATCAAATGTGTGACATCCAGAGGGCGGCAGTGAGATCAGTCCATCAACACAGAAGAACAATAGAAACCAAATGACGCCATGCAATGAAAGGAACTGAACAAGCTGCCAGGACCTCCATGCTGCCCCCCCATCTAAACACAAATCTGTTTTTAAATTAAAACACACACACACAAGCACGTCTCGACACTCCACATTAGTATAAATAAATCCACCCATGGCGTCTTCATTTCACACTGGGGATTGCTGATGTTTCTTTATCAGAAACAGGAAGTAGTTACACAACGGAGGAGGAAGTGGCCTCAGAGCTGACCCGCCTTAATCTCTGGACCTGTGCACCTATCTGTTGGTGAGTTTATGTTTGTGTGCAGATGAAAGTTTCTACGGTCAGCAAGTGTTTATGGTACAGAGTGACATCACGTTAGCTGAGCATCAAACTGCAGGTGAACATTTTCACTCAGCTTCTCTGGGAAAGGAAATGTTAGTTTAGTGAAATGTTAAGTGTTAAAACAGATGCACAAATACAGAAAGTAAAAAACATATGCAAAAATATCTGTAATCATAAATATAGAAAAGAAACCTCCCAAACACGTAAACAAAGGAAGCGGCGCTGCAATGTGCCAGAGATAAAGTGCATCAAAGACAGCTCAGCGATAAACAGGAATCCACCATTGTTCCAGGGAATGATGCCATGTGGGCCGTCCCAGCATGACAGGAATGCTGTGGATGCAGGCCAGACCGGGGCAGAAGAACCAACTTTACTGTTGGCTTCACCTTTTCTCTTTGCTTCTTTTGGAAATGTCATGTGTGTCAGAGCATCAGCAGAAAGGTTCTGGTGGCACAAGAACCGAAGCAGCCAGAGCCCGGGCGGGAAGCCTGACTTATGAGGTGCTGATGGGGCCAAACGGGGCCCAAACTGGCTTAGCTCCTCTGCCTCGGCTCCTGTTGACCTGCTGTGTTGACAATGCCTAGAAAACAGCTTCAGCGAGCTATTTTTGTCCTCCGCTGGACCAGTGAAGAAAAGCAGCGAGCAGGAATGTTCAAAAGGCGACGGGTAGATTACTAGAACCAGAGAAGATCCGCTCTGAACGGGGATATTCCACCACACTTCCACATACATGCAGTATTTTGGACCATAAATCACACCTAAGTATTCCTTTGTTTTAGTTACTGTCCATTCGGGTCTGTCCGGTTCTTTGTTCATAGCAGGAAGTTCAAGGAATGACTGAAATCCCGTTAGCTATGATGTCATCACTAAGAACAACAGCAGCTTTCAGCTCTGGATCGATCTGGAAGAAGATGGGATTCTGCTCCTCTGCATGCCTCAGTACACGTATGGTAGCGTGTGTACACACGTGTGAATGTGGCTGCACATACACATGGAGAGACAAGAGCAGCAGGCGAGCAGAGCAGTTAGATCACGTCATGCAAGAAACGTGCAATTAGCATGCACGCACACACGCACAGATCTGTTCCCTTTCAGATCAGCTAAAGCAGACCTTCCTGAACCAGAGTAAAAATGCTCAGGACCAGAACCGACACCAGAGCGAGGCGTTCAGAACCTCCTCCTTTGACCTTTATGGTCTTTGGAGCAGCTGAGGGCGGGGTCCCTCAGTGTGTGTCTGTGTTCTTTGGCCGAGGTGAGAACATCAGGGCTGCTGGCGCCAGATGTGATGACCGCGGGAGTCAAAGCTTAAAAATACCTCGAAACAGAGGAGAGGAGGAGGAGTAAAGAGAGGACGACGTCAGGGGAGAAAGTAGAGGGGAGACGGAGGGAGGCAGGGTCATTGACAAACAATGTGTCCACCCTCCCCAGGGAGGATGAGTTCACCTCTGAACACGGGCTCCTTTTGAATGAAATCATTGATCTGCTGGGACTCCTCAGAATGTAATGGAGAGGGTTCAAATGGAAGGGGCGGGGCTTAAAGAGCAGGTGAAGAGACAAAACAACAAAACCGGAAAGAGAAACAAGAACTGGGACCAGCATCACTGCAGGACTGTTGCCCGTGGCAACGTACCAGGGGTGAGTGTGTGTGTGTGTGCGTACATTTTACATCATTTCTCTTTCAAACTGTTGATGGACGACGACTTGGATCCAAATCTAACACAAAGATGCAAGCATAAAAACAGCTGATTTCACCACTGATTTAACACACACACACACACACACACACACACACACACACACACACACACACGATCATTTTAAACGCAAAGCTAAAGAAACATGCAACGACCTCTGCACCTTCATCTGCCTGAACAAACCAGGATCTGCAGCAACACGTGTGTCTGTGAGATTGTTGTCTGTCTTTGTCATTGTTGTGTCTGTGTGGTTGTTGTGAGTCTTTGTCATTGTTGTGTCTGTGTGGTTGTTGTGAGTCTTTGTCATTGTTGTGTCTGTGTGGTAGATGTGAGTCTTTGTGATTGTTGTGAGTCTTTGTGATTGTTGTGTGTCTGTGTGATTGTTGTGATTCTTTGTGATTGTTGTGAGTCTGTGTGGTTGATGTGAGTCTTTGTCATTGTTGTGTCTGTGTGGTTGATGTGAGTCTGTGTGATTGTTGTGTGTCTGTGTGATTGTTGTGTGTCTGTGTGGTTG
>BSAI01000090.1:281586-329959 GCA_036245035.1 Adrianichthys oophorus | reverse complement strand
TGTGTAACTGTATGTGTGAATGCATGTAACTGTATGTGAGGATGTATAACTGTATGTGTGAATGTGTGTATCTATGTGTGAATGGTTAACTGTATGTGTGAATGTGTAACTGTATGTGTGTGCAAAGTGTGTGCGTGAATGTGTGTAACTTTGTGTTTGAATGTGTGTGTAAATGTGTGTGTGTGCGTGTCTGTGAATATATGTGTGAATGTATGTGTGATTGTGTATACATGTTTATGTGTTAAATTTAGGCATAAATCTGTGTGTGGGTGTGTGCGTGAATGTGTCTGTGAATGTGTGTGTTAATGTGTGCGTAAAAGTGTGTGTAATTGTAAATTTTTATTCAATATTTGTCCACCAAAGGCTCTATGAGGACTCACATTTAAAGGCAAATTTCTTTATCTCCACTAGAAATGTGCAGTCCTGATGAAACTCCTGATTAAATAGTAATTTTAAGGACATTTTACCTTTAATTTTCTCTGTTAAGGTAAAAAAAACTACAGCTAAAACAAACCCCTCCAAACATTTCATGTAATAACAGACGTTCTTCAAAGCTTCTCCTTTGAGAACAACAAGCGTTCCTTTAACGTAAAGTTAAAGTATCAACAGGAAAGACGAAGATTGATTTTTCCTTTTAAAAAATATCAACCTCAAATCCCGACTCTCAAAATAGAAAACACTAAAATGGGAATTTACATACTGAAGTTTAAAATAGAAACTCAAGGACAAAAGATATTTTACTAGGATAAATGTTCATTATGATCAGAAAACACTAACGATCATCTAAATAAACAGATTTTAAAGCAGAAGTTTGAATTGAGTATTATTGGTTCTTTAGTTTGAACGTTTTCTTCTGCACTTCTACTAGGTAGAATTAAACTAAAACCAAAGGCCAGAAGAACTGGTGAAGTATGCAAATACTGACCTCTAGTGGTCTTCCCTTCTCTCTGCATTTATTCATCAATAAAGAAATTAATATTAATATAGAATGGTAAATGGCGTGTACTTATATAGCGCTTTTCTACCTATTGAAGGCCCAAAGCGCTTTACAGTCACAGACAGATTCAGACACTGATGGCGGCTCCACTGCTGAACACTGGCGCCAACCTTCCATCAGAGGCAATGTCGGGTTCAGTGTCTTGCCCAAGGACACTTCAACACATGGGAGGGCAAGGTGGGAATTGAACCTGCAATCCTTTGATCACAGGCCAACTGCCCTTTCCACTGCACCACAGCTGCCCTAACAGAAAAGACAATATGAGTTGAACATCTGCTGTAACATGATTGTTTATTTAAGTCATTTCAGACTTTTGGAGCATGATTTATTAATGATTGATTTATTGTGAGGTCAAAGTTCCCTTTGATGTTGCTAATTATGAATGAGAAGAAACACCATTTTCATTAGTTTGATATTTATTATCCCAAAAAGGAAGGCAATAATAAATAAAGTTTTGAATAACATACATTGACCATGTCAATAGCAGGTATTTCCACCATTTGCAGCAATGACAGCCTGACAGTGATGTCTCACGCTCCTCACCAGCTTCATGATGTTCTGTGGTCTTCCACTATTCCACTTGTGCTACATGCACAGTTCTGCAGGTCTTTGGGGGTCCCTTCATCCAGTCTCTGCTTCAGCTGGTACCAGACGTGCTCTTTGAGGTTCAGGTCAGGGGTAATTGCTGGTCATACCATAAAATCCACTGCCACTTCCCGAAGTCCAGCTGTGACCATTCTGGCTAGTGGAGTGATATCATCCATGAACAGAAAGTTGGGGGTGTTCTAGTGGAATTGGGGGATGATGACGGTTTTACGATGTCTCTGAGGTCAGAACTTGAGGTGACTGGTCCATTTACAAGAACCAAACCAGTTTTGCTCTGACTGGTGATGCCTGCCAAGACTGTTGCTCCTCCCCCACCAAAGCCAACCATGGAAACCATGGAGACCATGTCGACCTCAGCGTATTGCTCACCTCACCTTCTTCAGAAACGCTGACCACCATCATTTTTGTATAAGGTGAATTGACACTCATCTGTGAACAGGACAGTAGAACATTGCTGCATTGTCCAGGTCACATGGTCTTGTGTCCACTGCAAAGGTTCATGGCGGTGTCTTGGTGTCAGTGGAGTCACCTCGTCTGTCATTCCAGTCAAAGCAGTGGCGTGGGTTGTGAATGGTTTGTCTGGAAACCCTGGTACCCTCACATCTGGTAAATGGGCCTGCAGCTGGTCCTGGTCTGGTCATGGTTCTGGTCTGTCACTGGCGGGGCTCCACCAAGTTCACCTGCAACACCTGACTGACTACTACCAACATGAAGGGCTGTGGCTAGGTGGCCCTGCTTGTCCGTTAAGTGCCGTCATGTGTTCATGTCTGTTTGAATGATGAACTTGGTATGACTTACTGACTAAATCAGCTTTTTAAACCCACAGAATGTTGACAGTGATGTTGCAATGAAAGTTTTGAAAGTTTAAGGTTTTTTTGTTAAGTTTTTGGTTTGGGCTCCAATAAGTGAGACACACTGTACATATGTGGAAAACACACAATGAGGTGTTTCTGTCACTGCAATACAATCATCTCCCAACCCCAAAATCTGTGACATTAAACAAACACTGACTGTATGACATCCACTCAGTTTTCCACAACATCCTGATCTCATTGAGGGTATTGTATGTAAGGACAGATTTTCTTATTCGTTTTTAATTTTAGTTCAGTGCCTGACAGTCTGGGAGTTTGACAGAGTTTTTGAACTTCCCCAGTTGTTTTGGACTGAAAACTGTAAAGTTCTTCTTGAAATTTGATGGTAATCTTTCCCATTTTTTTTTTTATGTATTTAGATTAGAAAAGTCTGCTGGTCTGGACCGATCTACTTAATTTGGTCTGGATCGAGTCCTGAACCATGCGTCTGGTCTGTGATCAGACTACCATCAACCAGACACGTCTGCTCCAAACTGAAGCTTTTAAACAAAACCATGTGACTAAAAGATCTCTTCAGTCATTTGCCAGGAATTAGGAGAGTGGGGCAAAGCAACGAGAGAAGGAATGGTGGGAATCTTGTAATCTTTGAAATCCTTGTTGAGAAAGTTGATTCAAATCATATATTTCGCTGATCAAGTTTATGACAGATATATTGTTGGGAAAACAGTTAGAAGCAATGTGGATCACACTAAAGGTTGTTTTATTGAGCCTGCATTCAACCAACCACATTTCAAGGAGTTGCTTTACTACTATGTTACATCCCATAATGCCTGCTTACGGTGGCCATTTGTTCCACTCTGAGCACGGAGCCTTTTCAGACTGAGGAATCTCAGAGCAAACCAGAGTTCAGTCCAATTGGAACCAAGACCACCTCCAAAGATGGGTTTGAGAGCGGTTCCTGATCCCGGACCAGGGTCCACGGGTGTATTCAGACTGAAACTTTGTTCTGGATTATCGGGAAAAACAAACTCTGGTACACTTTAAACAAACCAAACGGGTCCAGCAAGAATACAACCTCAGTCTCTCAGGACTTCAGCTCTTTGTTTGTACAGCATTTCTGTAGGTCTACAAGATGTTTGGTGAAGGACACCCAGAATGTCTTACTGTCAAACTCCATCCATCTTCCACGAAGAGCCACTGTGCTCAAATTGCATTCAAACATTTTTAATGTTGGGTAGTTTTTACTGTGACAGACATCAGCATCTTTCGCTGCCATATAACGTATCTCTTTCTGAATTTTCACACTTGTGTCTTCTCACCAAACATGGAGGAATTAGTCAAATTAGCCGATCACACTGTTAGAGAGATTGTCTTTATCTCATTTTCTTCACTGAGGATTTAGGGGTGAAGATCTCCCTGATTCACCTCTTTGGACCTGGGTAGCTTCATTCTGACTGACAGCTCTGATGCTCATGAGTCTACAGACAGCCTTGTTCTTCTCAGAGTGTGGAGGTGTCACGCTGATAAATTCTGGAAACAGTTGCATAGTGTTACTGAAACGCTTTCAGAGAGACAGGTTTTCATGAAAATCTACCTTTATTTGGATGCAAAAACCCACTACTTAAAGCAATACTGTAGCAGAGGAGATGAACACTGATGGTGGTTGTTGATGTTCTGACTGACAGCGTCCTTGTTTTCATCGTCAGGAGCACTGATAACAAGTCTTTGTAATGAAATCCTTCCATTCAGACATGGTCAAAGGGTTACATCAGAAAGTTGGATGAGGGCCGCTCTCAGTCCTGTCCTCCAATAGAAGGAGAATTTGGCAGTCTTGCTTCCCATTTTCAGCTGATGTGTTCCGATTGGTCTGATCCAACAGGATTGAGTCCGGAAGTTCCCAGTGAACAAGCAGTTGGATTTTTGTATCATAGAAAAACCATGTGGAGAGTTTTAGCTGCCTTACAATCATTTCTCAGCTGTGTTGTTAAACGACAGATGGATGCAGGAACCGCGGAACAAGTCCGTCTGAGGTAAAATCGTTTAAGAACAAAACAAACACAGAAAGCAAAGCATATTAAAGCAAAGCCTAAAGGCCCAATGTCATAATAATACTGAACATATTCTATTTATTCTCTGTACTGTAAGGTAACTTAGGTAGTTGTCACATTTTGTTCCACTAAGTCTTGCAATATAAACCAATATTTGATCCACAGTATGAGCTACATTCCATCATGGTGTAAACGGAAATGTACACAAGGCATCTACTCGAAAGGATTGTATCAAAATGTTCTAAAAATATCTCTGGTCTGTTTCACAAAAGCAAACGGTATCAAAAGCGTTGGCCGAGAGCAAGCAATAGAACAATATGCTTCAAACCATTGTACATAACGGAAAGCAGGACGACCAATCACGTCGCTTTGATTGTGGACTTGTGGAGTCCCATACGGCACATGCAATCCATTGAACTCAGCACCATCAAAACACGATACGGAAAAAAACCCTTTTACAGCAGAACATCAGAGACAACCTTAAGGTCAATTGTGCTTCGTACAGGTTTGGGCTGAACAGGTCTATACAACAATCGCAGGCTTCTCATGAGCCTCAGCTACTGTTAAAAGCAGAGACATCACAGGGAATCCGGGTGGCAACAACTTGATCAGGAGATCCAGAAGTCTTTTGGGTTTTTTTTGGCAAGTTTTGCTGGACCCCGTTTGATGAATGGACTTGAGGAGATCTTAGTACACCGGGAGATGCTAGTCCTGGCCCAGCTGCTGGCTCTGTGACGCCATGAGTGAACGTCCATGAGGCCTAAATGCACAGGTTTTCTGTAAACATGGTGGACCATCAGAATTGGCGGTGTGTACATTACTCCAGGAACCTTTAAACCAAACTGTTACATTCCAGTGTGCCGTTACATTGCACATGCCGCCGTTAATAAACACTTAGCACCACGCAACCTAAAGATGAGGAGACTCAGGCCTTTTGTGAAGTTTGGTTTTACATTTAAACAATTAACTTCATGGACATTCTAATGTCAATGCTATACATTTGATTATCTCTATTTATCTAAATAGGCCTCATCACGAGTTTCCGCTGAAGCAAACTTCTCTACAGATGTTTGAAGACCTCAGTCATGATGAGACGGAGCTGTCAGACCAGGTAACAGCTGAAACTGATGAAGACCATGTTGGATGAAGCCTAAGCCATGCAAATGAAAGTATGCTCGAGTTAGCGTAGATTATTTCAAGCCCATTGCTGTCATTTGGCTGTAAGCTGTGGCCTGATAACATCTTGTTTGATTTTCTGCCTCAGATCTTGCCTTCTCATGTTAAAAGCGATCCGGGTGAGCCTGTGTGGACAGATGGTGTGGACTGAGCCCTCGAAGAGCGAGCTCAGGTACAGTGAAGCGCGGCGCCTGAGGCGGTTGGGGGTACAGTGGTGTGTCTCGGTCTGGGTGCGGCCGTGGCGCCCCCATCTACTCCTCAGCGATGCAGGAGAGCTGCTTCTCATACAGGCTGAGGACATGATGCACAAACTGGTACTGCTCACACGTCTGGATCATCCCGCCTCTGATGGACACAGCAAAGGTCAACAAACTCACACTCAGGGTTTCAGCTCACAACCAGTCATGTGTCCGATTATTCAGTTTCATTCAGTGTTTGTCCAAATGTTTTAATGGATTTTCAGTTTGAAACTTTGAAAAAATTGTTTTGATAGTACGTCAGACATTTTTTTCAGAGACACTCAAAGGAAGCACATCTAGAGTTGTGCTAAGTTTACATACTTTCGAACAAATGATGAATCCTGGGCTATTTTTCAAAGAATATGACAACATCCCACCATATTGAGTGGTAGGATAAAGCCATTACTTGCTAAACAACAGTGTTAACATTTTTTAAATCATAATGACACCAGAAACTTCCCAAATGACCCAGTTCAAAAGTTGACATACCCCAATTCTTGTATTACCTTGTATTGCTTCCTTTTGCATCAATAACAGCCTGAAGTCTCTTGTGGATGAGTCGTTGAGGATGAGGTTCTTTATTTTTTCTCATGGTAAAGCAACCTCCAATTTCTTTCAATTCTTGGGCTGTCTTGCTTGAACTGCCTGTTTTGAGATCTCCTCAGAATGGTTCAATATATTGAGGTCAGGAGACGGAGATGGCCACTCCAGAACCTTCACCTTATTCTGTTGGAACCAATGACAAGTGGACTTGGTCCTGCGTTTTGGATCATTGTCATGTTGAAATGTCCGAGTGCGTCCCATGCACAGCCTCTGAGCTGAAGAGTGAGAGGTTTCCTTCAGGATCTGTGCTGCATTCATCTTGCCATCAATTCTGACCACGTGTCCTGTGTCTTTGTAGCTCACACATCCCCAAACCATCAGCAGTGTTTCAAAGTAGGAATAGTGTTTTTTTTCCATCATAAGTCTTGTTGATTCCTCTTCAAAAGCAGCGTTTATGGTTGTGGCCAAAAAGGTCAATCCTGGTCTCATTTCTCCAAATGACGTGGGTCCAGAAGTTTGAAGGCTTGTTTTTATGCTGTTTGGCGTATTGTGAGCTAGTTATTCTTTGGCATATGCGCAAAAAAAAAAAAGTCTTTCTTCTGGCGGCTCGACCATGAAGCTCTTTTCTTTAGGTGCCTCATCCACAGCACAGCTTTTTCAGAGTCCTGGATCACAGCTGAAGTTATTGTGAGTTTCTCTTTGCACTCCTAATGATTTTTCTGGCAGAAATGTTTGTGACCGTGATTTGGTTTCAACAGAAGGCCTCACTTTCCACTTCTTGATTATAGTTTGGATGACTGGCATTCGTAGTTCATTTGATATCTTCTTAATTCCCTTTCTTGTTTTGTACAGTTCACTTACCTTTTCCCATTGATCTTTTGACAGCTCTTTTGCTGTTCCCAATGCCTTAGGATCCGGGAATGTTAGTGCAGCACTGGATGAAGGATGCAAGGATGTGTTGGGAGCCCAAAAAATCCAATACCTTTAGTGCACACATTGCTTACAGGCAAAAGAGTCACAGGTGGGGTGGTTACCTTTAACTACCATTCAAACCCCTTTATATCAGCTCTATGCATGCTATCAAAACAAAGTCATCAGCATTTTTTAACTACTGAACAGGGTCATTTGGGAAATTTCTGTTTTCATTGTGATTTCTAAAGGGTCAACTGAATTTTTGGACAATAAACAGCTTTACCCAAACACTATCTAGGAGTGGAAAAAAGGTTTTTGCGTAATCATTCATATTCTATAAAAAATTAAGAAATTATTTCTTCCAGGGTAGATAAACTTGTAAACAACTGTATATCACTTCAGATGCAATGTTTTAAGTGTTTCATAGTTTAGAAAAGTTGGTTTTGAGGCATCTAATCTGAAAAAGAAAATATATTAACACATATGAATGTTTTACATTAACTTTATTTATTCCCATTGATTAAGAAAAAGAAAAAGTTTTTTATTGTGAAATGTGGTCATTTATCAATAAAAAACATGTTAATGAGTGAACTCACAAATGTTTTGCTTTACGTCAAAGGTGATTTAAATGAACTGATGTCAGGTCATATTTTAATGCATTAAAGATCTCACCTGTCCAGACGGAGCTGACAGGTGGTCTTTAGGATGTCGACCACGCCCTCAGTCCGAAGTTGTTTGCACAGGATGGAGGTGGCAATGAAGCAGCCTGTTCGACCAATCCCAGCACTGAAAAAGCCAAGAGTGGGGGGCAGAATCAGGACTGTGTCTAGAATATTTTTATTGGAGGAGGGGAAAAGGTGGGGTGCAGACTCAATATCTTTCTTGGCTTTCCCTTTCTGCATGCTTTTATTTTGACTCAAGGTTATCCAGAAATTAGTTTAAAAATATTTTTCCTAATGAAGATTTTCTCCAAGCGTCACTTGGTTTGCAGGCATTATTACTGAGACATTCATGGGAAAGGTTGGTGTTGATAAATTGGACCAACCACAAATCAGAGCAAAGATTCCTCGGGGAATGGAGTGTGTGGGGTGGGGTGGGGGTGGGGGTGGGGTTATCAGTTGCTTCAACTCTTGTCCCAAACCTAGTTTAAAAAAAAAAACAATTTTAAACTTGTCCTGTCCAACAGCTGAGCAAACAGATATGAGCTGAGAGCCTCTTGTGTTTGACAGATTTTACTGTTACAATCAGGGTTATAAATCATTGAACACACAGGGTGTATATTCATATAAACTTCTTTTGAAATTCAAACAAAACTTTATTTATATTGATTCTATTTGTATCCTTTTTTGTTGGACCGGACGGAAAAGAAGAAGGGGGAAGAAGAGACAGGGATGTTAGAGGGGGGTGTAATGGCACAAAAGACAGGGGAAATGGGGGGGGGGGAATTAAACGTACCTGTTGGCTCCAAGAGTCTACACATACAAACTTGTCAACATGTACACAAAACAACCACAGCTCACACACACTTATGCATACAAACCAACACAAGTAAAGCATTTCATTCTGTCACGTAAACTGCAGTGCTAAGGTGAGCCGACACCTGTGTTCAAGTGAGTGTTTATATTTTGCTGAGGTGGATGATGGAATGTAAAAAAAAAATAAGACCAGACCAGACTCAGACCAGGGTGCTCAGGATCACCACACGAGCCCCATCACCTGAGAGCAGTGAGGCACTGGAGCGCAAAATGCAAGCCCTAGCCCAGCCAGAAGAGCAGCCCCCCCCAGCGCCACCACCTAGGAGCATCGTCCTACCTCAAGTTCGTACGAGTCAGGGCCCCCACAGGGAGACTCGCCCCCAAGCTCCAGGCAACCGCCCACCCCTCAGGAGATAGCACAGCACCACTTAGGAGAGGGATGACCAAGAGAATTGGGGGCTCTCCAAAGAGTGTTGTAAACATAGCCCAAGAAGGCTCACCCAATGTTGGAATTTTGGAGAGGCTCAGCACCAGAACCCGCACCATAGAAGCACGGACACCCCCAGGCTCAGATAGGATGTGATCCCCTGCTGATGGTCTGTCTGTGTGTGTGTGTGTGTTGAGGTCTAAAGGGTGTGTGTAATAAAGGGTGCAGTTAAAATTGGCGAGTAGGGCACTGAGGACATCTCCTGATTGCTGACAGCGATGTCCAAGCACCCCCCCTCACCAAGGCTCCTACATGTCTAAGGTGCACTTAAAACCAAGAAGGAGGGGCTAATGCATGAGGCAACCACGGGAGGGGGTCCAAAGTAGCTCCACCCAAGAGGTGTGTCACAAGCCGACTCCCCCCCTTCACCCTAATAAGTGGTGGGCAATACGAAAGAGGGTAGGTCAGGGACAGCTGCCAAACTGACCCCAATTGGAGAAACAACCGTCGCCCCAGCATTGGGCCCAAGTCTCCTCAGCGCAGGGGTCCCATCGCTTAAGGAACCAACCCCCCAGGCCCCACCCCACAAAGAGAGAGAAGAGTCAAGACGGAGCCAGTCCCAGGGGCAAGCCTTGGCCCCCAAGCACCGCCCTGTGAGAACTCTGTTCAAACACTGGTGGGACTATGGCAACTCAACCAGTCGAGGCCCCCAGCAATAGCCTCATCGGAGACCGCAACCCGCCAAACCTCCAAGGTTCCGTACTGATGGTGGACCCCACCCCCAAAAAAAAGACGAACCCCCCGACCCGCCAGCCAGCCTCCACCAGACCCCGCAGCCATGGTAGGCGTTGCCCAGAGCAACCGTGGGCCCCAAGAGGGTTGCCCTATTCCTTCCCAAGGGTCATTTAATCCATTTATATCCAAAGCAC
This sequence comes from Adrianichthys oophorus, assembly GCA_036245035.1. Lineage (NCBI taxonomy): Eukaryota > Metazoa > Chordata > Actinopteri > Beloniformes > Adrianichthyidae > Adrianichthys > Adrianichthys oophorus. The sequence goes on along the minus strand of BSAI01000090.1, from coordinate 319,795 downwards.
TGGCATAACTTTATTTTCTATATGAAGCACTTCATTGGATGTGCCTTTCTTGAACACATTTACCTGCAGTGGACAATTATAGGGCCACTGGAGGGCGGGGCTTCCTCTCTGGCTCGCTCCACTTCCTGTACCAGCTCGAGAAGGGGTGGAGCCTTGTCTGGGGTCTTCTGATCAGGCCAGGAGGTGTACCAGTACTGCTTCAGACTGCGCTGTTCCTCCCCACACTGACAAACAATGGTTCTATGAGTGAATACAGCAAGCAATTCTGTGTGGAACCACATTAGTTCATTAGTCAGTTACCTTGACAACAGTTCATACAGATCAAAACATAAAAAAAAACCAAAGCTTTTAGTTTATCCTTTCCTTTTCAGTACCATGCACAATCAAAACCATCAGTTCCTACAATTCTGAGCTCCTGCCTGGAATTATCAATACTAGTGATAAACAACATCTGCAGAGAGAAACAAACAAGCTTTCAACTTAGACCACAGCTGACCACACAGATCCAGTCCACATACTGTATGTGAATTGTCTCCAATTCAATGTAAATGATCCCAAACCGTTGATGAAGACAAAAAACACACTGAGGCATCAAGTAAATGCAGAGAAAAAACATAAAATCATCTTTTCAATTAGATCTTTGAAGGACTTAGAATTTCTTAATAAATATAACCTGAAATAAATGTTGTCATTATTTCTCTACAAAGCAAAAATGACAGAACACACTCAAAAAAAAGCAACATGTGGGAAATAAAATCAGCTTCAGAATGTCCCACCAGGCAGAGACCCTGGAGAAGACCAAGGACACACTGGAACTACCTTGGGATTCCCCCAGCAGAGCTGGAGGAAGTGGCCGGGTGGAGGGAAGTCTTGGAAAATAGATGGAATTTCCTAAAAAAAATCTTTAGTTTACACACCAAAGTAAGCAGAAGAACTATTTTCCTGCAACTTCACAACACAGCAACCTGTTTTATTCATGGTTTGTACACTTCCACATTTGTGCTGATGTACAGACTCCCTTTTCTTAATGCTGCAGAAAACATAGCATTTGTTCAGATTTTCCCTTCATTACTGTTTATTAGAATCCTTGAAATTCACTTCCATTGCACTCGTTCCATTCTTCAAACTGAGTTCATCTTTGTTGTCTGAGCACAAACCTTCAGAGTAAACACCCTGAGACTGTAGTCATCTTCCTGGGTTACCGAGACGACGCTGATCTGGATGCCCTCATGGGTGACGGTGTCCTCAGGCCAGTACTCCACACATTTCTAAGAAAGTCACACACCAGATTCTCACTTTTCCCGCTTAACTTTCCTGCTTCACCCTCCTCATCTTTGCGCTTGAAGACACACCTCATTCTTCTCCTCCAAGTTGGTGATCATCACTATGATTGGACTTCCCTCCTGCCACACCATCCTCCAGAAGTCCCCCACCGTGTTCACAGTGGGACCCTGTGTGGCAATGTAGGCCTGCTCCTCGCCTCCGTATCCCTGCACACATACAGACAGGTGAGAGATGTGAGAGCGAAGAGCGAGGTCCTGACGGATCTGTGGATCAGAAAGGACCACTTACTTTCAGATAGTTGGCATTGATGTAGGTGGACAGAAAATCTTCTTCATCTTGTGACCTCAGGATGACTCTGCTGTGAGTATCTGTGGAAATCGTAAAGTTTGGATTCTTCTCTCATTCAAAGAAGAGAGATATCATTCATGCCATTGGGATGTGTTCTGTGGTTTCAAAATGCTGGCACATTGTTTGCACTTACTGGGTAAAATAGTTTTGTAGCGGTTCTTTCTCACCAGCCCTGGGTAACTGTACTCCTTAGGGTCCACAAAGTTCATGGGAGTTTCCTGCCAGAACATAAGGAACAATCTGAGCTGAAAAGTCTGCAAAATGTCCAGGGATTTGCTCAAAGCAAACACCAACAGAACGTCATCGGGTGGCCTTCACACCAAGCCATTTCTGTGCTGTTTGTGAATGACTTCAGGGCTTTTGATGATGTTTGGACATCTCATTCATTGTGCCTCCCAGACAGTGGAGTCCTCTGTGGGTTTATTATGTACAAATGCATGTTTCCTTCCACGCTTCGCCCACTAACAGACGCTGGAAAAGCTTCAGGGTGTGTGCAGAACTCTGACCATGGGCTCTGACAAGTGTTGGTGCGTGTGTGGGCGTGTGCATTAGTGCCAGAGTCTGTGTCAGAACCGCTGTGCGTCTTTTCCACAGAGTTTCTCCTAATTTGATGTGTAGGATGCCGCATTGCCGCTTCTCACATAAAACTCCGCCTGCAGGCTCTGGTCATCCATGGCCCTGATGTGCAGCATGGCAGGGGTCAGGACATGCGACCCCTGCCGGAGGTACTCCTGGGCTGACTGGTCTCTGGGAGAGAGCTGCGCTCCGTAGCCGTAGGGCTCAGTGCACCCCGGTGTGCACATGTCCAAGGTCAGGGAAACGTTGGAGCCTCGTCTGCAGGGTTCAGTTAGAGTCAGTGGGAAGAGTGAGCAGATTTGATCTGTCAAAAGCACATCCTGCATTCACAGAAAGATGAAGTGGAAAAACTGCATTTCCTGTGAACATATGAGTAAAAACTGTCAGCAGGTCACAGAAGACCTGGAATATGACGAAGCTCCAAAAGCAGTCTGGAGGCTAAACCACTGATGAAGATTTCAAGTTATTTATCAGGAAAACTGGAAAAAAAAAAAGAACAATCAAAGCAACGTTGCAACTAGAACAGGAATCACAGCTGAATCATGAATAAACTTATGCCACTTTAGAATTGCTTTTCAAAGATACAAAACAAAAAATGCAATTCATTTGTAAATGAAAGATACAATAACAGCTACAAATAAAGTTATCAAGTTGCACAGATGTAGTTTAGCATGAACTCTGAGCTCCACATCCACTAAATAGTTAAGAGTCTGATCTTCAGCACCACGTTAGGCAACGTTCTTATCTGTCAAAGAGCAAAGTTTTGGGATTCATTATTTAAAAAAAAAAAAAAAAAAAAAAAAAAAAAAATCAGTTTCTGAAGCAGCGTTTGGATTCTGAAATGGCTGAAACTTGAATGTTAATAAAAACTTTTTCCCACATTCAGGTAAGATGCTCTTTTCAGTTCCTGTTTGCCTCTGACCTCTCCTGAAGCCCCACTGGCGTCACCGTGAGGGTGGCAGCATCTCCATCTGTCCTGTGCTCTGAGTCAAAGACCGGAGTCTGAGGCTCAGCCTCCAGGTCCAGCAGATCCTCCTGAGCATCCGTCCACTCAGACAGCGTGAAGGAGGGCTGGCGGCTCACAGACTGCCGGCGGTCACCCATCTCTCTGGACGCCATTTCTGTCGACCACAATCCGGAGCGCCACTTGCACACCATGTGGACTACCTGAGGACAGGTGCAGAGAAGGCAGGAAGCCCCTGGTGACCATTGGTTGCAGCATGAAATACATTCAAATCCTCCGCAACCCCAACCCAAGAGAACAGCACCAAGGAACAATTTTGCAATAAAGACAATGGTTCATCTGTGGTCTTACCATGATGACGCAGATGGCTGCTCCGATTCCCGCGGTACCATGGATGATCCAACCGTGCCGTTTGGTGTTTGCCACCTCTTTCATCATCACCATGGACTGATCAGTATAGGGAAGCAGAGGGTTAGAAACAACTGGTGCCGGACGCCTTCTATCCACAATGAGCATCCTCTTTGACAGGGGGTTCAAAGTGACACTTACGTCCAATCCAAAGATGCGCTGGAAAGGTAAAATAAAGCCCAAGTAGAAGTCAATAATGTGCAGGGCTTTGTAGATGGAAGAGAGGGGGCCATTTCCTTCCAGCACAAAAAACACACAGTACCCCTGGAAGTACAAAGACACCAAAATAAAAGCTACAACAGTGTAACAAAGGCTCTGAAGCGTGTGGATCCATTAGTAACAGGTTTATTGGCAAAAGCACAAGAGGAGCAGGCAAAGACAAAATGGTCCAGGATCAAAACATCGGAGCCAAGAAAGAGACGCGGAAAACAGGCGAAGGTCAGCACACAGGAAAACAAGGAGACGGACCGCTTAGACTGCACAACAGGGAAGTTAGTACAAGGCTACGCACAGAGCATGGAATGAGACAGGCTTAAATGAATGTGAGGTGATGACATGATGGGGAGCAGCTGGTGAAGACAGGAAGCGGTGACCAGATGCATAATGGGAGATGGAGTATGGCAGGAAGACAGAGGCAGTGAGTACTCAGGCAAAGGCTCCCTCAGGTGGTCAGAGGAGTCCTTACAAACAGGAAGATCAGTGCTTTTATTCTGAAAGAACTTCCTTTTTCACTAATTACTGCTCATTTGATAAAGAACAAACCCTGGTTACCTACCACGATTTGTGAAATGACGAGGAGGGCAGCCCAGCAGTGGATCTCCACCACCACAGCATACATCTTTTGCAGGAAGGCCTCCTTTCCTGGTGTGCTGTCATCTGCTGGTCCATCTGTGCAGTCAGCAAGCCCATCTTTCTTCAGGAGCCCATCGCCCACTTTTTCTATCTTGGCGGGTTCATCAAGCCAGACGGGATCTTCATCCGGCTTAAGAAAGATGGAATCTTCCGTGTGCGATCGCGTGGAGCTGCTCAGCCGGCGGGTCATGGTCTTCCTGTTCAGTGAGGTTCCTCTGCGTCAGCTGACCACTCTAGCAGATGTTCCGCCTTTGGGATTGCATGTGGCATCAGATTCAAAAGACTGAAGCAAAGAGACATGAAGGTCTAAGATTTCACCATCATGGTGGAGGCTCACTCATGCTTCGTCTGTGGCCTCTGACATGTGTAAACGCTGCAGCTCTCACCTTCACTTCTGCTTTTTCACTACAACTATGCGTGCTTCTTGGTGTTGTGCGATTGTGTCTGATTGTGTGTAGATGTCAGAAAAGGCTCGCTGCATTTATATTCCTGTTCAAAGCCACAGCTAAACAACCTGGAGAGGCTCTCATCTCCGGATCTTCAGGTCGCTCTTTGATCAGCCTCTATTCTGTGTGTGTGCGTGCGCTTACGTGTGTATGCACGTGTGTGTAAAGAGACTGTGTATTGTGGCAAAATGAGTCAGAGATAGCGTGTTTACAGCCTGGTCCATCACCTTGGCAACAGAGTGGCTCTCATCCCTCTCAACCATCCTGAGCATTATCATCCACTGACACACACACATACACGATTCTGGTTTACCAAGCTGAGTATCCACAGTTCTCTCCTGCCCCCCTCATTTGTCCTCCAACTATAAATAACAGTGTTTTTCAGACTGGGCAGATCACGGCTGCGTGGTGTACGCAGGATGTGTGAAAGCCAGTGTTTGGTCTGAATGTGTTGGTGAGAGCTAAATTTAAGTTTGAACCTTTTATCATAAAAAACTGATTTCCCTCAGAAGAACTGTGATGGCTTACCACTGAAGGACGACAGTGAGGGTTAGATCACATGATCAGGCGGAGTCTTGCACGTCATAACAGCTGGTTGTTGTCAGCCATCGTGAGTCCTGAAGGACACAGAACAGGAGATGAGGTCCATCTCTGAGCCTCAGAGTAGCAGTCAGAAACCGATGGACCAATGCCGTGAGCCTGATGAAACCGCACATCCAGTCTGAGGTAGCAGAGGAGATCCAGTTTCTCCAAACTGTCAGGACCCGTTTCCCTGAGCTTCTTCTCTGCCTCATCTTTGTTCTTCTATCTGGAGGATGAGTCAAGCCAAACTTTATTTGTGGCCTCACCATCCAGCCGCTCTCTCTGTCCTGCTGGACCTTGATGAAGAAGCTCAGTAAAGAAGAGTCACAGGCAGCACTGGATCTGTGTGTATTTGTTTGCGTGTGCGTCCAAGAGTTGACCAGAGGAGAGCTGCTTTTCCTCCTCTCCTTTCTGATGACGCCAGTTGGCCCGGCTGGTTGCCATGGTGACATGCATACATGTAACATAAATATAGTGAACAGGGGTACATACACACGCAGGGCAGTTATAGAACTAAGGGTTCAGTGAGCTTCCAGTTCTAAACAAACAAACAGACAGACAGACAGACAGATAGATAGATAGATAGATAGATATTTCAAAACAATTCGGTCACAATTGTGATCACTGGGAATACTGTGTTGTATAAATAACTGTATAGACTGAATATAGGTACATTTGACCAGTGCAGTGTGAGTCTGTGTCTTAGTGTAGGTGTGTGTTTGTGTTTTTGTGTGGGAAGGGGGTGTCTAGATGTGTATGCGTGCTTGTCCGATTCCTTTCTGCTGTCTTTGCTATTTTTCTTTTGTGCTCCATGGTACAGCTAGAGGACCTCCATGTGCAGCAGCACTTTGCATTTCTCACATGCACAGGTAGTGTGTTTCTCAAAATGGCGACATCTCTAAGCGGTGCATTGTGCTAGCTAGTCAGTGAGAAGCTACTAAATTCTGCCTGATCTTCAATGAAAGCAACAAGTAGAATGAAAGCATCTGCCCTCGAGGCCTGGAGTTTGACACCTGTGAGTTAGAGTCACCAATGACTTGTTACTGGCCTCTTACTCCAGAGAATGACATGGGGATCAAAGGATCTGCCCTCTAATGGTTTGAGTCTTATTTATCCGATGGGTAGCAGTTGGTTCATTTAAATGGAAATTCCTCTCATTGCAGTTGAGTTAGCTACGGAGTCCCTCTGTTCTAGGACCCATCCTGTATGTGCTTTACATGCTGCCTCTAGGGAATATAATCAGGAAACACGGGATTAATTTTCACTGATACACAGTTGTATCTATCCATTAAGCCCGACCAGAATGACTATTCAGATGGTCTCCCTGGATGGTGTAAATATAGTCTCAAATTCTACAGTTAACAGTTAACACATTACTCCTGTGTTAGCTTCACTTCACTGGCTCCCAGTTCAATCTAGAATCAAGTTCAAAATCCTCCTGCTAACCTATAAGGCCTTGAATGGTATGGCCCCATCCTATATTAAAGATCTCATAGAGCCTTACCAACCAAACAGAACACTTCACTCACAAAATGCAGGACTGCTTGTGGTTCCTAGAATCTCTAAAAGTACAGTTGGAGGTAGAGCCTTTAGCCACCAAGCTCCTGTTTTATGGAATAAACTCCCAGCTCATGTAAGAGACGCCGACACAGTTTCTACATTCAAAGTTAGACTTAAAACATTCCTCTTTGGACAGGATTATTGCCAGGCTAGCTAGTAATCAGAGATTATTTAATTTACTGCTGCCCTACCTCACCTACTGTAATGAAGTTTGGAGGAATAATTCTAATGTCATTACATCCATTATATATATTTCTCAGTAGAGCTAAGCAGAGGAAAGATGGTTTGAGAAACCGGGCCAGGGCAGCCTATTCCCTCTTACTTGTGGGCTTAAGCAGACTTGGATTAGATTAATAACATACTATTTTTGACATGCTAAAACTGCAGATTTTCTGTTATTGTTATTATTATTATTATTACCGTCCGCTATTTGTGCCATATTCTCTGACGATTAAAATGTTTGAATCGGGGTGGCCGTGATGCAGTGGAAAGGGCAGTCGGCCTGTGATCGAAAGATTGCAGGTTCGATTACCGCCTTGCCCGCCCATGTGTCGAAGTGTCCTTGGGCAAGACACTGAACCCCACATTGCATCTGGTGGAAGGTTGGCGCCAGTGTTTGGCAGCGGAGCCACCATCAGTGTTGGGTGAATGGGTCTGTGACTGTAAAGCGCTTTGGGCCTTCAATAGGTAGAAAAGCGCTATATAAGTACACGCCATTTACGCTGTGAATCCAATCTCAATACCAGTTGGTTGCTAGCAGGCTACTAGAAGTTAGAAGCTGGGGAAAGCATGGAGCACTGGTGTTCTGTCTTCTATTACTTATTTGCTCTGTTCTTTATCATTTACCCAGTACGATTTTTTATTTAGTTCATCATGTCTCTGTTTGGTGCAGTGCAAATCATATGTTGTCCCTCTTTCCCACTTTCCTCCAGGGGAACGGGAGAGATTAAAAGTGGCTCTTCTGTGTTCCTGTTCTTGGCCGTGGACCTTGCCTTGAGTTCGTCTCACACCCTCAGCTGCCCCCTAGTTTCAACTGGATGAAGCCCATCTCATACACTATTCATACACATCGTTGTTATTCAAACATGTAGTTGTTATTCAAAAATGTAATTGTTTATTTAAACATGTAGTTGTTATTTAAACATGTTGTTATTTAAACATGTAGCTGTTATGACATGTAGTTATTTAATTTATAAAGATGTACTTGTTTTTCAAACATGTAGTTGTTATTCAAACAGGTAGTTGTTATTCAAACAGGTAGTTGTATTCAAACATGTTGTTTATTTAAACATGTAGTTGTTATTTAAACACGTATTTGTCGTTCAAACATGTATTTGTTTTTTGAACATGTTGTTTAAATATATTGTCATTCAAACATATATTTGTTATTTAAACATGTAGTTGTTATTTAAACACGTAGTTGTCGTTCAAACATGTATTTGTTTTTTGAACATGTTGTTGTTTAAATATATTGTCATTCAAACATATATTTGTTATTTAAACATGTAGTTGTTATTTAAACATGTAGTTGTTGTTCAAGCATGCTGTTGTTCAAACGTAGTTATTATTTTAACATGTTGTTATTTAAACATGTAGCTGTTATGACATGTAGTTATTTAATTTATAAAGATGTACTTGTTTTTCAAACATGTAGTTGTTATTTATACATGTAGTTGTTATTCAAACAGGTAGTTGTATTCAAACATGTTGTTTATTTAAACATGTTGTTTATTTAAACATGTTGTTTATTTAAACATGTAGTTGCTATTTAAACATATAGTTGTTGTTCAAACATGCTGTGGTTATTTAAACATGTAGTTGTTATTTAAACATATAGTTGTTGTTCAAACATGCTGTGGTTATTTAAACATGTAGTTGTTATTTAAACATGTAGTTGTCGTTCAAACATGTATTTGTTTTTTGAACATGTTGTTTAAACATATTGTCATTCAAACATATATTTGTTATTTAAACATGTAGTTGTTATTTAATCATGTAGTTGTCATTCAAACACGTAGTTGTTATTTAAACATGTATTTGTTATTTAAATAATAGTTGTCATTTCAACAAGTTCTTTAAACATGTAGTTATTATTTAAACATTTAGTTGTTTTTTAAACATGTATTTGTTATTCTTCTTTAACAATTCTAGCACATCGCCTGTCTGTCCTGGGAAAGGAACCTTCCTTCATGTGGGCATCTCGGGGAGATTTCTTATTTTTTCCCCCAAGATTGTTTTTTTTTTTTTTCCTCATCGAGCAGGAGGGTCTACGGGCAGGGATGCCAATTTAGTTTAGTCTGTTTAGTTCAGTTTAGCAACCAGCTATTGATTATATTTTATGACTGACTTCATGTTCTTTGGATAAATACCAGTGTGAAGCCCATGTGAGTGCTACGGTTGCGAAAATGGGCAATATAGATAAAATTGAATTGAATTTCCTCCTGATCCTTTGTGTTAAAAGCTCTCTTGGATGGATGGATGGATGGATGGATGGATGGATTGATGGATGGATGGGAGGAAAAGCTACTGTTCCTTATAATGTGAAGGTTGTCTAAAGCCATGACATAGTGAGGTTGGCGTTTTGGTAACTGTGGCAACAAACACTCAATAGAGAACACACACACATAGACCAACTCACAGACTCAAACACAAATAAAAAAGCACAAACACACTGATGGGGGAGCTGTGACAACATTCACGTTTGTCAAAAAGAAGCAGTTGTCTCTTTTCTTTTGGAGGTAAGTATCGTATTTTTCTTCACATTTATTATGAAGTTGATAAATTTTTTGTTTAATTCCTTCCTTTTCTCACATTAGCTATTAGACAGTGACAGTTGCTGACAGTTAATTGTTGTCTTAGTCCGCTCAGCTTCTAGCTATGTTCGTGGGGTTTGGGGATCCCACCACGTCATCCAGTCCTGTGACCAGCCCATGTCTCTCGCTATCGGACAAATTCACTGGGAAACCCAAACATTACAACGGCTTCCTTATGCAGTGTCAGTTATTCCTCCACCAACAGGCCCATCTGTATCCAGTGAGGAAGCTAAGATATCCTTCTCATGCTCCCTGCTGTCTGGAGATGTGTTGGAGTGGTTAGCAGCAGTCTGGTCTGGTGGTTCCCTTCCTTTCCATTTATATGAGGCTTTCACTCGACTGCTCTGCGTTGTGTTCCATTATTCAATCAACTGCAAGGATCCTGGGGAACAACTTATGGACATTAAACAAGGTAAATAGACAGCTACAGCCTATTTCCTGAGATTTTGAACTCTGGTAGCCCAAACCAATGACAATGACCTTGTAGTAGAGTGTCTGCCCTGAGGACAGAAGGTCATAAGTTTGAATCCAGGCCGAGTCATACCAAAGATTAAAAATGGTACCCAATGCCTCCCTGCTTGACACTCAGCATTAAAGGGTTTGATTGGGGGGTTAAACCACCACATGGTTCTCGAGCACAGCTGTGATTGCAGTTCACCTCTCCCCCAGAGGATGGGTCAAATATGGTAAACAAATTTCCCACACCTAGGTCGATGGTAAATGGCATATACTTATATGAAGCTTTTCTACCTTCGTTGAAGGCCCAAAACACTTTACAGTCAAAGTCCCATTCACCCACACATTCACACATTGATGGCAGCTCCCCTTCTGAGCACTGGCGCCAACATCCCATTAGAGGCAATTTGGGGTTCAGTGTCTTGCCCAAGGACGCTTCGACACATGAGCGGACAAGACAGGAATTGAACCTGTGATCTTCTGATCAGAGGTTGACCACCCTACCGCTGCACCACGGCCGCCCACAGCCGCCCACAGGTGCATGACAACTGATAGGACTTCAACTTCAACAAAAGGCTTCGTCTCCATGTAGTTAAAAAACATTTTTCCGCCGAGGTCTTTCCATGGAGCTCCAACAGGAAATCGCCTGCCACAATGTGTACCTGGATCTGGATCAACTAATCGCCTTGACTATTTGGCTGGAGAACATCATGGGAACCAGTAAATTCAGAGTCACGACCCCTGAACCTTCCTCTATGACGCCAATGCCATTTTGCAATGAGCAAACCACGCCTGGTAAACCTATGCAGTTGGACTCTACTCGCCTGACGCCAGAGGAAAGAGAAAGACACATGCGAGAAAACCTCTACTGCAGTCGACCACCTGTGAGCATCTTGCCTCGATTGTCCACCACAACAGTGGCGAGGGACTGTGAGTGAGAACTTCCTTACTTTTGAGATATCAGTCATTTTAAGAATAGTTGACAGGCATATGACAACCAAGGCTAAATTTGATCCAGGGCCAGCAGGTAACTTCATTGATTTGGCTTTTGCCCATGCAAACATGATTCGTCTGCTTCCATCCAAATTGCAGTTAGCAGTTTCTGCCCTTGATGGTCGTTCCCTGGGTTCAGGCCAGGTCAAGTTCCTCACTCTGGACATTCATCTTGACACCCTGACCAATCACCAGGAAACCATCCGTTGCATCAGCATAGACTCTCCTCACTGTGCTATAATGTTGGGTCTTCCCTGGCTCGAGACCCATGACCCCACTATCATCTGGTCGTCCAGGGAACTCACGATGAATTCAGGCTCCTGCCAACATCAGTGTCTTTCAAACAATGCTCAACAGCACATCGTATGCAAGGTCCTCCAACGCTACCAGATAACCGAGATCACCATGCCCGAATCTGTCACCAAGCATGAGTCTCCCCATCAATGTTGGGATCTGCAGGAAGCCTTCAACAAACAACATGCAACCCCCCACCCCGGTCCTATGACTGTGCCGTAGACTTACTGCCTGGTGCTACTCCTGCCAGAGGGAAGGTCACAACCCGAACTTGAAGCCATGCTGAGTAAATACAGGAGGTGCCACAGAAGGGATTCATTTGGCCCTCCATGTCTTCTGCATGTAAAGGTTTATTCTTTGTCAAAAAGAAGGACAGCTGTCGTCAACCATGTATCTATTTGGGAAGCCAGAATTAAATCAGAGTGAAGTACCGCTATCCTACGCCGTTGGTTACATCAGTCCTAGAACAACTCCACCAGGCTGGATTCTTCACCAAGCTGGATCTGCGCAGTGTCTGCAACCTGATACACATCTGCGAAGGTGATGAGTGGAAAACCGCGTTCTCAACCACTGCAGGTTGTTATGAGTATCTTGTCATGCCCTTTGGACACTGCAATGCCCCTTCCGTGTTCAGAGCTTTATAAACAACATTTTCCAAGATATATCATTCCTGGTTCAAACAGACCAGAAGATCTTGGAATACATAAAGTCCACCAAATGGTTGAATCCCCATCAAGCATAATGGTCCCTGTTTTTGTCTCAGTTCCAATTTCAGATCACATATCAGCCGGTCTCCAAGCATGAGAAGGCTGATGTGCTGTACCACCTCCATGAAACCTCCATAGAAGGGGTTGCTTCAGAGGCCATTGTGCCCGCCTCATTGATCCTGGCCCCAATACAGTGGGATATCATGATTGACCTGGCAGAATAAAATGTCGCTGACCCACCTCTGCCGTCCTGTCTGTAACCCTGTGCCACTAAGCTGAAAAGAGAAACACTTGGCACATGCTTTTATTTTGGCAGGCCCTGCTGCTATTTAAGTTCCAGGTTATGCGAAGCACTTCCTGCTACCTGCTTCCTGCTCTGGCTGCTGTTATTGCTGTGGTGAGCATTCTAACATCAGCAACAAACCTGGTTGCCCCACTCGTGCTTCAGCGACCTTGCCTTTAAAACACATCGGTGAGTGTTGCGATCGTGGTCCAGCTACTGTATGTATGTGACAGTAGGAGTATTTTTTAGTAGTTTTTTTTTTTGAGTTTTTCTGTTTGGACTGTTTTTTGTTAATGTCACAAAGCCAAAACAGCCATATGCTTCTGAATTTGTTTCTAACCTTTTTATGTTGCGCATCTTTTGACTTTGAAAATGTGAAAATGGATTATTGCTGAATTTGATTTTAGATGGTTAATGGACAATTTAAATTGACAACCACACGTGTGTACTTGACTTAAAACCTTTGAAACAAAGGAAATTTCTTTTGATACCATGAATTGAATACCTGCTTGTTTTTTTCTTTTTCCTAGCATGTGATGTATTAGTGGTTCTTATTTACCTTTCTTTTTCCAGTAGTTAGACTGTGCTTTGTTTTTTATTCTATTATTCTCTGACCCTTTCTAGGTCAGGTTTTTTTGTTGTGCGATCTTCTGATTTCGTCATATTGATGGTGAGCTACCCACACTGAACCAACCCTGATAGTTGCATCTCTTCCAACATCCCAACTATGTGCAATAAAACTCAACGGGTTCCCATCTTACTACAAAACGCATTTCTGGACTGCATCAACTTGGACAATTGCATAGACTAGCCTTCATCCCCTCCAGCCTGTGTCCCCTGTCTTGTATCTTTTTTTTTGTTTTGTTTTATTTTCTCCTGTTCATATTTTTTTTTCAATACAACTGGTTGACATTTATCCTGACCTGCTTTGCGTTTTCATTTACACACCCTGGGCTCCTTGAGACTATTCTTCTTTTCTGTGCATGTCAGAGCGCCTAGCCTTTAGTTTAGACAATGCGTTACATGTCCATCCAATCGGGTGTGTGTCCCGCCTTCTCATCAGCAATGGGTTTCCCACTTGGTACATGACACACCCGCAGCGGGACACCCAGGTATGGCCAGCACAGAGACATTGATAAAGAGCTTTTTCTGGTGACCCACAATGCAGGTGGATGTGGCCGAGTTTGTTACTTGTTGTGCCTCATGTCAAATGGCTAATGGCTGTCTCCTTGTCAGCTTCCAGCTGATCTCCTGCAACCTCTGCTCATACCACAGCATCCCTGGTCCCATATTGCAGTGGACTTCATCACAGATCTGCCCCGCTCACAAGGTACCACCCATCAGTCATTGATCAGTTTTCAAAGGCTTGTCATCTCATTACCCTGTCCAAGTTGCCCACAGCTTGATACACGTCTTTTGGCAATATGGTCTCTCTGAAGATATGGTATCGGACCCTGGGCCTCACTTCACCTCACGAGTGTGGCACGATATGTGTAAGACCAACGGCCAAGTGAGGTGCCTCAATCTGGAAATCATGCTGTTCCTTAAAACTTACAGCAGCCAGGATCAGGAGGACTGGAGCCAGTTCCTTGTCTGGGCGGAATATGCCCAGAACTCCTTGATAAAACAGCTATGGGGCTTTCATCCTTCCAGTGTGCCTTGGGAGTCCAATCTTCCTTCTTTCCCCAGTGGATGACTGGTTCAGTTGCTGTGAGGAAACGTGGGAAGCAGCTTATGTTTAACTCCAGAACGCCATCCGCAGGTCTCAAGAGCAAGCTGACCAGCACCGCTGCAAAGGTCCCAACCTGACACCTGGTCAGTGGGTTTTGGCTTTCCACCTAGGAACTCCAGCTGAGACTCCCATGCACAGAGCTCAGCCCCAGGATTGTGAGTCCCTTCCAGATATGGAAACAGGTCTCGTCCTGCCTTCTGTTACCTCCTAAGTATTGTGTCTCACCAGCATTTCATGTCTCTCTGTTGAAGCCCGCCACTGGACCCCATGACGGGGGTCGCAAACAGAGCCCCCTGATATCGGCACACCCCCTCTGAGGATGGATGGCAAGGAGGTCTATCTCGTCAAGGAGATCCTAGATTCCCGGTGCTGGGGAGGTCAGCTTCAGTAACTGGTGGATTGGGAGGGGTACGACCCAGAGCAACGCACCTGGGTTGCCTCAGACAACACCCTTTACCCCTCCTTGATCAGTGACTACCACCACAGCCACCCAGATAGGCCAGCTCCCCGACCGGGCATCTCGCTTCCGAAGCTGCTCCCAGGGGGATATCTGTCAGGGCTCAAGCTTCCAAATCCCCCTCCAACCACCAGAGGGAGCCCTCTCCTGAGTATTGACATTCTCTGGCTCTCCTTACTACAACTCCTTTCAGGCAGTGCCCTTTGATTCCAGTCTTCATCAGCTGTTCCACATGATCATCAACAACTGTTTATATTCCAGCACCTAGCTCTGCTGGATGCTAAGGGTCTGTAAGCTAACGGGAGAGTGTAAACAAACGGATGATGGGATATCAGTGGAGGCTTACTTCCATACCAACAGTCCCACCCACAACTCAGAGGTGAATTTCTAAAGAGCTCCAGTTGCTTTGCAGAAACTATGTGCTGGAAAATGACACAGGTTTTTGGATTTTGTTAAAAACAACAAAGTCATAATGGAAAGACCACTGGCAACACTTTGGAAATGGATCACAATATAGTTGGCGAGGGACTTCAATTCATTTTGGTCATCTTTTAGTTTTATGTTTAATTTCATTTTATTTTTCTGATTTGGATTTATGGAGCATTTCAGTGTCTCCTCACATTTTTTAAGTTCTGTTTTATAATACAAGCTGCATGGTAGCGCAGTGGTTAGCGCTCTTGCCTCACAGCAAGAAGGTTCCCGGTTCAAGTCCTGGCTGGGGGGACGTGAAACAGTGGGGACCTCTCTGTGTGGAATGTGCATGTTCTCTCCGTGCATGTGTGGGTTTTCTCTGGGTACTCTGGCTTCCCCCCACTGTCCAAAAATATGCTTCATAGGTTAATTGGTCACTCTAAATTGTCCCTAGATGTGAGTGTGCATAGGTGTGTTGTTGTGGCCCCTGCAACAGACTGCCTTTTCCCATGAGTAGCCAGAGTAGGCTCCAGTGACCCCAAAAGGGAAAAAGTGGTTTGGAAAATGAATGAATGTTTTATAATTCGGTTCATCTAATTTCTCACAAAATGTGTTTTTATTTTGTGCAGGTGTGAGCAGAGACTATGGGATCTTTAAAACCAATTTGAATTACAAACTGGATGAAAAGTGAAGTGGAACTGAGAAACTGCAGCTGAGAAAATGAGGGACCAAAAAAACCCTCACAGACAGAATATGCAAAAGCTGATTTGGTGCATGTGCAAAAAAATCATTTGTTGGGTGAACATAATAAAATTCTGGAAAGTATTTCCATCTAAATCAAATGTGTTATTATAGCAATAGATGGGGAGATCTGAATGTAATTATGTTGGTGCAACATCATTTATTAATGCTGCTGTAACATGATGATTACAGCAGATGACCTGACCCTGCTGCTATAGTGTCAGGAAATGGTGGAGAAGGACCCAAAATGCAGAAGACCAGGATTGGTGGCAGAAACCAAGACCCATAATTAAGAAAAAAACCTGACACATGACAAAACACTGGAAAACCAAAGAGGTGACAAGGCAGAACAAAAAACTGAAAACTAGACACTTAAATACACTGAGGTTGATTAACTGCATGACAAAAGCTGTGGATGATGAACCTGAAACTGGTGTGACTGACAAACCCTACCAAACTAAACCCTATAGAATCCTCAGAATTCTTCTCTTAAATAATTGTTTAAAGTAATCTTGATGTTATTTGTGGTTTATTCTTTTCTCTGACATGGGTTGTACTTAAAAAGAAGTGATACAAATAAAGAAAAATGTAAATATCTCAGAACTGGTGATTCTCTCAATGTGGATCTAATCATTTAAACGGACCTGTGGACCCGCCGCGCTCCCAACATTGTGATCTCAAGATTTTAAACATTTGTATTCAAGTTGACTTTGTGTTATTTCAGCCTGGTTTGTATTCTCCATACTAGATAGAGTTGAACACCAGACAATAGATGGAGTTGAACTGGACTTATGTTTAAATGACTGAATACCAGTTATTTTATGAATGTTTTTCACATTCATGAAATGTACAATTGAAATTTAATTAAACCTTTTCTGATTTTGAAATCTACTTAGTTTTGCTGGGTTAACACGAATTATTAAAATTTTGAGAACTACCCTATAAAATTATGTAACAGCGAGATATCTCAACTTGATAATGTAAGATTATATCTAGCTTTGTTACTATAACTTCTACAAATCTAGTAAAACTGCACCTTGATCATTAAGAAATGATGTTGCACCAACATAATTGCATTCAGATCTTGCAACACAAATGTTTATTGCTATATTACCATATTAGATTTAGATGGAAATACTTTGAAACTTTTATTCCATTCACCCAACAAATGATTTTTTTAGTGTTTGCATGTGCTGGTGAAGAAGGTGGCGAACCAGGACAGCAGTAAAGAGGAAGGAAGTGGAAGATTGCTGTGATTTCATTGCAGAGCCGTTTCTTTAGGAACAAACATTGAAGGAATGAAGAAAACCTTTATGTTGACAAATTATTATCCTTACATAATTACACTTATGTGGTTTTGATGATGACGAAGAACAATACTCAGAAAATCATTAAATGTTTGCCTGTTTTATACATTTTGAGAGAGAAAAACCTCAGATTGAGGCAGAAGGATTCAAAGTCACAAACAGCTGATGAGACAACCAAACGTGGTCAAAGCAGAAGATTCCAACTCACTCGGACACAGTCAGTGTCGTCCTCGCATACAGCGCCCTCTCAGGCTTCAGAGACGGGTTCATGTTGATCTCCATCCATTCAAGAAGCATCTGTGCAGTCAAGTCTGAACTGGGACACAATAAGCCTTTGGCATCTTCCCCGGCAGGACCGCAGAACCGGCAGTGACAGTTGTGTAAAGCTTTTCTCTGCAATCGCACAGAATTAATGTGAGGACATCTGGCTCCAGCTTTAATGGATATTCCTCAATCCAAATCTGCTTGATGCTTTAAAAACGCCCTGCTTTAGATTTGCTCCATCTGAGGGGCCCGAGTCGTCAGATGAATGATCTTTGGAGGGTTTTTGGTTGGTGGACCAACACTCACACAAAACCCTCACAGTGAGTGTGAAGCGTTTTGCTGCAGTGCTCATGTGACACAGGAAGCTCTTACTGAAAGTGATGATGGGATGGAAACAGGAGACAGAGGCTTGGACCTGTCTCACACACGCGCGCGCGCACGCACACACAATATGTACATTCTGAATCACAAAAGCTCACAGGATCTCCTGGAAGTTCAGACCCAAAATCAATGAACCGTTTCCAAAGACAGACTATCAGGTCTCACGTTTCCCGGAGGTCCAAAGTCTCTCCAAATGAAGACTGAAGAATGTTCGAGAGCGGAACGTGGATTCCTGCTGGAACCAGCTGCGCTGCAGCATCAACGCACCAGTGCAGGAATGGCATTCTCCAGCAGTCATTCATACTGAACCAAACCCCATTCATATCACGTACATGGCTACGGTGAGCTGGAGCGACCACACAGTGCAGCGCGCGCGGGGGAGGGAGGGGGAGGGGGATCAGGGAGAATCAGCCGGGGGGGGGGTTGTTGCGGCTCCTCTGCCGGTGACTCCCACGTTTACAAAGAGACAGAGCCAAAAAAAAAAAACGGAGAACACGCGAATGACAGTGGATCGAGGAATCTACCTGTTGGATCTGATCTCCTTCATTAATCTGACCCCCACCCCACCCCCACCCCTGTACTGCCAAGAGAGGAGACCAGCGCTCAAACTGAGGACTCTGCATTTACCTCATGTCACACATGCACAGGGTGGAGGGGCTGAAGCAGCCATAGAACGTCCTCTTACCTGGATGAGAGTGTTTTCACGCCGCCATCTGCTGCTGCTTCCCGTCTGATCCACAGAGCCTCCACGCTCCTCTGTCCGGGAGAACGGGGAGCGCCTCTGCTGCTGAGAAGGAGACGCACCGATGATGAGGAGCAGATGTAGGCGTCTGTGTGAAGGAGAGATGAGACGCTGGAGTCTGATGGGATTCTGTATCCTGGAGGAGAGAGAGATCCACAGGCGGCAGCTCGGTTTAGGTAAATGCAGCGAGAGGCTGTGAGGTAGCCATGGCAACAGAGTGGGGGAGAGAGAGACTGAGCGCGTGCGGGTTGGTGTGGGTCCATGCAAATTTGTGATCACTGAAAGCAGGACGTTTACTCGCCTCTGACCAGAGGCGCCCGAACGACAAAGCGTCACACTTCAGGAGGAAATGCTAGAGATGCTGCTGTCAGTCACCAACAGGATCCATGTGTCCAAAGTCCAACCGGATGTGAAACACAACGCAGACCTCAACCGGAGTGCAACATGTTCAAAACTGCAGAAGGACATCTCTGTTCGGCCCAGAGTGATGCTGCAGCGAGTCAGCTCATCTATGAAAACATCCCACAAGCATCCTTCTGTCCATGTATTTCCTGTGAGGTCTATGAAAAAGACTCAAAAACTTTTTGCAGCTTGTTTTCGCTAAAGTTATGAAGGTCAGAACGTGTTTCAGACTGAGACACACAGAACGGTCAGAAAAATGAAGAACAAAGTCCAATCTGTCAGATTAAGACAATCCTGACAGCAGACACGGCGGGGAGAGGCGGATCATAACACATCACTGAGCAGCAAACACCCCCGACTGTCGCCTCCTCTGCTTCCAAGCTGACGACCTCACCTCCACCCACCTCACCCATCTCACTCAGCCCCATCACCAGGTCTATTCTCCTTTTCCTTGTACTCCTCTCCATTCCTCCTCCCTGTTCTTTCGCCGTTACTGCCCCCCCGAACATGCCCCTCCCCTTCGTGCTTTGCCATATGGCAGCTTTTCCATATCAGCTCTGTGAGCACAGTAACAGAAAGACCGTAGGACGGTCATGCTGGGGGAGAGAGAGAGAAAAGGGGTGTGTGCTGACACCTCCCTCTGTGTCTTTGCTCTCCCCCCACACCTGATCTTCACTCTCATGAATAGTGAGGAAGGTTACCTGTTCAAAGACAATGATGATCAAAACAAACAAGACCAGAACTGGCTCAAATGGTCATCCACATGAAAGTCATGTGACTTGGAGCCGCTTCCACATGGAGAAGATCCGGACACTTCCTTCCACTGAGCCAGAAACAGCCCCACGCTGACCGCTCCTGTCAGGATTTCAGCAGCTTTTTGACACTCTGGACTCGCCAGACTTCCTCCACATCAGCACCTTTGCTCTCACCTGCTCTGATTGCTGTGCTTCACACTCCAGCTTGGTTTACTTTTCTTTTTTAATGTGTCCTGTCCAACAGCTGAGCAAGCAGATCAGAGCTGAAGGCCTTTTGTGTTGGACAGAGTTTACTCTTACAATAGGGGGTTAGTTTATTTGTATAAACCCCTTTTGTATTTGAGGCTAAACTTTCTTTACACTGACTACATTTGTATACTTTTTTTCTTTAACCGGACAGAAAAGAAGAAACGAGGAGATGGAAAGTGGAGAAAAGGGGTTAAGGAAGTTTGAGGATGATTACAGAAGGGGGGGGGGGTTAGAATCTTAAAGCAATAAGACGCTGGAGGTTTATCATCATCGCTGTCAGGTGTAAATGTTAGTCTAAAGGGACGGGGCCTGTCCACACACTCAGAAGTTACAAACATACCTGTTGGCTCCAAAAATCTTCACACACAAACATGTACACAATACAACTACAGCTCACACACACACTTATACACACATACCAACACATTACAGCATTTACAGCACCTGTGTTCAGGTGAGTGTTTCTGTTTCACTGTGGTGAATGATGGAATGTAGAAAAAGGGAGAGCACCCGGTCACATGCACTCCAAAACCTGCAACAAAGCAGCAGTGGCAGGCAGGGCCCCCCGACCCTGGTGTGCTATAGCAAATAGAGTGTGTGTGCCTGCCAGCACCACAGGAACACTGACACCCCCACACTCAGCTCGTGGTCTCGCCAGAAAACTCTCTGTCTGGACAGAGGACCTTCATGCCCTGGAAGTCAGCACCCAAGGGACACGGCCTCCGTTCCTGAGGGCCCGGCCCCCACCAGGGATGGGGTAGGGGACAGAAGATCAGAGGTCCCACCTTCCTTATGTAACCTGCAACGTATGTGTTAGAGGTGTGTGTAAAGAGTGCAGTTACAATGGTCAGGTAGGACACTGTTTAGTTCCCGTTTATGGTCCCCATGTTGGTGTTTTCTGTTCTGGATTTAGAAACAGTTTTGTTTCAAGATCCAGATCTTCTAATGTCACTGGAGAATGTATTTCCGTCTGCCTGGACCACTGAGGTTTAGATCTGTCATGTCTTGGATTACCCCTCAGATCAACAGATTACAGTTGCCTTAAGATCCGTGAACTGGACCACCTCTGCAGGCTGACCTCTGCAGGGTTCATGGAGGTGTTCTACCAGCAGATAATCTTCAACCTAAGCCAAAGTTTGTTGGAGGATGCTGACTCCTCCATTCTGTGCTTCAAGCACCATTGAGTGTTTGTGTTTAGATTCCGGTTCTGTTCCGTGAAACTCGTGTCTGACGATTCCGTTTCTTCTTCTGTTTGTGGTTTCACACGGAAGTGAGGTTTCTCCACATTTCCATTCACTGTCAGGAGTTTGCAGCGATTGTCTGGCTGTTGTATTGATCTTCTCCTCTGATGATAAAAATATGGAAACATTTCCACATGCAAACTGCTCTACTGCCAAATGTGTTCACCGGAAAACTCTTGATAATAAAATCCTGTTTGTTTTAGCTTTGATTCCTTCTCCATCATGAACACCTGAACCACCTCCTGGTTTTCATGGAGCTCCTCTGTAATGTCTAATCTCTTCTTCCTCCTCTTTACCAAGCTGATGGAAAATGAGACACAAATAATGTGTTGATCATCAGATGAACATTCTCTGTTTTGATCTTTAAGCTGAACTTTTCTCATGTGTTGATTAGAAGCAATAGATAGATCATCTGAATCAATAGGAGACAGCATTGCGTGAAATAAATAAAAATGGAAACTCAAAAATCAGTGCTTCCCAGAGATGATTCCGGTCAAATAGAGACATCTAGTGGTGTGTTTGGATATCACATCAGAGTTATTCATTCATTCATTTTCCAAACCGCTTTATCCCTTTCGGGGTCACGGGGTTGCCGGAGCCTAACCCGGCTACTCATGGGCGAAGGCAAGGTACACCCCTGGACTGGTCGCCAGTCTGTCGCAGGGGCCACAATCACACACCCATACACACTCACATGCACACCTAGGGACAATTTACAGTGACCAATCAACCTATGAAGCATGTTTTTGGACGGTGGGAGGAAGCCGGAGTCCCCGTAGAAAACCCACGCATGCACGGGGAGAACATGCAAACTCCACACAGAAAGGTCCCCCAGCCAGGACTTGAACCGGGAACCTTCTTGCTGTGAGGCAGGAGCGCTAACCACTGCGCCACCATGCAGCCCATCAGAGTTATTATTCTCCTCAAATGTTTTCAAATCCAATGACATTTTTTCTATTGTAAAAGTGTTCCCAGTATTCTTTTGATGATGATTTTGCAGTTTTAGCCTAAATCAAAAGCCTGTGTCATTTCTAGGACACGGTTTCTGTAGAGTAGCAGGAGTTCATCAGAAATTCACCTTAGAGTTGTGAGCAGGACTGTTGGAACTGTAGTAAGCCTACTTTGGCTTCATGGAGCCAGGACCTCCAGCATGCATTGGAACGGTTTGCAGCCAAGTGTGAAGCGGCTGGGATGAGGGTCAGCACCACTAAGTCTGAGGCCATGGTTCTCGACCGGAGAAAGGTGGTTTGCCCTCTCTGGGTGGGTGGAGTGCTCCTTCCCCAGATGGAGGATTTAAGTATCTTGGGGTCTTGTTCACGAGTGAGGGAAGATCGGAGAGTGAGATCGACAGGCGGATTAGTGCAGCGTCCACCGTTGTGTAGTCTGTTGTCGTTTAGAGAGAGCTGAGCTAGAAAGCAAAGCTCTCAATTTACCGGTCGATCTACGCCCCAATACTCACCTATGGTCAGGAACTCTGGGTCATGACCCAAAGAACGAGGTCCTGGATACAAGTGGCTGAGAAGAGCTTCCTCCATAGGATGCCTGGACGCTCCCTTAGTGATAGGAGGAGAAGCTCAGTCACCCGGGAGGAACTCGGAGTAGAGCCGCTGATCCTCCACATCCAGAGAAACCAGTAGAGGTGGTATCTGGTTCAGATGCCTCCTGGGCGCCTCCCTGGGGAGATGTTCCGGGCATGTCCCACTGGGCGGAGGCCCCAGGGAAGACCCAGGACACGCTGGAGAGACTACACCTCTCGGCTGGCCTGGGAATGACTCGGGGTCCCCCCAGAGGAGCTGGAGGAAGTGACCGGGGAGCGGGAAGTCTGGGCATCTTTACTTAAACTGCTGACACTACAGCTGATCAGCCCTCCATTTACTGGGGATGAAAAACAGAACACTAATGCTGTCCAAGTGCAGAAAATGTATATTACTATAAATAGCATATTATTGAAAAGTAAAACATTTAACCTGCAATGAAAGCAGCAGCACCAAATTTAACTTACATGAAGTTACTCAGGCCCTGTCTCATAATGTAACAAAAGATAAATAAGCCAAAAGCTTGCAATTAGTCATCTTCTGTGCCGCTCGGTGAGCATTGGACAATTCTCATCATTCGAGCTAGAGCTGATTAAAGTCGGGGCCAAGAACCCTCTGTACTGCGCTATTGTTTATCACCCACCTTGTCCAAATAGCCTGTTTTTAAAGGAGTTTAGCAACTTCTTATCCTCCATTCTGAAGCTGTTCAGTCTGATTTTAGTTAGTGATTTTAACATGCATATTAATGATGACACTGACCTCTTTGCCAAAGGTTTCAGTGGTGTCATGGACGCTTTAATTTTACTCAGCATGTGTCTGGGCCTACACATGTTAAAGGTGGCACTCTGGACCTTGTTTTTACCTTAGGTGTGGATATTGACTGTGTTTTTTCAGAGGACATTTTTATTTATGACCATCACAGTATCTTTATTAACTCTTCATTTTCTTTGTCGCTCTCACCTGCACGCAGAGAAATCAGCTCTCGCATCCTGAACTCCTCTTCGGCATCTGCCTTTTCTAATGCTTTTCATCTGGTTTTATCCCCGTGCACTGATTTTAATCTCTTATTAGGTCTTTTTAACAGTCATTGTCTCTCCATTTTAGATCAGAGCTGTCCTGTTAAAACCAGACGACGTCACTAGGGTATTCCCCTTGGATAAATGACAGTATTCGGCACCTCAAAAGGTCTTGTAGAAAAGTTGAACGCCTGTGGAGTAGAACTCACCTACATGTTCACCTGCTTCACCTTAGGGACCTTTTAGCTTCTTTTAACAGTGCTATCAGGGATGAGAGGTCTGCTTATTTCTCTAATCTTATTTCCAAAAGCAGAGGTAACCCTAAGGTGCTGTTTAACACCATTAGTTGTCTTGTTACGTCTAGTCCATCTGCTGTTCCCATTCACTCAAATGATGATTGTAATTTATTTTTATCCTTTTTTATTGAAAAAGTCAGTTCTGTGAGAATGTCCCACACCTGGTCCGGGTTCTTCTCCCAGTACTGCTCGGCCAGTGATTTTAGATACATTTTTACCTGTTTCTCTTCAATAATTAACTCATCCCTGATGTCTGGTCAAGTCTCTGAATATTTTAAGAAAGCTGTCATCTTTCCTCTCCTTAAAAACCTGGACTTGATCCCTCCTTCATGAGCAGTTACAGACCCATCTCCAACCTCTCTTTTATTTCTAAAATCTTGGAAAAGGTCGTTGCCAAATAACTCACAGCTGCTCTGGACAGTCATGGTGTTCTGGATCAGTTTCAGTCAGGTTTTCGCAGAGCCCACTCCACTGAAACTGCCCTTCTAAGAGTCACTAATGACATCCTGATGGAGAGTGATGCTGGACATTGCTCCGTGTTACTGCTGCTGGACTTGACCGCTGCCTTTGACACTGTCAATCATCATGTCCTTTTGGTCAGGCTGAAACACTGGGTCGGGGTAGATGGTTCTGCTTTAAACTGGTTCTCCTCCTATCTATGTGGAAGATCATTTTCTGTTGCATCTTCTAAATTTGAGTCCTCCTCTGCGCCCTCCACTTCCGGTGTGCCACAGGGGTCTGTTCTGGGACCTTTACTGTTCATTTTATACCTGCTGCCTTTGCAGCATATTATAAGCTCTTTTAAGGTCATTTCTTACCATTGTTACGCCGATGATATTCAGTTATATGTTTCTTTTAAACCTCAGGATGTTTTTAAAATACAGATTTTACTTAGGTGTTTGGATTCTGTCAGGACTTGGTTAAACGATAACTTTCTCCAACTTAATGACACTAAAACTGAGGTCCTCATCTGTGCTCCTGACAAACACCTCAGGAGTCTCGGTTCACTCGCTTCCTTTATTAAGCCCTCTGTGAGGAACCTCGGGTTAACTCTGGACCCAGTTTTGTCTCTGGACTCTCATGTTGGGCTGCTTGTTCGTTCTTGTTTTTATCATTTCAAAAACATTGCCAAACTACGTTCAGCTGTGTCACACTCAGAGATGGAGATGCTCATCCACGCTTTTATGTCTTCTCGTCTGGATTATTGCAACTTCGTTTTCACATGCCTGAGCAAAAAATCTCTGGAACGGCTTCAGGTTGTCCAGAATGCTGCTGCAAGGCTCTTAACCAGATCTTTTCCAAGTTTTCTCGTGTCACCCCGTTACTAATCCAGCTGCACTGGCTCCCCATCCGCCTCAGAGTCCAGTTTAAAATCCTGGTTTTGACATACAGAGCTCTTAACAACCAAGCTGCTGTCTATATAAAAGACCTGCTGCAGCCGCACACTCCCAGCAGGTCCCTGAGGTCATGTGACCAGGGTCTGCTGGTTGTCAAGAGAACCCGTTTAAAAACCAAAGGTGACAGAGCTTTTGCAGCAGCGGCTCCATCTCTCTGGAACTCCCTCAGTGCTTTCTCTGAAAAAGCTGCTAAAAACATCTTTTTTTACTATTGCATTTTCTTAATTCTGTTTTTATTTTCTGTGTTTTTATCTGTGTTTTACTGTGAAGCGCTTTGTGATCTTTTATCTTGAAAGGTGCTATATAAATAAAATGTATTATTAATATTATTATTAGTTCACATTATAGTAGGCTGGGTGTAGGACTTCCTCACAGGACGCCTGGGTTTGCTTCCCAGGGCGAGCAAGGGGCAAATAGATCCAGCGTGGGTCATTAGGTAAGACCCTTCCCACCGCTGTATTAAAAATACAGGGTTTGTGTCAGGAAGGGCACTCAGTGTAAAAGCTCTCTGCTGACCCCTGGTCTACACTATTCTAACATGTAGTTGTAGAGTCAGATAAGCTCACTCCTCTTTAACAGTTCTGTATATTGCCTGTCCGTCCTGGGAGAGGATCCCTCCTTCAAGTGGACATCCCTGAGGATTCTTATTTTTCCCCCAAAATAGAGTTTTTAAGAGTTTTTCTTCACCCAGAATGAGGGTCTGAGGGCAGGAATGTCAGTTTAGTTTAGTCTGTTTAGTTTAGTTTAGCAACCAGCTTTTGTTTAGAGTTTTACGACTGACTTTATGATCTTTTGTATGCTGGTGTGAAGCCCATTGAGACGTATGTATTGTGATATTGGGCTGTAGATATAAACTTGAACTGAATTGAATTATATCCTGCCTCAGGTAAAATGTCAACATGATTAATACTGTTTACAGGTTTTTTAGTAAATGAACAGCAATACCTCATTATTCATATGATTTTATAACAAGACGGTGAGTGCAGAGTTTAATGCACACTTTTGAGATGTACTAGGTACCATTTATCACTGAATCCTCTTTATGTTGATGAAAACAAGCGATTAGAAAAAAAAAGTCAGCACTTTTAGAACTTTATTGTTCTCTCTGTGTTTGATTTCATTGGGAGAACCTGCTGTTTAGAACACAGAGACGACAGCGATCATCTGCAGCAAAAATCAGAGGACAAAATGATGAGGAGGGTTTCTCAGTGGGTGGGGGTACAGACAGTGTCCACCCTGGCTGCGGGGCTTTTCCACTGCAGCTTTAATGCGAGGTAGGAGTTCCTGTGTGCTGCAGTGTTCAAAGAAACAACAAACCAGCAGAGAAGATGTAAACGGATGCGTCTGTGGGTCAAAGCAGCAATTCTGAGCATTTATTCAATCTAAACAAACAAACGAAGCTGCAGATGAGGAGCAGAGATGGCTGAAACACAGCCTTGATCTTTATCTCTGAGTTTCAGAGGAATTCATGGAGACTTGTTTAACTGTTCAGCTCATTTGAATGTTTCCGCTCTCCGTGTTTTTTTAAATGAATGCAGTCATAAAATGAAATCCTGTTTCAGTCCAGTGAAACATGATGGACATGAAGACCGTTTACTAACCAGGATGAAAACCTAAAAACAATTCCTTCTGGGCTTTTAAAAGTAATCTGACGATTCTTTTTGTTTTTTTTTGAGTACCAGAAATGAGCAGCAGCCAAAAAAAAAACAAAAAAAAACGAAACGAAACTAAAAAAAAAAAACAGTTTTTGACCAAATTTGACCCAGTGGGTTCTCCAGGGTAAAAGCCCAAAGAAAGCTGCTGCTGCACAACCTGAATTCACACAGATGACTCATGAAGGTCACAGATGTTTGCATCTGTTTCATACTTAGATGCTCTTCCATTAAAAGGAACAATTCACAACACAAAGAACACAGAGGAATCTTCAACAGCAATAAAAGAAATAAAAAAGTTCAGTAACACTTTAGATGAGCTGCTGCAAAACACCCAATCTGATGCTGACAAAGATAGTTAATACATTTGATAAACTTGTAAGCAGTTTATTATTGTGTCTATAAACACATTAATAACGTTTGTTAATGTGTTAATAAAGCTTGTTCAGGAATCTGATTATAAAGTGTTTCCAGGTTTTCATTCACTTTGAATGGCTTGGAATACTCCAATACAGTCTTTTGTCATTGGAACCTTTTCGCTTTGTATTTCCCTCTAAAGTTACAGCAGTTCTCCTGACTGAGAACCACAGCTCGGTCTGAAGATGACAGATGGTGACGGAGTGACCCCAGCTGGAATTATGCCGTTTCTGAAGAAGAATTCATTGAGAAAAGGTCTATTCAATCCAAGTATTTTGGTAATGAAAGTGAATTTGAAAGCAAAGAACACAACATTTTGCATCATCCTTTAATGCCAACAGCTATGCAAAGCGTGTCAGCTTTGCATGTCAGGCAGGCTGTAGCCGTTCTCCTGCATGGAGATATGGAAGGAGAAGCAGCGGAGCTGGAGTTCTACACAACACAGTTCAGATCTGAACAACAGGAAACCGCAGAGTTACATGACCGTAATCTATTTATTCACACATTTTCCCGACATAAACATATTCAAATCATGTGTCATTAGTATCCCTTTGAAACAATCAATCATAAATTTCAGATATTTTCATGGAGAGGTGTGTGAAAAAGCGTGTTTCATATTCGGTCACAATTATGGCCAGTCGGATACTGCGTTGTATCAACCACTGTATAGACTGACTGGAGGTACTTTTGACCATTGCAGTGTGTTTCTGTGTCACTGTGTAGGTGTGTGTTTGTGTAAGTGTGTTTGAAAAATTAGGTAGCAGCAGAAAATAAGGTAGAACAGTTACGGTAACCTAAATGTATAATGGTGCACGCACACCAAACTGCGCCGAGGCGTCACATTTGTGCCTGCCGCCTCTCTTTTGGCACCCGTCAAATTTACTGCTCAATGCCCAGTGTTGGGTAAGTTACTTCAAAAAAGTAATTGATCACTTTACTTAGTTACTGGATCAAAACTCAAAAATTAAATTACTTTACTCTTTTCCTATTATAATAACCTATAATATTATACTACTCGTTACTATACTTTTTCCACTCATGCAAATTCTCAAGGGAAGAGCAGCTTCACACAAACAAGATCGTCTTGTAACAGAGCTCCTTTGAAAGAGAGATTTTTAATCTCAGTAGGACTTATCTGGTTAAACATAAGGTACATAAATAAAATAAACCCTACATTTTTAAAGCAATAACCTTGTCTAAGGTCTGAACATGGTTCAGGACATAACCTGCTTCATTTGAATTCAGACAACAGAGTGAAAAATGACACCAAAATAAGTTACCGTAACAACATATGTGGTCAATGCTACAGCTCAGAGTCAGATGTGGAAAATACTGTTCTATTTATATTCATCTCTATCAAATCTGCAACCGAGACAGTTTATAGAAAACACAAAGAATTATTAAATGTCTCCATGTTCATTCTGGACAACTTTGTTTTTATTACAATGAGTTAGACCCAATAAATCAGTCTCTCGCTCTACATCTGTCTTTTGTGCACAGTTCTGCAGGTCTACCAAACTATGCACCCCCCACCCTCCACAGAGCGCATTGAGCGCAAACTCAAAGTGACCAGTCACATGCAGCTCAGAGACAAAAATAAAGAGAGAAAGGGTGAATTCATATAGAAATAATTGTCTCAGAGTCCCAGGAAGGAGCGGACTCTTGTCTTTCACTCCAAAGAGCGTCTTTAGAGTGGTTTCATTCATAACAGACACATCAGATCATAGGGAGGATCTCTGCTCTGCTGCTCACCTGCTGCTCTGCTGAGATGACAGGACTCCTTTCAGGACAGCGTCTCTTTTTGTCTCAACTTTGAGCCAGTTTGGAAAGTAGCTTGACTGCAGCAAAGAATGCATGTCTGTACTTTGACCGATCCCTGACTCTGCACGGACATGCGTGTGCGTATGCGCCAGTTCCTCCGTTTTGTTTTAAATTGATCTACGTTTTCATTTCATTTAACCGGGAGAAAATGTCAGAGCCTACAAAACCTCAGTAACGAAGTAACGTATTACTGAAATTTGAACTGTAGTTCGTTATATTACTCTGTTACTGACAAAAGTAATTCTATTACAGTAATTCATTACTTTATAATCCGTTACCCCAATAGTGTTAATGCCTTGACACTGTGGCCGTGGAGCAACCGCCAAAGACTTTCAATGGTTGACCACATCATGGAAAACACGGAAGATGTTGAGCGAGTAGCTTGTGGTTATATGTGTTGGAGAGCTCTACAGAGGCCCCGGCAAGAACACTGTTGTGTCTGTTCACCACATCCTTCAGTCTCTCTTGGTGCTGTGTACTTCACTCCTAACAGCCGTTTTAAACGGTACTTCTGTCTGTCTGTGGCCCAGTTTGTGCATTAACCTGATAGGGGGAATAAAAATAAAACTGTGAGTAAATGTGTTCGGGTTTATATATCTGTTTTTAGGCTGGAAGAACAACCCCACTGCAGGGCAGTTCCAGGACATTTTCTGCCATTTGATGGTTGGCTGTGGTGTCTTTCCAAGTGGATCAGGAAACGTGCAGCACCAGATGAGAATGTCTTCCTGTCAGCTGCAGACGTGCACTCCTCTTTGATATCAGAGGAAGATCTCCATCTACATTGGTATTCCTGCATTCATGTGAACAGCTACCTGCCCGCCCGCCGGCTGTGGTGTTCTTGGAGACAATGTCCTGGTCTCCATTTCTGGATTTGTTGTCAGAAAAATCCTTCAGAAACTGTCCTGTGAAGTGTTTCCTCATTCTTGGATCAGAGCGATCATCTGCTTCACCTGAAGAACAGCGGTGGGCTGATAGTCTCAAAGGGGACAGTGAATGTGGTCAGAACATGTAATGCAGCAGAACTCTACAGAGAAAGGTGTCAGCGTGTCCATCTTTTAGTTCCAGCTGAAACTGGTTCAGAAGGTGTTTTTACTCAGGAAGCAGATCATAGAGTTCAGGTTGAACAACCACAATTTATGTCTTATTTTTTCTGTGTTCCATAAATAAGGCTGAAGCACATGACAACATGACTACCCTGGAGCTTCACAGTGAATAACAATCAGGAAGCTGCTGGTTTTCAGGGTTTTAGCGGTGATATTTTGTTCTCATCTAAATATTTCATTTTAGTTAGATCCGTAGATGTCAGCATGTATTCTTTATTTTTGTGTTATGCCCTTGGAGGACTAATTCTATTCTATTTATTTATTTGTTTCACTTACTATTAGACCATGTTTTGAAAAGTTGTGGGAGAAAATGTTTTTGTTTATTAAAAAGTTCTTTCAATATTTTTTTCTCACAGTTATGTCTGATTAGTTAGATCCATGAAAGCTATCAATTGGGTGAATAAACGCAGTCACCTGGTCTAACCCGGCACCAAGGAGCCCCCCAGCAAGCAGATGAACCAGAGCGATCACCTTACACCCCAGTGGCCCCCAGCCAAGGGGCAAAGTAACAGAGATCACATAAGGTGGAAGCCCAACCCAGGCAGGAACCTGCCCCCCCAAGGCGTCCCAGGCCCAGACCTGAGCTCTGACTACCCGAGACCCACGCTGGCGTCCAGATGAGAAGCACGCCTCCACCGGGGAGTCTTGAGTCCCTGCTGCTTTCATACTGTCAGAAAAATGACTGTCTTTGCTGCAGAAGGAATCACTTTTACATTGGACTGGCATTACAGCCACTTTAGAAAGCAAAAGTGAACAAGTTTGTCTGGTGCCTCGTTAGCCTGCTGGTTAAAAAGCCAAACAACAACTGACACACATTTCCTTCTGTTCAAACAATGAACAGTCAGATAACTCCATGTCCCTTTTTGCTTTCTCATTCTGTTTGCTCAGCTGAAAGTAATTAATATTCAAAGCTTTTCATAGTTTTGCATCAGTTTTACATCTGTTCCACAAACACCCCGCCATAAAACGATATCTGACCACGACGGCAGCTCTGTGGTGAGAAGTGCAGGACTGCAACCTCCTGGATTTAATCTCAGAGCTCCAAACTCAGAGAAGAAACCAGAAATGTGTTTTCTACGGTCTCAGAAACATTTCAAAATAAAGGTTTCATCTGTCAATGAAGTGAAGACATGCACCCCCACAAGAAGAAGTTAAAGCCACACCCACTGACACCTGCCAGCACCTGTTCATGTGTGAACACAAACATGACGTCTACAACGGTCACTAAATATAACTTTTAACTCTGGCAAAGGTGCACTGATGTTTAGAGGACCCCCACCTGAACACCCATGCATAATAACAACCTCTAAAATTCACAAGTACCTGTCTGACGATGCCCGTCCCACAATCCTTTACTCTGGCTTCTGCAGCCGTGTGCTTCACCACCTCAGGTAATTACAGGTGTGAGAATCCCTATGTCCACAGCAGTTCTACTTCAGAACCGCTTATGTGTAGAGCTATGATCATTCTAATGAACGTGTTCGCTGAAAGGCCTCAGCAGTTTTCTACCCGACCTTTCATCAAAAAGGAACTGTAGCTCCCTCACGGTCAGGGAGAAGAGTGATGTCCTGCTGACCAACACAACTCAAATGACTCACACAATCACATGCAAATGCACACAAACACACTACTACTACTACAAAGACACACACAAGCACACAGACACACTCAGACAGATTCAGATACATGATTTTTACTTGACCATTTTCTAACAGATGCAGCTTGTCAAACATTAGTGTTGAAGTGGTTGAACCTTTAGGCTGCATCGTCCAAGCCCTGGTTGTTTCTGGTTAGTTTTCTTGCCTCTTTTTTATTCTATACATCAAACGTATACATCAGTGTTGTTTCCACCCGTCTATGACCACGCCTCTATGACCTGCAGGTGGTCCTGCAGTGCTGACCTTCATCCACGTCACAAATGCAGGTTTCAGCTCCAGCCGTTGACTCTGATGTTTCTGCTGAAAGTTAACAGCCTTCACTGTCATTCCCTGCAGCTCAGTCTCCACGCAGACATCAGTTCACTTGAATGTTACAAAGCAAAATCCCGAACCATCACCTAACAAAAGACCAATAACAGAGTAATTAACAGAAAACAGATGAGATGACTGAAAACCAAGACGAGAACATGAAGGAACCACAGGAACCAAAACGGATTCACCAGACTCTGAAAAAGACTGTGCCGAAAATAAAAACAAAAGAAAACTGAGTTTGAAAGAAAGGCCTCACAGCCTGCAACCATCTCCACACACATCTGCTGCAGAAAGACAAGCAGGGAGGGGAAAGGCTGCAAGAATCCCCGGAGGATTGCATAACTGCTTCTTGGGAATGGTGGGTCATAGTGACCCCTGCACATGAACTCTGTCTCCATTAGGACTTTTTTAGTTGCTATTATGAAGCCATCCGTCTTAAAGCAGAAGCAGCTCTGGCATTCGGCATACTATTTAAAGGTCAGGCTCACCCACTCCACACAACTCATCAGTGGAAACAGCAGAATTATAGAGGAGGTGGATCAGCACCAGAACATCTGGGGATTCACTGCTGCATCTGCGACCTCCTGCTCTTCACTCCTCAGGTAAGAAAGAAAAAAAAGAACTGTCAGTGTGACGAAGCGAAAGACTGTAAACACCATTCTGACCTCGACGTTCTTCTCCAGTTTTCCATTCGTGTCTTTGTTGCCCCAATAAGTGGTACGTCTCTGACTTTTAAACGGATGTTCCACTGTCTCCGTTCTCTCTGTTCTAACGTTCCCTCTGGTCATTTAACTGTTGACTGTATATGAGAACTGGACAGAGAGGCCATCCTCCCTGGCATTCCAAACAGGAAGTACCTGCTTGTTCAAAGAAGCCAAAATCCCACAGACGTCTTTGTAGACATAACCAGCTGTTAGTCATTCTATTGGTCAGAAGAAGCATTCTTGCTCTGGTGCCTTTTTTAAAACATGTTCCCCCAGAATCCAAACCTGTTGTGACTGATTCTGAGGGAGGACTTTTCCCTTTTGCTTCTTCAGTTTGTGAATTACACCAAAACCTTTCATGTAATCTGTTGGTCACTGAAACAGAGTAGTAGTATTACATTAATATAATCTAGATTCATTAGAACAAGAGCTTTGAGGCGATCTCACTGTGTTTTTTATAAAAACTCTACATCAAAATAAATTCTGGAATTGAAAAAGAGCCGTAACTTTTCTCTGAGGACGTTGGCAGGATTACAAGCTCAGAGTTTATACTCGCTGTGTTTTCACTCACTGAAGGACTTAATCCAAAAATGTTTGAGGGCTTTTTTCAATGTCATTTTGGGATGATTGACAGTCCAGATTACCTGGCTCTCAGGTACAGCTGGAGGAGAATCTTAACCTTGACTTTTCTGAGCTGCCTCAGTTTTCTTTTTTAGTGCTTTGAGGATGTGACCAGTTTCTATTTCGGAGCCTAAAAATTTGAATGATTCCACTGGTTGGCTCAGAGGAAATGCTCCACTGTTTGTAAATCAGGTTGTTCTTCTGGTTGAGCTGCGGCTTGTTGTTCCACTGAGCTCATCTTCTGTTGCTGATGAAGGATCAGTTTCACAGAACCACAGCAGCCCCATGACACCAGTTCAGGGTCTGCATGGGGGCAGACCAGCCGTCAATTCAAGCCTCTGATTTTGAACCACAGTTTTCATAAGCAAACTTCTCTGACGTGAATCTACAGACGGTTTAATGAAATGCAAATAAAGTTGGGAGTAAAAACATTAAGAAGTTCGATTTGATTCTTCTGTGTTTTGCTAAAAAAAAATAAAAAAGAGAAAAATATTAATTAAAAATTATATAAATGTTTCTTCTGGTAAAAACTTTCATTAAAAACATGAAGGAAATGGTAATATATTTCAATTCAATGTTATTTCTATAGCCCAATATCATAACAGTTATGTCAACAGGGTTCACACCAGTATTTGTAGAAAAACATAAAGGCAGTCATAAAATAGAAGCAATAGCTGGTTGCTAAACTAAACTGAACTGACTAATCTAAACTGGCATCCCTGCTCGTAGACCCTCCTTTTCTGTGAGGAAAAATTCTTCCTCTCTTGGGAAAAAAATAACAAACCTCAGGGATGAACTCATGAAGGAGGGATCCTCTCCCAGGACGGACTAGTAGCTAGCAGGCTGCTCTAGCTGAAGTTTGGTGCTCTGGGGTTCTGTCCTCTATGAATTCTCTCCTCTATTCTTTATCATTTACCCAGTACTATACAGTGCAGTGTGATTCATATGTTGTCCCTGTTTTCCACTCCCCTCCAGGGGAGCGGGAGGATTCCAGGTGGATCGTCTGTGTTCCTGTGTTTGGCCGTGCACCGCGCCTCTGGCCCGTCTCACAGTTTCATATGGATGAAGCCCATCTGCTGCACTATTCATACATGTGGTTGTAGAGTTAGATAAGCCCATTCTTCTTTAACATCACCTGTTGGTATTGAAATTTAATTCAGACATGTTAATGAAAAGTTGCATGTTTTTTTAGCATAAGAGTAATAAAAATCTTCAGTTTGAGCATGTCAATATGAATATGGTATAGTATTAATCTGAATAATGAATGAAAAATGAATAAAGGAGAACAATTACACCAGTTTATTTGAAAGCAGAACCCATTTCATTCTTCTGCCTCATCACTGCTTTAGCTACTCTTTTACAAACTTTCAAACCCCTCCCACCATCAGCCATGCTTTCATCTGAAGAGCAATTATTACAGAAAAAGGCAGGAAGTCCTCATGTTTGCACAAACTTGATCAGTTTTCTCCTCATTGCCACTGCAGGGCTAAAGGACCAACATTCAGAGCAGAAGTGAAGGTCTTCATGAGTGAATGAATGAAGGTTCTGTGAAGTGCTTTATAAATAAAGCTTTATTCAGAGTACCAAAGTGCTTCATGATAAAAGAAAGACAAAAGAAAGATTCAAATGAGGCTTCAAGTTAAGAACAAAATAAAAACAGCACCAAATGACAAAAACATGAAGCAATAAACTACACAAAAGACACATAAAAAGACAATCAACTGAATAAAAGAAATTAAAATGACTATTGATCATTCTAAAGCTGCTGCGAACAGGCCTCTGTGCTGGGGGGGGGGGGGGGGGGGCCCCTTCGGGTCAAAGGAAGAGCTCCTAAAAGTGAAGAATTTCATTTAAAACAGCTCTGCAAACTGAATCAGAAGTGATAAAACAATAATGTGCAGATGTCATTTAGTGACGTGAGTGTTTCAAATGTCATGACATTCAACAGACTTCTGCTTTGTGTTGTTTTCTTCAAACCTTTCCGCCTCCACGCAGAGGAAACCCTTCAGACGCCGTTTTCTGTCATTTGAATGAATTCTGGCTTTAAGGACAACAGTCACGTGATGACGGTCTGCGGTCAATCCTGAAGGGACAAGTTGCTGAAGAAGAGCTCACACAAAGACCACACTGTCTGCCATCAGAGTGAACATCAAATACACAACTTTGTTCTTCACACTGGTTTGTTGTGAAAAACGTTCCTGGTTTCTGTCCACGGTCCGAAAGCAGCCTCTGTGGGTGAGCTGATGACATCACTGAGGCGGTCCGCAGGTGTGTATCGGTGTGTGTGTGTGTGTGGACCTGTGATGGAGAACCGTCCCGGTTGAACTCTTTCCCTGGTGGTGACTAGGATAGGCTCCAGCATCATCAGACAGAGTTTGGAGTCCCGCTCAGGCCCCGGACCGTGTCAGACCTGGCAAAGGGGCTGAGGGACCCTCTCAGTCAGTCAGTCGGTTGGTCTTCATATCACTACCCCCCCTCCCCGCACAACCTGCTTTGCGTTTTTGTCGGGGGTAAGGCGGGGCACGCGGGTTGATGGGCAGATTTGGAGGAAAAAAGTTTAGAGCCACTGTTCGGGGGCGGGGCTTTAACTGAACGACGCCCTCCCCCCGCACCCCCTCACCTCCCGGTGTGGTGGCGGCTCGGCCGGGGGGGGGGGGGAGGATGCCAGTCGAAGAGCTTCTCTCGAGGGGAGAGGTTTGGACATGAACGCGCTCAGCGGGCTGACACAGGCTGATCTTTGAGCCCCCCCCGGCTGGATGACGCTCCTCCGCTGCGCCCCGTGGAGAGCCCTGCTCCTCGCGGCTCTGCTGCAGGTGAGCCGCGCGCCTCCCTCATAATGACCGCTTTGTTTGAGCAAACAGGTGAGTCCAGGTTAGGAGCGGCACCTGCTGCGCAGGTAACGCGTCAGCAGAAGAATCCCGCCGTTTGCTGAAAAGCAGGCGTTCCTTTCTTCATCTGGAAAGAGACAGACATCAGCTGATCAGGAGCTTCTTGGGTTTGTTCTTGTCGCGATATCTATCGCGTGTCTGAAAACAAAAGCAGCTCCACGGAGCTTCAGCCTTCACAGCCTCTGAATTCAGGCCAGAAGCTGGACTTTGTTTCAGACAAAGCCGGGAAGCTTGATCTTTAAAGTTGTTTTTTTAAGAAGGTGCAGAAACATTTCTGCAGTTCCTGCATTTCCATGTTTGGTCAAACCGGAAGTCAAAAGATGAGCGTTACACTCGAAGTCCTCTGAAGACTGAGAGGAGTTCACATTCTTCACAAACGTGACGAGGAAGAGGCTGCAGCCTCCAGAAAACCACCTGTGATCCTTCCTGGGGGGGCAGTGAGGTGAGGAGGGGTCAGGACTGGAGTGGGGATCTGTACGTGTGCTGATGAGGGTTCAGTCTTTCTCAGAAGGATGGGGAGTCCAGAACCAAGGCTGAAACGGGTCACTACAGGTGCCGCTCAGGGCACTGATCAAACCCAGTTCATGGAAATCCTGTTTTTATTCAAACTGATAACGTTAACACACAGCTCTGTTTGATGTTCCATTTATGGAACATTATCGCCTGTTTTTCATACTAATCCTGGACTGATGCGGTCCAGATCCAAAGCAGCTCTGTTCACATGCTCACCGGGCCCGAACACATCAGACTCTTAGTCTTTACTGCAGAGTTTCTGGTTAACGAACAGTCGAGTTTTTATGTTATTTACCTCCCCCTCATATTCTGCTTCTGTCTGTTCAAGAGGTTCTGTCATTGAAACCATCCTGATGGTTTCGGGTCTATGGTTCTGTTTCTTAACCTTCACTCTGTTCAGATCTTGTCTTAGAAGGATTTTCATGCCATTTTGGTTTGGGTCGTTCTCCTTTGGAGGTCCAACCCTGAGAACACATTAGCAGGAAGATTTTTAACCTGAGTGTGGATGGATGCTTACGTGTTTGTCGCCGCTCCAGGTGAGGCTAACAGACATGTTAAACAGACTTGTGATTAAATGGCTTGTTTCCAATGAGGAAGTGTAGGTCAAAATGTTCCATCCAGTTACTTCTTATTTTGTGTTCTTCTGTGAATGGTTGAGGCTTTTAGCCGCCTGATACAGTGGGGTGACCCCTTTCTACAGTGCTGATCTTGGAGCTCTTATTTGTGAGTGTTTGTGCATTTGACATGACATGTGTCCATCTGGACAGGTGTCTGCCTGGACAGGTGTCTGCCTGGACAGGTGTCTGCCTGGACAGGTGTCCATCTGGACAGGTGTCCGCCTGGACAGGTGTCCGTCTGGACAGGTGTCCGTCTGGACAGGTGTCCGCCTGGACAGGTGTCCGCCTGGACAGGTGTCTGCCTGGACAGGTGTCTGCCTGGACAGGTGTCCGTCTGGACAGGTGTCTGTCTGGACAGGTGTCTGTCTTGACAGGTGTCTGCCTGGACAGGTGTCTGCCTGGACAGGTGTC
>BSAI01000090.1:262041-276586 GCA_036245035.1 Adrianichthys oophorus | reverse complement strand
TCTGAACAGGTGTCTGCCTGGACAGGTGTCTGCCTGGACAGGTGTCTGTCTGGACAGGTGTCTGTCTGGACAGGTGTCTGCCTGGACAGGTGTCCGTCTTCCTCAGTCCTCCTTGCTTCTAGAAACCTGCGGGATCTCCATTTGCGTTCATTGCAGGGACAAAAAGAGAGTTTTAAAGGGAAGTGTTTTTTTTTTCGTGCAGCAAATGTTAACTTCACAAAAAGGTCGCATTTCATAACATGCAAATGAACCTGACAATAAAGCCAGAAAATAGGAAATATTGTTTCCCTGAAGAGATGATATTCTGTATTGTAATGCTTTCCTTTCATTTTGTTTCCACTTATTTAAAAGAGGAAGTTTTAAACTCAAACAGCTCAGGTTCTGTGTTTAACTTGAAATGTTTAAGGAAGTTTAAGTTTGAACCTCTAAAGCAGTTTTAGTTTGTGGACATTTGAATATCAGAGGTTGATATTTCCTAGTTTGAAGTTCTGATTCTGTGAAGAAAAGAAACTGTATTAACACTCAAAGGAAATGTTTGTTAACGTCAACCTCAGCATAACTGTTCAGTTTGTTCTATTTCTCTTAAATCCACAGATGTTGTGTAGTAAGGAGGCGTCAGATTACACATTTTTTATTTTGACCTCCAGCACAAGTTCAGATCTTTTGCTCAGCTCCCTAAAGTCTATAAATATGCATTCAGCACATCCATTCAGAGCTCAAACATTGTTTTCTTTGTTTGAAAGTTTTTCACAGTAAGAGATGTTTAAGTTTCATTTGTGATGTTCAGTCAGGGAAAACTTCATACAGTGCACCACTCCGACAGCTATGACTCATGCAGGAAACGTTCATCACTTTGCATGAATTCAGCCTGATGCGAAACCTCGCTGCTTCCATCAAAGTATCTGTTTTTTCTCCTGAAAGGTTCTTTGGATATTCCTGCTTCCAGTAGCTTGGAGACTTACTAGATTTGTCTTTCTACTGTCAGAGGAATCTTCCTGGACAAAGGAATCAGATGTTTTCTGCAAAAGGGCGGCCTGTGAAGAGTTCCTCTTTGTGCTTATCAGCACTTCTGCTGAAGCTCTAAAGATTTGTTTAAAATGTGCATGACGTGTTGTGACGTCTTAGTGATGTGTTCAATATTTCTCTAAACATACAAGCCTCACAGTGTGCCACAGTGTGGCTCCACAGTCACAAACTAAGGCCTCCTTTGTGGAACGACCCCCTATTTTGCCCCCTGCAGCTTCATCAGGACAGTTAATTTTCAAATTACCGTCCTGAAACATGCTGCACTTACGCAGGAATGCGACTGGATGCTGAATATCACAAGATGGATTACAAAGAGTCCCAGTTCCCTGTTGATGTAAATGAGGCTCAGACTTCTCTGAAAGGCCTCATTGTCAAGAGATAAGCATCATTTTATCTGAACATGTTAGAGTCGCACAGGGCCGCAGTGGACCAAAGAAATGATTATTTTTCTCTTCTTTTAAATCGATCACACTTCTCCGCTCATTCAGTCTCTCAGAATTCAGTATTTCTAAAGTTTCTCATGGCAGGCCGCTCTTCCATAAGCTCACAGTTTCACTGCGGTTCAACCAGCAACCAAGTCTTGTCTCAGAAAAGGTGACAACCAGGTGACGAGTTTCAGATTCTTTCTGGGGTTTATAGCTGAAGGTTTGGTGACTATTCAGCTTCATCTGATCAGTTTTATAGCTGAAACGTGAAAAAGAAAACAATAGAACTTCATTCATTTTAGCCTTAGTCAAACCTGTACGCGGCTGACCTGCAGGAAATAAGGTGTAAGAGCGCTCAGTGAACCCGTAGAGAGAAGATATTCATGCACATTTTTTCTACGTGCATACTGCGAGTGTCAGGTCGTAGTGAACACTTCTGCAACACGTAGGGGTATGGAAGGGGGAACAGGTGAGACACAAGCGTGTCACACAGAGTTTTCACCCCCCCTTCTCCAAATCCTGCAGACTGCACAAGGATCCCATTAGTGTTGTTCACGTGATACGTGCGCGCTCCTTGCTGCAGCCTGACTTGATAGAAATACGCTCCTCTTAAGATGCAGCCGCTCCTCTCTACGACCCTCCACGGACCACCCAAAAACCCACTAAATGCATACGGGTCAACCCCCCCCCGTGCGGGTGAATAAAGCTAAACGTTTGTATTAAAGCCTCAGACGATGAGAGCAGATTAAACGAACGACAATATTTTAATTAAAAAGGTTCAGGCGTGATTTGTACCAAAATGTCAAAGACTTGGTTCCAATGCAGACCTGTTTTACTCGCAGCTGCGTGTAGTCATGGCGAGGGCGTTCTACAAGAAACCGTTCTTATCAGTCAGAACTGGTCCCGAAAAGCCCTGTGGCGCCAACCAGAGGCAGCCAGCTGCATGTCCCAGTGCCCCCCTCCTTAACAAACGTGACTGTAAAATGTGGGGCCACATAAGAAGAAAAGGTTAATCTGGAGCCTCGTACAGATGAATGTGGAGACCAAGTCACTGGGTCGGCCCTGCAGCTGGAAGTCTCCATGACGACCGAGGCAGACGCATCAGAAGAGGCGGGTCACCAGGAGTTTAGAGGGTTTTCTGGTATCAGCTGTTGTTATTCAGCCGTTTTGCACCACTGAAAATCATCAGCCAACATCAGAGTTAAGAGGAACTGAGCTCCTGCATGAAAGTTCCCATTGTGCTCAGGAAAACCATGACAGGGTTCCTGCTCCCTTGTGCGGCGCTGGCGCTCACTTGTGGCTTTATGTCAGCAGGACTGGTTAAAAAGTGAACTGGATCAAAGTTTCACTTTTTAACAGCTGATGGGTCTGTCGTCCGTCTGCGCAGCAGCTGAGCTCAGCTTCAGGAAGCAGCAGACGTCGTCCAACATGTTCAACCAAACAGACCCCTCATTTCTGAAGGCCTGCAGGAAAGTCCAGATACAGACCTGCAGAGCTGCTGTGGACTCTTGGGATCTGACATCTCAGGATTCCAGTTCCTCTGTTTTCCTAAAGTTTTACTGGTTAAGGATTAGTAACTTTTTGCTTCAGGGGTCAGAACAAAGATGTTGTTGCAGACAAACCTGCATTCTGTGACAAAATGAGCTTGGAGAACAAGTCCTGAATGTTTCGAGGGCATTTTCCTTCCTTTTTTCAAACAAATGTCAGTTACTAATTAATATTTGAATACTCTTTAACATCTGCTGTAGTTAGCAGAGGTCTTCTGAAAAGCAAAGTCTTGGCTCAACATTCAGATCAGCTTCCTTGTGATTACATCAAGTAAATCATTGAACTCTTCTGAGACAAAAGTTCAGAAAATAGTTTTCATTTTCCTGCTTTTTACGTAACTTGTGCCAGTGTATTATTGTTTGCTCTTTAGTTCAGATAGTTTTACATAATTTACACGAGAACAACAAATTCATCTGGATGGTCATGGAAACCCTGGAAAAGCAGCATCTGGTTCCATCAGAGACGCTGTGGACTGGCTAATGAAGGAACTGAATGACCTTTGTGTCTGTCGAAGGGAGTAAAACGTTGCTCTGAGGGGTTATGAGGAAGTCAACACCTGGATGCTTTCCTTCCTCAGAGATTTGCAGACTTAGTGACTCAGAAAGAACTTAAAGCTACAAGAGGAAACGACTCAGCAGCCGAGTGTGGGTGTGTTGGTTTGTTGATGATTTCTTCTCTTTAACAACTTGTCGTTTTGCATTAAAGTGAAAGTATCCTATGTAGTAAAGAATGTGTTTGCATTTCTCGGTCTTCAGTAGAAACCGTTTTAGATGGTGGTTCTGTAGAAAGGGTCTGAAACTGCAGTTTATCTTGTAAAGTAAAGTTCTGTGGAGAAGAGAATCATTCAGGTTCACCTCTGACTCGACCACACATTTCCACTGATCATGCTGCTGTGATGAGTGTGCGATTGTAGCTCTGCAATCAGAGTCCATGGGGGGGTGGGGGGTGCATGCATTTAAGCACAGTGTGTTCATGCTGCAGGCCACCTTCAGGAGGAAGCTGTGATGCATTGGACTCTGGTCGGATCTCCAGCCAGCAGCTGCAGCGCTGCTTCAGACACGCTTTGCACCGCATCACTCATTTCGACCACAGGATTTCCACCCAGGAAGCCGTAAAGAGACGCATTCCTCGCTGAATGTGACAGAAAGTTTCAGACTGTATTCAGACTGGACACATTGGTCCGCTTAAAGTGAACCAGAATTTGTTTCCCCCGTTATTCCAGAAAAATGTTCAAAATCTTCAACTTCTAATTCCAACATTTTTTCCACAGTACCTCACCAATGATGCTCGAGAAGTTCCAAGACGATCAATGAAAATCTCGGGGACCAGTTTTAGTTTGTAGTTTTGACAAAAGGTTTTTTTTTATTCAACATGGCAGCCTCTTCCCAAGGTCAAAGGTCAATGAAACTTCTGTGGTGGTTGTAGACTCCGGCTGGTGCATGTTTGTGAAGTTTTGTTAAAATAGGAAGAACCAAAGTGTCATTTTCCCATATTGTGGAAAAGCCACATCTCACAATTTGCTACAAACTGGCTGCCAAGCCGTGGGTCATGTGGCCATCTCATAATTCTCATTCAAAGTTCTCTGGGATATTCCCAACATGTGTGTTTAGGTTTCGTTTGTGTATGTGAAGTTTTTTTTTTTGCTCGCCGTCATGTCAACGTCTGGGGGGGGTCGTTCACTCTGCCAAAAATTCATTTTGAATTTTCCCGAGGTGTGTGGAAGCTTTGGTGACTTTTCCCGCATGTGGTGGGGGTTAAATTTTGACTCAAAGGCACAGAAATGTTTACAGCTGCAAAAACAATACGGCCCTTGCGGTCAGGAAGTGCTGCTGCGGGCCATCAGAATTAATGTTATTTGTTTGTCGCCTTTCTTGGAACCTAAGGTCGCCGTACATAAAATAGTGACAGTAAAAAAAGAAAAAAAAAACAGCAGTAAAGTATACAGTAAAAACGCACTTAAAGTAGGCAAAGTCAAATTACGTGGGAAATATGCAAGTCGGTAAAGGTGGGTTTTTAGTTTCTTAGTACATTGTGGGAAAAAGTCAAAGTTTTGGAGGTCAGGGTAGTAAATTGAGGTTTTAGAAGTTATAATTAGCTCAGCAATTTGGTTGACTGATGGTAGAGGGAATGTTGAGAATAAGTGGTGTGGGTCCAACAGCTACGAGGGAGCTGGATTAGAGTCTGGGTTTGCTAAGAATTCCAGGTGGATGTGCTCTATTTTTGAAGTGACGAAGGAAGCCAAGGTGTCACAGAAGTCCGAGGTGTACAGGTGAGGTGGTGGTAGGTTCATAGGTTGTTATTTTAGAAAGAGGGCCTCAGAACTTCCTCCATGGGAGTTTATTAGAGCTGAGTAATATCCATATTTGACTTTAGAGATTGAGTCTTTGTAGTGGAGAAAGGTGGCTGAAGTACATGTCCTTGTGGATAGAAAGACCAGTTGTGAACCAGGGAGCAGTGACGGCAAACGAGACCGTCCTGGTTTTGAGTGGAGCGTGAATATCCAGGATGTTGCAGAGGTCGTTGGAATATGAAACAAGTTCATCAGGAGTGTGAGGATTATCAGCACTGGGAAGGTTAGTAATATGAGAGGAGAGGGGATTCAGGTTGATATTGTTGATTTTACGATAGACTATGCTATGTGTGTGTGTGTGGGGTGGGGTGGGGGGTGGGGTGATTCGGTGGATGAAATATTGACACTAAATGTTACTAGAGAATGGTCTGAAAAAGGAAGGACAGCTGAACTGCAGACAAGGTCCAAGATAGGACCTTTGGTGTGGGGGGTGGGGATAGTGAGATGTTGATGGAAACCAAAACTGTCCAGACAGGAAACAAAGTCTTTAGTAGGAAAGTCATTGGTTTTGTCCATGTGGATACTGAAGTCTCCTGTGAGTATTATGTTTGTTGAGAGCAGGGAGAGGTGTGTCAAAAACGTTGGGAAAGTCGGAGATAAAATCCTCATTAGGTTTAGGTGGGCGATAGATGGCGGCGATGACAGTTGGAGTTGATCCAGAGAACTGACAGACAGAAGACTCAAAAGATTCAAACACAGGAGCAGTCGCAGGCGCTATCCTCCAGTTCTCGTGATAAATCATTTCGAGACCGCCTCTGCGGCCCAAGTCACGTGGTTTAGTCACAAACAGAAATCTCTGGTAGACGCCAGTCTAAATACAGACCAAACACAATCTTTAG
Organism: Adrianichthys oophorus; assembly: GCA_036245035.1. NCBI lineage: Eukaryota > Metazoa > Chordata > Actinopteri > Beloniformes > Adrianichthyidae > Adrianichthys > Adrianichthys oophorus. The sequence goes on along the minus strand of BSAI01000090.1, from coordinate 270,398 downwards.
GACTCAATCCAAAACAATTTAAATGGACCCAGTCTGGAACCAATGATTTTTCTTATCTGAATACACTTTTAGATTACTGGTAATTGGTGTGTGGTTGTTGCTGCATGAAGGAGGGAGGGTATGCTGCACGCAGCTGCTGGGACAAGCGTCGGTGCTTCATACCTGAGAGAGTGGGGTGCTGGACTGAATTTTTCTTAATGTGGTCCGCATGTTTCATCAGTGGTCTATAGACTAGACAAGAAAGTATGAGGCAAAAATCTATAGGTAGCACCAATCTCCTACTTCAGTGGTTCCCAGTCCTGGTCTTCAGGGCTCACTGTCCCGCCGCGGCTCACATGCTAGCTTCAAACCGCTGTAAATGATGGTCTGTCTGATATGTTCAGCTTCTGTAATACAGAATGAGTATAACAGTGTCTATAAAAGTTAGCTGACAGACAGCCTCACAAATAGAAATATTTGGACGTCCAAAATACAAAAGTCTCCCCTACGACAGACTGGCGACCAGTCCAGGGGTGTCCCCTGCCTTCGCCCATGAGTAGCCGGGTTAGGCTCCGGCAACCCCGTGACCCTGAAAGGGATAAAGCGGATTGGAAAATTAATGAATGAAAATAAAAAAGTCTAATCCAACAGTTTTTTTTAAAATTGTTTTTTTGCATAATTTATAATAAATATTTAAATCATTCTAAGTTTATTAAAAAGCATTGATCTGTGGTGCAAATCATTTATTTCTTACATGATGAGGACCGGCCTTTAAGATGCGACAGAAAAATACAACAAGATGAATTAATAGCACATTCATAAAAACTGTATTTTCTAAATAATAACAGAATTGAATCCACTGTTTTAGCAGCGTCTGTGTAGCATAACAGAGTCTGTTACACTGATAACTGTGACCTGTCAGATGTTGTGCTCAATCCTGTTAAAGCTGCAGCTTTAATTTCAATATTGATGTATAATGACAATAACATAAAACATTTTACTCTTTTCAGGTGTGTTTTATTCTGATTTGTAATCAAATGTGATCACCTAGAGGCAGAATTAGGAAATCTCTACTAAATCTGTCCTTGTTTTCTCAGCATGTTTGAGTTTACAGTTAGATGACAGTAAAGACGTGTTCATACCATTTATAAATTACTTTGATGCAATTTCTTTTTCCTAAAAAATAAAAAAAAAATCGAAACTTTTCAAAAAAGTAAAATGTCTAAGGTATTTTTGTGTAAAATAGTGTTGGAATTTGGCTGATAAAATATTTGTTTGGCCGGTAGATTTTTTTTTTTTTTTTATCAACTGGCCAACTTGGTCGATGACTCAAAAATTAAATTTCTTCCTTTGTGTGGAGGTATTTTAGTTATTTAAAATCCCACAAAAAATAGAGTAACAGCACTGTAAATTGTGCAGAAGGCATGTTCCTTCTAAAAGTGGAAATCCCACCAACCTTTTTATCACCTGAAGCAGTGACACCAAACATGCTCAATCTCAGACTGAAATAAAGAATAATTCTCCAGAAAAACAACAAAGTTCAGACCTTCACAGCAGCAACAGTCTAAACTACCAGAAGAAATTCAGAGAATTTGCTTTCAGTTCCTAGATTATTCACAGGATGTTGACAAACATGTTTGTCAATGTGATGTTTTTTCTGTAAAACTTGAAAACATTAGAATTTATTTGTAGAATGAATGCTTTGTTTTAAAATGGAACTGATCAAACAGTTTAGTGTTCTGTTTTATTCATGTTCTATTTTGAAACTTGAAAGTTTTTGCTTTAATTCCACTTTAGTTTGTAATATTTATGACTTTTTTTTAGTTTTCTGGAAAAAAAACTGTTGCATCATGTTCCTTCAGTGCATCTGCTATGTTTACAGTATGATAGGAAATAAAGATTTCAACCTAAACAACCTGCTGATGATACACATTTCTGTAATGAACCACAGAGCGTTCAAATTTAACAGATATTGTTTTTTGGTTTATATCCTGATAAATATCGTTATTGCCATCGTAAAAAAAAAGTAATAATGTGAAATAAAAGTTCCCTATTGCTCCTCCCTATGTCATGAAGACTTTCTGCATACTCTGTAATGCTGCTATATTAACATTACTTATCTGGAGCGACTGTGTAGAAATTCTGCAGGAAAAATCAGGAGCTGCAGGCAGTACTCTCCCTCACCTTCAGGGGGCGCTTGTGAGCCGACAGGAGCTTGTTGCTGCTGTCCTTCAGCACAGAAAAAGAGCTCACTTTAGGTTAGCTGAAAACTGAAGTGAAAATGCTGAACAGTTTTCTGTTTTTCGTTTCTGATCAGACTGAGACGCTTTTACTGTAACTGAAAAGAAGTAATTTTATGATGAAGTTACAGAACGGTATTTAGAGGAGGACAGTCTTGATATGCAAATGTGGTAGGACAAACACATTGTTTTTATTTCATGAAAAATATTTGGACAAGGTGTTTTCCCTTGATGTCATCATATTGGCGGTATCAGAACATTAACGCTTGACAATGACTTCAGAACTTGAAGGTGTGTGTGTGTGTGCATGCATATGTATGTTTATGAGTTTGTGTCTCTAAGTGTGTGTTGTCTCTGTGTGTGTCTGCATGTCCTCTGATTATTGGTGTTCTTCTCTTCTCCATCTTCATCATCAATCATGTGATTTCTTGACCTTGTAGAAACGGAGGTTAAATTTCTGGGTTTTGTAGAAGGTCATTATCAGATGTTATGATGTCACCTTTACTGTCAGCCTCCTGAACCAACCAGGTGATGGCTGGATTGTTTTGGTTTGGGGGTGTTTGTCTTCAGGAAGGAAGTGGGTGTTATCAGGACGCTCAGGAATCTGATGGAATCAGAGGCATGTTGCCTTTAAGGGTGATGTCATGTGTACACAGCGGTCACTACACCCATTCCTCCTCCTGCAGTCAGAGCTCACCCAGAGGGTGATGTTCTCCACCTGCTTTGAGGAATCCCACATTTCACTAAACATGCTGGGATCTCCAGCCAGTACGCAGTTTGGAGAAGTTCTATGTTTGTTCATCAGCATGAAATCCAATCATGGGTTTGTTTTTACTGTCGGCTTGTGGGGTGGAAACGAGCTGCTCCCTTTTTAGTGCCCCCCCCCCCATCTTAACCACAACATTTCCTCTTATCAAACCAGCTTTGTGGCTTCGCCACACCCACGTTTAACTTCTTCTTGAGGGTGACAGAGACGTGGATCGTGGTTCTGATCTTCAGAACTCCAGGGACATTTGGTATCACATTTTCATCCACTGAAAGGTTTTTCTTCACGAATGTTTTTTCCAGACTGTGATTTCAGATGCTCCGTTGGAGTTGGCGTTGGTTCCTTTAAGCTTTTCTTTTGCAGTTTTCTTTGAAAGAATTTTAGCATTGGGGTTTTTCCAGGTCTTAATTTAGAGACAAAGTCTTCTGGCTTCAAACATGGTTTGGGTTTGTAAGTCAAAGAGGGAGAATAGATTCTTAGGATGTGAGTCAAGTGACATAATGATTCTGGGAGTAGTGGGACACAAACGTCACCAAGCACACATGCTCTGGTGAGGGTTAGTGTTAGGATGAATATGTGTATATGTTGTGGGGGTGGGGGGTTGAGGTATGATAAGTATTTGTACACAATGTTTTTAGTGTTTTTAAATGGTTTTCCTGTATTGTTTTTGTGTTGGGTGCTTTGAGCCGCCTGTGGGAACGATAAGCGCTTTAGAAATAAAGGTTGAGATTCAAAGCACAAACCTTTTGTTCATGTTTTAAAGAGCAACTTTATGTCCTCCGTCTCATGCAACAGAACAGACTGCAACATCTCTGCCTGCTGCCGGTTTGAGTTTCTGATTTTTGTTTTTCCAGCGCTGACTGTGTGAAAAAGAGAGAGAGTCCTTCAGTTGTGAGTGTTGATCGCTCTGACAGGGAGGAAGAAGATGTTTCCGCCTCTAGATAACAGAGACGAGAAGAAATACATATTTAGATGTTTAATAAATGCCCCGGGACTGGTGCTGGTGTTCAGAGTCCGTAAAAGCAAAAGAAGTAAGTAAAAAAACAAACAAACCTCCATTCACTTTTTTAAAAACTGGTAGTGCAGATTGTAATGTGTGCAATAACACCAGGTGTGTTTTAGAAACCTTTGAGAAGACGTAGATGTCTGTGTTAGAATCTGTCCTCCTGAACAGAACCTGGGTTCTGTCAGCAGGACCCACCCATGGTGGGTTCTGTCTCTGCAGTACTTCTGTGGTTTCACTTTGCAGGGATACGGTGTGTGATCCTGAGAAAATCCAGGCACACGCACATTCATTTGCGTTCTAGCTGAAATGTTTCCTCCTAAAGTCCAGGATGACCTCTCTGATGTGGTTGGTGATCAGCCCGTCTCCTTCTCGTCCTCATCCCTCACTTTGGTGGATGTTTCATCAGCAGATGTGTCATAATGTTGTCTGGTAGAGACAAAGCTGTTTGTCTACATTAATAATGTTTTGGACAAAGTCGTTAGCGCTGCGATGATCCTGTACTGACCATGACCTTCTCTGAGAACTTGTTTCCCATCCTCAGCACCTGTAATCTGTCTGCCAGAAAGTCCAGGATCCAGGGTTGGTATTTCAAGGTCTGCCAGCTTTCTAATCCACTTCAGTGGCTTACTGAGCTGGAGCCAGGAAGATTAGGCCTGCAGATGTGTTGTTGATGTGATGAAGAACTGAATGGAGGGTGAGAGAAACCATATTATTTACAGACCTGACCTTCCAAACACTTCTTGCCAGCAGCTCAGAGCAGGTTTACAAGCTCACTGAGTTTGAAGGAAAACTATGCCACCATTCATTAGTAGTGTATAATAATGCTGAAATCACTGTAATATCAGCTGATGATGATCTGAGACCAAACTGTCCAGGGTGAATCCCACTGTCGCCCATCAGTGGCTGGATAAGCTCCAGCATCCCGTGACCCCAAACAGGATTAAAGCAGGTTGAGATCTTATTGGACCTGCTTCCATTTTTATGCATCACAGCAGCTGAACCGGTTTGGTTCTGACTGTAAGTTCTACCAGCTGACTGAAAGCAGTCAGAACTGCAGAAAGAAGAAGAAAATCAGGAGCTCTTTGTGGTCAGAAGAGTGATGGTTGAGTAGATGTGTGGAAATTCTACGATTATACATTTAATAATAATTGACATACTCGCAAAATTACTGACCAAGACCAGGCTAATTCAGCTTTTGCATTAGCAGAATTGTTCAGGGTCATCCAACCAGAGGTTGCAAAAGCTTATATGATGGGTGTGAAAGGGGCTTTTTCAGCACCTGGACAGGAAATGAGACTTTTGACTTACAGGCATGGAGACATGTTTCAGCACCAGTGAACATGTTCTGTTTTGGATCATTGGTCTTGTCACAAAGAGCAAAAGTAAAGTTACACCCCAACACACTTCAAATCGTTGCTGTATTTTATGTTCTCATTATTATGAAGCACTTTGTGACCCATGTCTGTGAAATAAGAATGTATAAATACATTTTACTTACTTCCTCTTATAAGCAACTTCTGATGTTAAAAGTACTGTATTCATGCAGACTGAATAGACAGATTAGTACACAATTTTCCTTTCAGTTTTTGATTTCCTGCTATTTTTCATGTTGGTTCCCAGAAATGGTTAATTCTTTTCCATGAAAACAGGAAAAACTGGTTTAGATGAGACCACATCGGTCCAAAAAAAAGGCTCAGTTTGCTTCTTAAATGTTTAATTGTTTTTTGTTTTCTAGCCTCAGTGGTTTTGTAAAAAAATACTCATGTTTGACACAAATTTTCTGAGATTTTTTCTGCCAGGAAGAGATCTAAAAGGTAAAAATTCTGTATTTTCTCCCTGAATTCATGTCAAGGCTGACTGCTGGAGGTGGACCATTGGAATCAAGTTTGAAAAGACATAAATGATCAAACTTTTGAGTTGCTTGCTTCATCTCAACTCATCTGAAGAAGATGAACTTGGGTGAAGAGCCATCAGTAGAAGCAGGAAAAGTGTGATGTGTCTGAAAAGCTGTAGCAGGAAAAAATCAGCTTCTGTATCTGCATTTCCTGGAAGTTAATCATTTCCCTTCTGAGGTCCTTGTGGAGAAACATTCAGGTTTGAGCGATGATGGAATGTGTTTAATGTTTAGCTGGGATGCAAACAATCTAAAAGGCCTTTTTATTTATTCAGTCAAAGAGGAATCTGTTTGGATCCAGCAACCCCATGAAAATCCAGCAGCTGGTAGAAGAATGACATGCTTTTTTTTTTGTAAAGTCTGAGTTTGATGCTTTATTTTAATGTATTTTGTCTTTGTTTTTATCATATTTATGTGATAAAACCTTAAAGTTTCCACATCTACAGCAGAAAGTGTTTTATGTTGGAAATTATGTTTGTTTTTAGTCTAACTTTTGTTATTTTGATATTAACTAATATTAGTGGATTACATGCTGTATAAATAAAGTTTAATTCATTCATTTATTAATTCATATTCAACTCCTTTAGGAGTACCAAAGTGCTTCACAATAAAAGACAGAATAAAGGTTAAAAGAAGACAAATTAAGAACAAAATTAAAAACAGCATAAATTGACAAAAACAGTCAGTAATTAAAGATAAATCAAACAAATAAAAGAATATAAAGTGCCACCAACTACTAAGCATTAAAAGCCATTCTAAAAAGGTACGTTTTTAATTGAGATTTAAAGCTGTTTAGGTCTGACAACATGCACAGTTCTTTCAGTCAAAACAAATAACCCAAGCCATTGACCTTCCCTCTGACGTCAGCAGCAGTGGTTAGAAAGCTGTCTGTCATGTTTCCACCAAAGAAAGAAACCTGAGGTCGACAGATTCAACAGCAAACTGGAACACCCCATGAACTGACATGGTCCAAACGATCAATGACTCATTTCAAAATAAAGGATTTGATTTGAAATCATTTGTTTTTGTTTGAAGCTAAATTCTGACCTCTGCTGGTTGAGATGACTTACTGCATGTTTTCTTCTGTTTCTCTAGAGCTGCCGAGCAGACTGTGACCGTAAGTACACCTGGCAAAGAATCTGGTAACTCATCTTTAAGATTAAAAAAATATTAATTTGTGCTATGTTTTTATTCTTTCAGAAGAATGTCAACCCCAAAATTTAACAAAATTGATGAAAGAAACCACCAGTATCAGTTTTGATAACTGCACATTATCCACTTATAACCAAACACAAAACGGGTTGCTGACTAATTTGGATGCTGGAACTATCTATGAAATCAACTTTACTTGTCTGAACTGCTGTGGAAATATCACAACCAGTAAATACATTTATTTATTTCTACTTTTTCATTTGTCAGCTAATCTGCACCACTACAAAAAAAAATTTCCACCGAATAACGTAGATTAAGTGAAAAAAATCCAGTGGGAATTCTGACAAAAACATCGAATATTATTTTGTTATACCACCTAAACTTTAATCTTATATGAGTTAAAAATTATGATAATAGCATTACTGACCTCCTGGGAAAAGAAACAACATACTGTTGATGAATTTAAATATAATATTTTTTTTATTTAACTATTGTCTGTAGATTTCTATAGTGAAATATTGTCCATAAAAACCACGTGTTATTTTTTCTATATTTTTAACATTACACCTCTTTGTTACAGAGCCAGATATGGTCAGAAACCTCAATGTTACCAAAATCACCACTTGCTCTATATCTCTGAACTGGACCGAACCATTTGGAAGAAGCTCCTACTTTGTAGTACAATGGCAAAATGGAACATCTACTCTAAATGAAAATGGGACTGACACGACTATATCTAACCTGACTCCTGGTGTCCAGTATAACATAAGTGTCACAGCCATGGCAGCAGATAACCAAACTAAAGGAGAAAGTGTATTTATCTCCAAATACACAAGTAAGTAAACATGGAAACCCATTAAAACTTGCTGAGAGATGTCTGCTACAAAATACCTTCAATTAGTCCTCAACCAACATAGAAAATAGTAGAAATTCATTCTCTAATTAAACCCAATGAGCTATTTTTCAATAAAGTTGCCACTATAGTGAACACAAAAACTTGCACAACTGCTAATCTTCACCTCCCAATTGTTGGAACCTTTTAATAAAAAAGTTCTGAATGACCTTTAGATCACTGAAAGTAAAAAGAAACATGGAAATTTGAGGAACTAATGGGAATGTCCTTAAATTAAACAACGAGGAACAAAAAACATGACATGTGTACAGCAAGTTTGGTTGGATGATTAAACTGATAATGGAAGGTTTAATAGATAGGTTGATATTTGAATATACAGTTTAATAGAGAGAGAGAGATCGATAGATAGATGGATAGATAGATAGCTTGGTGGGTTTACGGACAAATAGAATGATGGACAGGTGAAT
>BSAI01000090.1:209955-220846 GCA_036245035.1 Adrianichthys oophorus | reverse complement strand
GCAGAGATGAACGCAGAGATGAACGCAGAGATGAACGCAGAGATGAACGCAGAGATGAACGTAGAGAAGAACGCAGAGATGAACGTAGAGATGAACGTAGAGATGAACGCAGAGATGAACGTAGAGAAGAACGTAGAGATGAACGTAGAGAAGAACGTAGAGATTAATATGACGGAGCAGTATGTTCCACATCTGACTTTGTGCAGTTGCACAGACCACATATGTTGTAACTTATGTTTGTGTCATTTTTCACACTGTTGTCTTAATGCAAATGAAGCTAAGTTATGTCTTAAACTATGTTCATACCTAGCACACAGTTATTGTTATTTTTTATTTTATTTATTTACCTTTATTTAACCAGATAAATCCTTCTGAGATTAAAATTCTCTTTTCCAAAGGAGCTCTGTCAAATGAAAACAAGAGGATCTTGTTTGTGCAAAGCTGTTCTTCCTTTGAGAATTTGTATATGAGTGGAAAAAAGTAAAGAGTAGTAAGTTACTTTTTCAAATGAGTAGAAAGTAATTTAATTACAATTTTGATCCAGTAACTAAGTAAAGTAATCAATTACTTTTTAGAAGTAACTTACCCAACACTGGAATTCATTTGAAACCATTTAGCCAGTACAAACACTACAATATAGCTTACAGGATCCATAACAGGCTTCCAGGCTGGACTCATGACTGCTCTGTGGTATCACTGTTTAATGCTCTGCGATTCCAGAACTTTACAACAAGCCTTTGTATGAAACAATAATATGAAATTCAGTGCTAACTGCCCTGGCTCCAAGAGGCAGCTCTGTACAGTGGCTTGTAAAAGTATTCACACCCCTTGAACTTCTCCACATTTTCTCACATTATGACCACAAACATAAATGTATTTGATGTGAAAGAACAACACAAAGTGACACACACTTGTGAAGTGGAAAGACAATTCTAGAGTTCTGTTTTTTCCAGCTGCAGGTCTTTTGGGGTTTGTCTCTACCAGCTTTGAACATCTACAGACTGAAATCTTTGTCCATCCTTCCTTACAAAACACTTCAAGCTGAGTCAGATTAGATGGAGAGCGTTTGTGAACAACAGTTTTCAGATCTCTCCACAGATTCTGGATTGGATTTAGGTCTGGACTTTGACTGGACCATTCCAACACATGAATCCGTTGCATTTTTACCATTCCGTTGTAGCTTTGGCTTTATGTTTAGGGTGGTTGTCCTGTTGGAAGGAGAATCTGGTAAATGGCATATACTTATTTTGTGCTTTTCTACATTCATTGAAGGCCCAAAGCGCTTTACAGTCCCATTCACACACATTCACACACTGCCGCCAACCTTCCATCAGATGTAATCAGTGTCTTGCTTCGACACATGGGCGAGGAATCGAACCTGCAATCCTCCAATCCTTCGATCAGAGGTCGACTGCCCTTTCCACTGCACCACGGCCGCCCCATATATGCATGACTCTCAGCCAGGCTCCTTGTGAAGTCTTGTATGCACTAATCCCCATGGTTTCTCTGTGCTTCCACTCAGCAAGACATCTGATCTTCGCTGAAGCCAGCTTCCATTTGCTGCATCAGCCCTCGCCTGCTCAGCACCCAGCTCCTCCCTATTTTGCCAATCAAATAAATCACTGCATATGGATCCATTGGCCTCGGCCTGTTTATTACAACAGACTTCAACAGGTTTTCCTCCAATATTGCTCTGGATTTGGCTCCATCCATCTTCCCATCAACTCTAACCAGATTCCCTGTTCCTGCTGAAGAGAAGCAGGCCCAGAGCATGATGCTGCCACCACCATGTTTGACAGTGGGTTTGGTGTGTTCAGAGTGATGTTCAGTGTTAGATTTCCTCCACACATAGGTCTTTGCATTTAGACCAGAAAGTTCCATTTTGGTCTCATGTGACCAGAACACCTTCTTCCACATGTTTGCTGGGTCACTCTCATGGTTTATGACAAACTGCAAACAGGACTTCTTGTGGTTTTCTTTCTTCTTGCCACTCTTCCATAGAGTCCAGATGTGTGCAGTGCACGACTGATGGTTGTCCTATGGACAGATTCCTCCACCTGAGCTGTAGATCTCTGCAGTTCATCAAGAGTCACCATGGGCCTCCTGGCTGCATCTCTGATCAGTGCTCTCCTTGTTCGGTCTGTTAGTTTAGGTGGACGACCATGTCTAGGTAGGTTTGCAGTTGTGTCATACTCTCCATTTGTGGATGATGGACTGAACAGTGGTTCATGGATGTTCAAAGTTTGGGAAATCTTCTTCTAGCCTAACCCTGCTTTAAATGTCTCCTCATCTTTCTCCCTGACCTGTCTGGTGTTCCTTACACTTCATGATGCTGTTTTCTCCTCAATATTCTCCTGACAAACCACAGAGACTGTCACTAAACAGCTGGACTTGTGTACTGAGATTAAATGACACACAGATGGACTCTATGAAGTCAACATTTGATGAGTCACCAATCATCAAGCAACTTCTGAAGACAATTGATGAACTCAGAGAAAAGGGGGGGAATACTTTTACCAGCCACTGTACATTCCCCCACATCTACCACAAAACAACTGCTACCTTTACCAGCCTTCAGAAACTCATATGGACAGAAATCTCTCTTTTATATCTTCACTAAAGCTTTGGAATGAGTTACCACAATTCATCAGATCCATAACATCATTAATTCTATTCAAAAGAACTCTCATTTTACATGTAACAAATAGGTACAAGTGCTACTGCTGCACTGACGTTTCAAGTCCTCTTGTTCCACTTCGTTTGTCCTGTTATGAATGTAGGCTTGTCTTATGTGTGATACATCTGAGTTTTATGTTCTGCTGAACAGGAACCTACTGAAAGACACTTTTAGACTTTTAGAGTCAGGAAAGATTATTTTCCCATTTTCCTATTTAATAAATAAAAAATAGACAATTGAAATGAAATTGAACCTGGGTGTCTCCAGATGTTGAGCAAAGAAAGGAACATCAGCGAGTGTAGTCATTCCAAACATTGCAGGTCATTCCATCAAAGCATATGGTGTCGTAATAACTATGTTAAGTTGTTAACATTTCACATCAACAATGCTAAAACCAAAACCTAAAGAAAGGTTCTATAACTGGCCAATGTTATGTGTTTGCACAAAGCCAGACTTTTTCAAATGGAAATCACAGGAAAACTGCTCACTTCTTTACTTCAAGCTTCCGGTGGTCATTTGACAAATAGCAACTTCTAGGATTTCTTGTAGGAACATGAAGATCACAGTGCTGAGAAGTTTGAGTTTTTCTTCAGAATTCCTGGAACCATGTGTAGTTTGGATGCAGACGGACTGTCCTTTTAGCTACAATGTTTTTAACGGAATGAATGTGTAATGATGATGACTCAGCTCCTGCAAACGGATGAAGTCATGACAGCCTTTCTCCCACAGGTGAAATGTGAGCAGTACTGGGCTTCAAGTGTCAAATCCTGTCGCGACATCATTGTGAAAACCACCTCTGAAATTATTCTGGATGACTGGACCATCAAGGACTTTGACATAAAAAATGTAAGCGTATGAAAAAACCCTGCACGCCCATGACCCCACAGTCCCATAAGCTCCTCCTGTTGGTGCTTTCTCCAGTCCTTTACAACTGTTCTGGGTAAACAGGAGATGAAGGATGACAGCAACGTTTCGGAAAAGTAAAAATGTTCCTCATTTTCTCCTGGCGGTTCACGCTCGCTGTGATGTCATCGGTGATGTATTTTTGTTTGTTTTTAGTTGACATGTTTTAGGGGCTGCAGCAGAGAATCCTTCAGATGGTGGGGGGGGGGTGGCAGAAAGCCACGACTCCATGTGGGAGGGGCAGAAACCCTAACCCCGCCTCTCAGCTTTGTTCCACATCAGTTTGTCCAAACTGTTACTCAGGATTATGTAGACAAAACGGGCCGGACGGGTCCAAACACCTCTGCCATCAAAGCTGGAACGGAATCTGAAGGAGAACGTTCTGACATAAGAACCTCATGTAACATACGGAGATGTGATATTTAGGTTGTGGGTTCATCAGCTGGTGGATATGCCGTTTTTCACAGGTAAAAACCGCAGAGGTGCGCTCCGTCCGTCACTTCCACTTCACCGCTTGGCCAGATCACGGCGTTCCAGAAACCACAGAACTCCTCATCAGCTTCCGACATCTGGTCAGAGAGCACATGGACCAGTACTCCAGACACTCCCCCACCGTGGTCCACTGCAGGTCTGATGCCTTCATATTTCAGGAGTCTTTCATAGAACATGTCTCACCCGGTCTCCTCTTCCTTCTGCTCCCAGTGCTGGCGTGGGCCGCACCGGCACCTTCATAGCCATCGACCGGCTCATCTTCCAGATTGAGAGGGAAAATGTTGTGGACATTTTTGGTGTCGTTCATAACCTGCGAATGCACCGACCCCTGATGGTGCAGACAGAGGTAGAAAGTTCGCTTTGAACCGATGATGGCGTGTGGACAGGAAATCGACTCACTAGATTTGTGTGTGCGAAGAGTTCTGTGCCAAAGGCGTTGCAGGGAAAGGGCAGCAGTGAGGGAGCGGTGAGAAAAGAGAAACTTTCGTGTTGAGTTTTTCAAAGGCGTACTTTTTAAACATTTGTTACTTTTAAACTGCTGTCATTTAAAGTTGTAGTGTAATTTTGTACAAATGAATACACAATTACAAGTACACACACTTACACACAAAATGTATTTTATGAGTTAAATATCAAGAATTAATCACACAAATCTAGTGAGGCGATTTTCTCTCCATAGTGGAGGTGGGGCTTATTGCAGCTCGCTGACTCTTGTGCTTGATGCGGTTGCAGGATCAGTACGTTTTCTTGAACCAGTGCGCTTTGGACTTCATCCGATCCAGGACGGGGAACAATGTGGATCTAATCTACCAGAACACAGCTGCGCTCTCAATCTATGAGAATATTTCACCCAAAAAGAGGGGTTACTGAAAACTCCGCCCCTTTTTTTCTAGTCTCTGCAACAAAGAAGCGAGCTGGCGTGCAAAGGGAGTGCTCTCAAGCTGCACTTCAGATTCAAACTGCTTCCTTGTATTTATTTTATACTTTTTTAATGAATGTTTGTTATTTGAGTAAAGTGTGTAGAAGCAATAATGAACACAATAATGAACCCAAGATCTGCAGATCTGAACACACTGAAGGTGTGACAAAGAGGAGGAGCTTTGATTGAAAAACTGCTTTTAGGTTTTGGATGCTTCACTGCTTTCTGAGTTTGTTCTAGTTTGAAGAAGGTGCTCATGATGCTGGGATGACCCAACTTTACACCACTAGGTGGCGTCCTTTCTCCTCATCCCAAAGACAAACAGGGACCACAACAAAACCCTTGCTCTTCAAACGAAAAGCTAATGTAACTGTGCAATGTGTTAAATTTTTTGTTTTTTTTCAGGAAGCACTGCGTTGGTAAAGATGCACTGGATGCATTTGATCTTCACGCTTCACTTTAAACATTGAAGAGGATTTTCTAGTGTTTTTATCTCTAGGCCAGTGATTCACTAAAAGGAGTTTTTGTTTTTCCCTCATGTGATTGTTGCACCTCAGGAACTGAATGAAGTTGGACTTTTTATTGATCCTGATGCTGTAAAAGATCCTTCACACAGAGATCTGTGCAATGATGACCTGAAGGATGTCTTTTTGTAGTTTTGTTTTAGAAATATCTTTATTCTTTTATTGCCTAATATTACTGTCATTTCCTGCTTTACACCTGAACCATTCATGCTCATTTCCTGTTAACAAACTGGAGTTTATTGTCAGCAAATGTTTTCATTAGGTAAGTACGTTTTAAACGATGCTGCTGAGCTCCTGTTTTGTTTTTTATTATGTGGTAGCTCATAAAAGAATAAAAAATGCCTGTAAGCGCTTGTATTTATATGATGAATAATAGCAGAGATTATGTTTGTGGATATTTTTGAAAGGCTTCCCTGATACTTGCTGGTGCAATGCAAAAACATAATAAGAGCTTGATTTTTAAATGCTTTTCTTAAAGGAAATGGGACAAAGATGTTCTTATATTTTGTTATAAATATGGAATAAAATATGCTGCTTCCATATAGTAAAGTTTCATTCTTTTAATCAAATGGTGCCTCTGGAATTTCCTAAACATCTTCTGTTTCTAACGCAGCACAGTGATATGATGTATAGACCAATGTGACACTCAAAAGCATTAAAACAAAAAGGTAAATAGAATTAAAAAGACAATCTAAAGAAAAAGAACAAAATGTTGGAAATTTGATGCAGAAAAACCAAAACAAAAACAGCTTTTTTCCTCAACTAAAGGTAAATAAAAATACTTTTAACAGCAAATAAATTACAGATTTGTACTTTTACTGGTAATTTATTAGCAGTTAATATGCAAAACTGCTGGTACTGCTGATCACTTATATTACATAGTGTCAGGAGTCAGCGCTCGCTCTCCCCTCTGGTCACCGGTAGCAGCCGCCTCCAGAGTACTGACTGCACTCAATCAACCCCAGCACACAGTGTCTGGATGCCTCCCACCTGACTCTCATCTGCGAATCAGCCACAGGACTCTTAAGCGCTGCCCAGGGCCACGCTCAGTGTAATGTATTGCTTGTGCCTTTCAGCCTGCATATCCTGATCTGATCTCCTGTTTACCTGATCCTGCTTTATGTTTGACTTTGCCCCTTTGACACCTGTCCCAACCTTTGCCTGGACTCTGACCCTGATTTAGCTTTGTGGACTTTAGTAGAGCTTTGCTCCTGTCTGTACCAATAAACCTGCTGCAAGTGGAAACAGCTGTAAGCCCGTTTGTGACACATAGTATTCTGTACCAAAATCAAGCAAACCGTCAAACTTTTCCACTATATGGTAAAACGGCACTTTGGTTCTTCCAAATTTTTCATGAAACTTCACAAACATGCCACCAGCCACTCTACAATCACTACAAAAGTTTCACTGACCTTTGACCTCAGAAAGAGGCCGCCATCTTGAATTAAAAAAAAAAAACATAGTACCAGCTACAAATGAAAACTCATCATAGGGATTTTCATCGATTGTCTTGTAACTTCTTGGGCATCATTGGGAAGCAATTCAGAAAAAAATGTTGGAATTAGAAGTGGAAGATTTTGAACGGCGTGCATGTGGCGAGCTCGTAATAGTTGTTTACTTTTATTACTTGCACATTTTGTACAGAATATCATGAAAATGTAATATGTTGAGCCCTGACAAGAACTGGACATGATATAAGACTGGATAACAGTCGCTAAGGAAATTCACAAGTTTACTTTTGCAGATTCTTCTGTAACTTACATCGATCTGTTTGGTATCACGAGGCGACCAAAACATAAAACGGTTGCTATGGTGATAAAACCAACAGAAAAGCTGCCATTTTGGAGAAAAAAAGTGCTTTTTAGATCAATTTCTCACATACAGCTCAGACCAGCCTTACAGTAAGTGAAAGGGGGAGTCAGGCGTGGGTTGTGGCTGCATAACAAGTGTGGTCGAGTCAATGGTAAGCTGCGAAGGCGACGGGTAGCGCCTGCGTGCCATCCAACGCCGCTCGCGGCTTTAATTTCTTTCCACAGAAAACCTTTATTTATAAAAAAAAATATTGTTTCTCAAAACATATTACCAACTGACAATAATGACCAACTGATATCTGAAGTCTGGGTTGAGTGTGTGTGTCGACCTTTCTTAATGAGCGCACATCAATAAAAAAAATTCACACTCAAAGAGAAAGTCACTTCATAAATATAAGCTTCTTCTGTCGGGAAGGGTTATGCGGCGTATATTAAATCACAGGGCAGACCGCAGTTCTTGCTGGTGAACCTTTGTTTAACATATTGTCGCACACACAGACAGGAAGAGAAAAAAACACGACATGTTGCAACGCATGAAAAGATTGGGTTCCGCTGGCGCTGTTGCTATGGGGACCATAACCTCCAAATGCACCGCAAAGCTTCTTTGTAAAATGTGAAGAACATTCTCAGATCTATGTAGACTTTTGTCTTCTGTTCCATTTTTTCAATAAGATGTTTTATTAATCCTGCATGATGGGAGGACAGCATGCCGCGCCCCGCCCTGCAGGAGAGAAGTGGACGGACCAGATTCCTGACATTGACATAAGAGAACAGGAGGAGATTCTGTGACACAGTATTACCCCGTAATATGAAGCATTCCACTCAACATTAATCACTTTCTTTAGCGTCAAAAGATGGCGCTCACGCACGAATCCATCGCTGCTTCTCATTCAGGGGAACGTTGTTCCCGCTTTACTCATCCATGTTTAAACACAACAAACCACAACAACAAAAAGAAGCTGAACTGAAAATATGGACTAATATTTGCTCCTTCTTACATGTAAAACATATACGGACTTTGTTTTACTCAAATACTGACAGAACTGCCCTCAGCCTCCATTCAATTTAAACCAAACTTTGTTTTTAAAAAGCTCTTTTCATGCTGTGAGCAGCTCAACATGCTTCACAGTTAGTCTTACAGTTTACAGTTAAAAACAAACAAATGTGAAAAAAATAAATAAAAGTAGCCACCAACATTTAAATACAAACTCACCAAGCCCTTTGTCACCTCCACTGACCTCATGACCCCACATATGATGACTTGTATGTCACAGGACCTTCATGATAAAGGAAACTGCACATTAGACTTTTTTTAAACTTTGGTTCAGATTTTTTTATTTGTTTCAATGAAAAATGTGTAGTTTTTCTTAGAGATCATTTAGTTTTTCCTAAATGTCAAATTTTATCTAAATGCTTTTAATTTTCCCTTTAAGTTTAAATGCAAAACTGTTATGAAAAACACATGGAATAGGTAATTGATGCACAAATATAGGAAACTAAGTCAACTTTTATATTTGAAGGTCATTTTTAGAAAGATGACGCTCCCATGTCATTAATTTGAAGATAATAATCAAAAGGAAATCTTTTCATTTCAATTAACTCTAATTCATGGGGTGTTCCTCTGTTCTCTGAGCCAAATGGTACAAAAAGAAATATTGACAATTCAGAAGGGTGTGCCTGCTTGTTGTGATGCTTTGACAAAGGAGGCAACAAGTGTTTGACGCTGTAGCACAGTAACACACCCAGAGCTGAGGTCACCTGAGCAGCATAAAAGCAGAGGAGCTGCTCAGCAGCAGCATCAACCCCGGACAACTGACCTGTGCATCAGGATGAAGCTGATCTTCTCTCTGACTCTCATCTGTGCGCTCTGCAGCTCAGGTAACCAACATCCACCTGGTTTCTTTCACAGTTTGGGATCTTTGAACCATCTGGTACATCTGAGCAGCTGCTTCCATATTTTATCTTCATTTATGTTCATTTAAGAATAATAAACTTCAAACTCTTTAGGAATTAATACATTTCTAATGTGATGGTAAAAACATTTAACTGGGATGAAGAAAGCCAAGAAATGATCAATCATAACATTATGAAGATTAGAGGGTTAGAATTCAACAAAAAACACTACATTTCTGAGAAGTTTATCTGTAACTTGAAAGTTGTTATCATTGATTTCAAATCATTTTGTCATTGTTATGATTACACACAATATCTTAACTATCCTGTAAAAAAGCTGAAAATGATCCATGATAAGGATGATCAGATGATTACAAGTTGAAATGATTTTTCTCTACAGCTGCTGTTCTTCAATGTAACGCCTGTTCAAATCTGGGATGTTTAAGCAAGACGTGCGGCTCAGAGACCATGTGTATTACAGCTTCCATCAGAGGTATTCCTCTTCTCCTCTCAGATATTACTGAACATGTTCTGGAAAGTTCTGTGGGATTTCCATCAATAAAACCAACTGTGCTTTGACTCTGCAGCCACTTCATCTGGAAGTTCAGGAACACTACTCTACAAGGACTGTGCTAATGCTTCTCTTTGTCAAACCAGTGGAACCACAACGTTTTCCGTCGACTTGGGTTTTTTGAGTGCGATTGCAACAGCTCAGTGCTGCAACACGGACAACTGCAACACTCAGACCCTGCCTTGTACGGACACTCAGCTTTTTTACTGAAGACAACCTCAGATTTCAAAAACATTTGGATGTTCTTTTGAAGTTTCTCTACATTTGCCTTGTTAACAATACATTCTTTTACTGTGTTTTAGATCCTGATTTTCCATCTGCTAACAGCCTGACGTGTCCCGTCTGTGACCCGACCAATTATCTGTGCAACTCTACAGTTCTGTGTTCAGGAGACCAGACCAGTTGCTTCAACGCAACAAGTGAGTTCTCAGGACCACTTGAGAAGTTTGACCTCTAAAACTTTTGTCTTCTGGTTTGGAATGATCAGCAAAAAAAAAACCTCAAAATGCACAAAGGACAAATTTAAAAACATTTAAACAAGAACTTAATTTGATAAACTTCCTTATTGTTCATATATTGACATTTGCATCCTTATAAACCAAAACTACTTGTGTTGATCTACAGTGAGAAACGGTTCCACAACATATCCAGCTCTGGGCTGCGTGTCTCCAACCACATGTGCAGTTGCAGCAGGCCTGAATACCCTTCCTTTCATTGAAAACATTGGGAACATCATTGCTGGACCAGACTGCACCACTGCAACCAGAGTGACAACTGTTCAACCGACACCCATTACTACACAATTAACAACTGCTGCTAATGCATCAACAACGGCTGCCGCATCAACCTCTGAAACCACAATTGCTGCCGCATCAACTTCTGAAACCACAACTGCTGCTACATCAACCTCAGAAACCACAACTGCTGTAGCATCAACCTCTGAAACCACAGATGCTGCCGCATCAACCTCTGAAACCACAACTCCTGCCGCATCAACCTCTGAAACCACAACTGCTGTCCCATCTACCTCTGAAACCACAACTGCTGCTGCATCAACCTCTGAAACCACAACTACTGCGGCATTAACCTCTGAAACCACAA
>BSAI01000090.1:162834-191077 GCA_036245035.1 Adrianichthys oophorus | reverse complement strand
CTCTTCTCTTCTCTTCTCTTCTCTTCTCTTCTCTTCTCTTCTCTTCTAATCTTTTCTTTTCTATTCTATTCTATTCTATTCTATTCTATTCTTTTCTTTTCTATTCTATTCTATTCTATTCTATTCTATTCTGTTCTTTTCTATTCTTTTCTATTCTTTTCTATTCTTTTCTATTCTATTCTATTCCATTCTATTCTATTCCATTCTATTCTGTTCTTTTCTATTCTTTTCTGTTCTTTTCTATTCTGTTCTTTTCTATTCTTTTCTGTTCTTTTCTATTCTATTCCATTCTATTCTGTTCTTTTCTATTCTTTTCTGTTCTTTTCTATTCTGTTCTTTTCTATTCTTTTCTGTTCTTTTCTATTCTATTCCATTCTATTCTGTTCTTTTCTATTCTATTCTATTCTATTCTGTTCTGTTCTTTTCTATTCTATTCTATTCTATTCTATTCTATTCTATTCTATTCTATTCTTTTCTATTCTATTCCATTCTGTTCTTTTCTATTCTATTCTATTCTGTTCTATTCTATTCTATTCTATTCTATTCTATTCTTTTCTTTTCTTTTCTTTTCTTTTCTTTTCTTTTCTATTCTATTCTATTCTATTCTATTCTGTTCTTTTCTATTCTATTCTATTCTATTCTATTCTATTCTGTTCTTTTCTATTCTATTCTATTCTATTCTGTTCTTTTCTATTCTATTCTGTTCTTTTCTATTCCATTCTATTCTGTTCTTTTCTATTCTATTCTATTCTATTCTATTCCATTCTATTCTGTTCTTTTCTATTCTATTCTGTTCTTTTCTATTCCATTCTATTCTGTTCTTTTCTATTCTATTCTATTCTATTCTATTCTATTCTATTCTATTCTATTCTTTTCTATTCTATTCTATTCTATTCCATTCTATTATGTTCGCTTCTATTCTGTTCTTTTCTATTCTATTCTTTTCTATTCTATTCTATTCTATTCTATTCTGTTCTTTTCTATTCTATTCTATTCTATTCTATTCTATTCTATTCTTTTCTATTCTATTCTATTCTATTCTTTTCTATTCTGTTCTTTTCTATTCCATTCTATTCTGTTCTTTTCTATTCTATTCTATTCTATTCCATTCTACTCTGTTCTTTTCTATTCTATTCTGTTCTTTTCTATTCCATTCTATTCTGTTCTTTTCTATTCTATTCTATTCTTTTCTATTCTATTCTATTCTATTCTATTCTATTCTATTCTTTTCTATTCTATTCTATTCTATTCTGTTCTTTTCTATTCTATTCTGTTCTTTTCTATTCTGTTCTTTTCTATTCTGTTCTTTTCTATTCTATTCTGTTCTTTTCTATTCTATTCTGTTCTTTTCTGTTCTTTTCTATTCTATTCTGTTCTTTTCTATTCTATTCTATTCTGTTCTGTTCTTTTCTGTTCTTTTCTATTCCATTCTATTCTATTACATTCTATTCTGTTCTTTTCTATTCTATTATGTTCTTTTCTATTCTATTCTGTTCTTTTCTATTCTATTCTGTTCTTTTCTATTCTATTCTGCTCTTTTCTATTCCATTCTATTCTATTCCATTCTATTCTGTTCTTTTCTATTCTATTATGTTCTTTTCTATTCCATTCTATTCTATTCTATTCTGTTCTTTTCTATTCTATTCTGTTCTTTTCTGCTCTTTTCTATTCTATTCTGTTCTGTTCTTTTCTGTTCTTTTCTATTCTATTCCATTCTATTCTGTTCTTTTCTATTCTATTATGTTCTTTTCTATTCTATTCTGTTCTTTTCTATTCTATTCTGTTCTTTTCTATTCCATTCTATTCTATTCCATTCTATTCTGTTCTTTTCTATTCTATTCTGTTCTTTTCTATTCCATTCTATTCTATTCCATTCTATTCTGTTCTTTTCTATTCTATTATGTTCTTTTCTATTCCATTCTATTCTGTTCTTTTCTATTCTATTCTATTCTATTCTATTCTATTCTATTCTTTTCTTTTCTTTTCTTTTCTTTTCTATTCTATTCTATTCTATTCTATTCTGTTCTTCTCAACCTGGCAGAGGTGATGAATGGTTCCAAATGGGTCAGGTAAATCACATGGTTGCTAAGATACTAGAAGTAGATCATCTTACATGGCGTCTCGTCTTACTGTGAGTTACCTTTTGTGCAGAGGTGATTATGGTCTGAGAGAAACAAAATGATGAAAACTAAAATGGTGTGAACATTACAGTTGGGGTTTAAATGAACTTGTCAAAGCTCATTAGAGTGACAGTTCTTTCTTGAAAAAGACAAGGCTTTCTGTGTCCAAAAAGATGCCTGTTCTGGATGGTTTCTAACTGAAAAAAAAAAAAGATTTATTGTGATGAATTTCACTGAAAAGTGTTTGGATGCTGACTTGTGGGTTTATTGACCAGAGTAGCAATGGTCAAAGTAGAAAAAAAGGAATGTTTGTAGTGAAGAAGTCTCAGAGTTTGGAGGCTTTACATGAATGTATTCATTCATTCATCTTCTAATCTATATTATCCCTTTTGTGGTCATGGGGCTGCCCGGAGCCTGGCCGAAGGTAAGGGACACCCCTGGACAGGTCGTCAGTCTGTTGCAGGGGCCACAATCACACACCCATGCACACTCACATCTACACCCAGGGACAATTTAGAGACCAATGAACCTATGAAACATGTTTTTGGACGGTGGGAGGAAGCCGGAGTCCCCGGAGAAAACCCACACATGCACGGGGAGAACATGCAAACTCCACACAGAAAGGACCCCCCTTGGTGAGACTGTTTCAAGTCCCCCAGCCAGGACTTGAACCGGGAACCTTCTTGCTGTGAGGCACTGCACCACCGTGTCGCCTACGTGAATGTAGTTTGGCTTTTGCTCATCCATGTGCATTGCAAATGCTTAAACGCTCTCAATCTTTCAGGTTGGTGTTTCTGAGTGGTGCCTCTTTGAATAAGTGAGCTCTAGGATTTTGAGGTTTTTGGTTGATTGTACTTTTTCATGACAAAGATGCTCTCCACTTTCATTCTGAAAGCTTCTTCCCAAAGCAGAAAGCTCCGGCTCTGCAGGGCGATGGCTTCAACTGCTGTTTCTGGGAAGATGTGGGAACCTTGAAGTTGTTCCCTTTATTGCTGCCCCCCCCCCCCCCCCCCATCCCCGATCCTCCACCCTGTTTGTCACTGATTGTCTGCTGATGACTGTGATTGTTTTTGCATGTGTCAAAATACAGCTGCCAAGTGGGATGACTAATTCCACAAAGTGCTCGTCTGTCTGCCGCTGTCATGACAGCGGCAGACAGAAAGCATTCCTGGGTGGAGTGGGGGATGTTGATGCTCAGTGGTCCATGGCAGCTGCTGTAATCAGTCAGTAACTGCAGTGACATGAACACCATTCACCTCTGAGGAAAACTCCTCCAGCTCACACCTCAGACCTTCACCTGCTGATCATGTAGAAGACAATCAAGAACTTTGCAGATTCTGGTCAGTTACTTGGAAGATGAGCAGCAGGTCTGGATAATGTGGGGATGAGAACAATCATAAAGAAGGGGTCCATCAGCAACTTGTGATTGAAGATATAACATTTTGTCACAGGTTAACACTGAAGGAAAGCAGAGAAGCTGCAGCTTAACCTTTAAAACTATTATCTGATGATTCTTCACAGTTCATCATCATCAGTACAACCTCCTATTTCTGTAAAGCAGCACAGACTTTTTCAAAGGTCACGTGCGATTTGAGGGCAGATGCAGACACATTTCCTTTATAGTTGGACCAGCAGAATTAAAATTCTTAGCAGCGTTTGTTGGGTTCTTCAGGTTCCTTGTTAGTTACATCAGGTGTCTGAGAAACAAGAGCTTTCACGACACAAACGGGCTTTGGCTCATTGAGAAAGAAGAAAACTGGGACAAAAATGAGGAAACTAAATAAAAACACAAATCCTGTCCAACTGAAACTGGTGGTCCTCCTCTGATCTCAGGTTCTTTCAACAATGCCAGCTGGTCTGTTGGTAAGTTCTGCAAGAGTCTAAGTACTACAAAGGTCATAACGGAGAAGCTGTTGTCTCATTCAAACAGGTTTCTGAAAGCGTCCCAGGGGCCACCATGGTCCTGACGCTGCTCCACAGCATCTGAATCATCATCCAGATGTTCCTTCCAGAACAGTTAAAGGGTTTTAATCTGCCTTTGAAACGGTAATTGTGGACCCGAATCTGTGCTGCAGAGCTGCAAACATGTCAGGTGAATGTATTCTTTCATTGATGCAAAATACCTTTCCAAAATGACACCAGGATAAGCCGGTGATGGGAAAGAAAATCCTCTGTCGTGTTTGACCTCTTCCTAAGAAACCTGAAGTCCAAGGATGAGCCTTGTCCTGTCAGAATCAGAATCTGTTTGTGGTCGTGATCATGAGCGTTTAACCATGAGAAACAATCACAGAGGAAGGGTGTCATTGTGTGTGTGGGGGGGGGGGTTGTCATTGCAGATTCAGAAGGATGGAGACAGCAGAGGACAATACGTAAACAAACAGGATGTAATGACAGAAATTGTTTATTGGAGCAGATGACGCGAGCTGTGGAGGAGCGTGCGGCGGGCTCTTAGCCGGCCTTAAGGTGGATCGATGGTTCAGCAGAGGCTCAGATGACATTTGTTGTTTCTAACCACACACCCCCTCTGCAAATAATAAGTGCACCTGTGTCTATGGAATGGCGACTGCGTGTGCACTGGTTTGTGTGCCGCGCTTTTATGGCTTTTTGTGGTCGGCGTGTTTGCGTGGCTCTGTCTGATTACAGCTTATAGATGGAGCATTAGCCTGCCTTAGGAGGAGAGGGGCTTAATGGATGGCAGAGGATGCAGGGGCAGGACAGCTGATAAACGCTGGCCTCTCCTCGTGGCAACATCAATCCAGCCATCTGGGAGTCTGGCCACTTCATTCACAAAACCAATACGCAGAAGATGACATGGACCAACACTTCAAGCACAGGACAGAGACTGTCACCATTTCCACTTTCAGAATTTCAATCCTGTTTCACTGGTGGGTTTGTGGTACAACTGATGAAAGGGAGTCAAAGAATCCGGATGTCTGCTTCATATTCAGAAACCAGTGCTGTAGATTATAGAGATGGAAACGTACATGCGGCATAGAATCACATCTTTGGTGGTTTTGTTCACCAGCTAAAAGGCATTTTTGAAACATTCATCTGAGAGAGCCTTTTCCCACCTCCCTTCAACCCACGCGTACACTCCTGCTGTAGGGGTCACAGGAGTCGAAGGAGCCTAAGCCTATTGTATCAAAGAATTAACAGAAAATTCAGATTGTTAAAATTAGGATCTTTTTAAACATTTCAATGGAATCCACAAAAATGAAAATGCAATATCTTTTTTATGAGACATAGATCGTAGAAATGATGATATATTGGGCGATATGTTAAGTTTTGCTTCAAGCAATGTTAGTTTAAGATGCAAAACTATTGAAATGGGTGTTCTCCTTATTTAGTTACTCTCTCACATTTGATACACCTATTTTTACATGGTGTAATGGATTATAAATGATCAATTATCAACAAATGTTGCATTATTTCAACACAGCAAATAGTCATTAGAATAACAATAGATGCCTTATTCTCACCATAAAGTTTTGAAAATTAGCAAAGCTTTTTCCCTCAAAAGTTTTTATGAGATTTCACAGAAGCAGCCTTTTGAAATGAGCAGGAAAAGAACTTCTTCTGCCCCTAGTGGAATGATGATGAACTACAGGGCAGAAAACATAGACCACGGTATACAATGGGTGCCTAAGGTGACTTCTAGTCATGCAAATGAGGTGGAAATGTGTGTATCAAATATGATACGAATGGTGGCTGACTGCTCTGCCTCTGTTCTCCAGACACCGCCCCAATAGGATATACCTGAATTAATTTGGTAAAGACTGCTTGAAGAATTATATCTAGTACAACCCAAAATAATAAAGTTGAGCCTACATGTTTTTAAACATATTACATATGAATTACCATCTTTAGAAAAACTTTTTCTTCTAACAAGGTTACATGTATCTAAATATATATATTGTAATAATTCACAATATCTGAGTAATTCTAACCAAAACATTTCAGCCAAACATTACACACTGCAGATGGACAAGTGTTCCTTTATAACATTATTTAAAAATATTGATTTAAACACATATAGACAAAAACATATATAAGGCCTTGAATGGTATGGCCCCATCCTATATTAAAGATCTCATAGAGCCTTACCAACCAAACAGAACACTTCACTCACAAAATGCAGGACTGCTTGTGGTTCCTAGAATCTCTAAAAGTACAGTTGGAGGTAGAGCCTTTAGCCACCAAGCTCCTGTTTTATGGAATAAACTCCCAGCTCATGTAAGAGACGCCGACACAGTTTCTACATTCAAAGTTAGACTTAAAACATTCCTCTTTGGACAGGATTATTGTAAGGCTAGCTAGTAATCAGAGATTATTTAATTTACTGCTGCCCTACCTCACCTACTGTAATGAAGTTTACCACACTGGCTCTACTCGCTCCTACTCACTCTTTGTACACCACCTCCGCCCCCCACCCCCACCCCATTTCTCTCCTACCCGAACCAAGGTCTGTATCATACTCCCACCCCCACTCCCCCCTCCCTGCAATCTTCATTACATCACTTGCCATCTGCCATTGCTTGATTTTATTTGGTTTATCATGCCTCTGTTTGGTGCAGTGCAATTCACATGTTGTCCCTCTTTCCCACCCCCCTACGGGGGAGTGGGAGAGATTTCTGATTCCAGGTGGATCGTCTGTGCTCCTGTCTTTGACTCTTCCCGCTCCTGTCCTTGGCCGTGACCTCACCTTTGGCTCTTCCAGCAACCCCAGCTGTTCCACAACTCCTACTGGATGAAGCCCATCTGCTACACTATTAAACATGTCTTTGTTTATTTAAATATCTAGCTGTTATCTTAACTTGTAGCTGTTTATCCAGACGTGTTTGTTTATCAGACATTTTTTTGTTATTCAACCATGTAGTTATAGAATGAATTAAGCTCACTTTTCTTTAATAGTTTTAGCACATCAGCTGTCCTTCCGGGGTTGAGGATCTCTCCTTCATGTGGGAAACCCTGAGGTTTCTTAGTTATTTCCCCCAAAAAAGATAGGGTTTTTTTATGAGTGTTTCCTCACCGCGAAGGAGGGTGTAAGGACAGAGATGTTTGTTCAGCTTAGTCTGTTTAACAACCAGCTATTGTTTACTTTTACATGTTTGATTTCTTTGTTGCTTCTTGCAATATTCTGATATCAGTCCAATGATAATGAATATGGCTGTGATATTGGGCTATAGAAATAAAATTGAATTCAAGTTAATCTACCTCATCTATCTAATCTAAAACAATAGTCGATAGAAAGTCAGCAAACTCAGTTAAAAATTCAGAGCCGGGAGGGCGATATATAATTAGGAATAGATTAGTTTTTGGAGTCTTCCTGGTTGAGTGATTTATAGACAATATGATGTTTTCAAAGGAACTATAAATGTGTTTGTCTTTAGTGTTAGGAAGTAAGCTAGACTGTGATATTACTTTGGTGACTTGGTTTTTAAGGTCACACATAACTTCATTCCATCTCATCTTGCTCTAAACCATATATTTGTTTACCACAGTTTGTGTCTTTAGTTCTTACCTCATGTCTCCGGTAACTGTTAAAGGTGCACTCACATCAAACATGATTCGCGCTGCAGAGGCGGCCAGTTTCAATGGAAAGTCAATGGTTTAGATAGGAATGGAGCAGCCAACGCGGCTGGCCAGAGTAAAAAAAAAAATCTGAACTCTGGGGAGGTGACTGCGTCTCCTCAACCAATCAGGGACTCAACTTCAGGCACGTGCCGTTTTCTGTGACAGCAGGGAGAAAACATCCAATATGGTGGATCGATCCATAGTTCTCCTGAACTTCCATTCATTTTCTTAACCCGCTGGATCCTTTTCTGGGCAGCGGGGTTTCAAGATCCCATCCCGGTTACTGTTGGGTGAAGGCGGGTTCACTCTAGAGAGTCTGTTGATGGACCTATAGACCTGTAGTGGACACGCTCACTATGACAGCTCCCGGGAGAGGAGGCCAGACAGAGGGCCGCTGCTGGATGGGAAAGCAGTCTGTTCAGACCTCCTGAACTTTAGGATGTTTTCTTATTTTCATTGAGATAATAATTCAAAGGTCCCCTCATTTTATTCTTGTTTCTATTTTTGTTCTCTCATGTTACTGTGCGGCAGTAAGCATTTGAACTCGGTCAGAGAGAGACGGTGTGAGTGCACCTTAAGTCAACTCTGCACATATAGGGAAGGCTGGGGTTGGTTGTCACAATGCATATTCCAGACACACTACATGGCGCTCTAGTACAGTTTAGATATCAACATGTTTGTCTTTGATAGCTTGATCATTTGGATTTCTAATTTTGTTGAGCAGACACAAAACATTGAGAGGAGGTCACCATTTTTAATTTTGATGGGTCAAAGTAAATATTCATGTTTGTTTTGTTTTTGTGTTGAGAGCTTGTGGGTTTTTAGTGAATCAAAAACAAAACACTCATTAAAAAGCCAAAAGTAATAGCATTGTTTTGAGTCATCTTTTAGCTATCAAGCTGCCATGTAGCAGCTAGCTTACCATGTTTGTCAATAAGTCAGTTGGGGTTGGTTGTCTCATGTCACCAAAGCTTTAGTATATTTTTTTCCAACTGTGTGTGCAGACAGTGATATTGTACATACTTAGAAACATTTGTCACAACTGAGACTGAATGAAGCAGTCTGTGCTGTGCAGGGTTTCACAGTTTTCTACCTTACAGATGACGATGTGCCTATGCATGTTTTAATGTTGACTTTTTAAGATCCCAATTCATATTAACAATTTCAACATTGTTCAGAGAATTGGAGATGTTGGCCTTTTTTAGGCTGTTTGTAAATTTGTTTTCAGGAAACTTACATTTGGAAATCAGAACAAGGAATTTTTAGCACGGAAAATTGTTTGGTTTTATTTACAAAAACACAGAACAATTCAAGTAAGTGATCACATCCTTTAATCCCATTATTTAAACATTAGGGGCATTGATGACAAATATCATAGGGGTGGTATTCATGATCAAACTTATTTGTAGTTTCTAGCTTTAAAACCAAAATGTAAGCAATCTTTTAAAATCCTTATTCGTCACTGAAATCCTATGGAACTTCTGAAGGGGTTGGTTGTCCCATTGTGTTATGGCCCTTTGCCGTATGGCTGTGTTCCTGGTTCCTGCCCTGTCTCTCTTCCTCCTACACAGGTGCAGGTATTTGGAAATCATGTGATTGGATACCAAAGATGCACCTTGGGAGCTCTGCAGGAGAGACTCTGCTTGTGGGGCCTCCTGCCACAGCCAGGTCCATCGCTGCAGCTCTGTGGCTTCTTGGCTCCCCTGCAGACGTTCAGCAGTTTGGTTTCTATTGGTTTTGCTCCTTTTACAAACATACACCTACATTCCCAGATGCTCATGAAACAGAACACCCTCAGGATTTCTATTTGTTTGAATGTTTATTCCTCTTTAAAATCATTAAAAGAATATAGAGGGATAAACCCGGTTCCGTCTGCCCTCTTATTTGTTACGGTTCAGAGCCAGTGGTTATTGTATCAGAATGTCTTCATGGTTTATTACTTGTTGTAATGACTGCTAAAAGTAAAATAGATCCACATTTAAGGACGAAACTTCAAGCTTTCATTTCATGTAGGAATTTCCTCTGAAAGATTTGTTCAATGTGAGCAATGCATGGATAAGTAAAAACGACCAACCCCGGTCTCCCCTATCTGTGGAGTACAGATGAAAAATGATTCTGCTTTTTTTAGCTGGAGTTTATCGTGTGTCTGATGGAATCGCATGTTCCTCCTTAAAAAAAACTAAACTTGTAAACATTTATGAATCTGTATTCATGCATGAACGGCTCTGAAGTGTCTGATAGACTCTGCGCAGATTGGGGGGGGGGTTGACGTCATACACTGGAAACAATGGTCTTATAAAAGGGGAGACCTGTCTGGGTGTGGAAATAGGGGAAAAAACAGCATCTGAAGTCTGCAGAGAAACCCACGCTCGCACGCGCACTCCTCACGAAGATGCCTCAGTCCAGCAGCTCCACGTCCTCCACCAAGAGCATCCGCAGAGCAGCGTCCGAGCTGGAGAGGTCCGACTCCATCGCGGTAAGTTTGCAGCAGAACTTTCTTCCTTTGGTCAAATGCGCGCTCACTGGTTCGTCCAGACACTGGAGCATTTTCGCGCGCCCCGCTCTGCAGCTCCAACTGCATTTTTGATCAACAAAAATAAAAACTCAAAATGTGTGTTTTTTACAGAACATGTAGTTTAAAAGCTTTTTTTTAGGAGTTACTTGGGTTAGTTACTGTTCCACTGATGCGCATGGAGATAAGGCACCGTGAAGGTGTGCGCCTTTCCGCCCGGGAACCAGGCAGAAAGGCGCACACCTTTAAGTCACCTTTCTGTTTGCTGAACAGTCCGTGAAGTTCGTCGGCAGACGCCAGAGTCTGATCGAAGACGCGCGCAAGGAGCGCGAAGCTACGGCGGCAGAGTCGGCGGAGGCCGCCGAGCACATCGTGTTTGAGGAGGAGGACGGCAAAGCGCTGCTGAACATCTTCTTCACTCTGAGGAGCCCCAAAACGTCCGCGGTGTCCCGGACTCTCAAGGTTTTCGAGGTACGTCCACCAAAGTCAAGTTTCAGGTTTGATTCCCATTAACTACTGAGCTGCTGATATTTAACTGTTTAGGGGGGAAAAAACTGCTCAAGTTTTTAAGAAAATTGACAACAAATCGATTATTTTATACTTTAAATGTTTTACCCAGGTTCAGCTCCAGTGGTCGCACTTTCTTTTTTTCCTGTAACTTCTAGTTTTTGAACTAACATCAAACACACTTCCTGACAGCTCTAGAAGCGATGGCAGTTTACGCTACACGTGGGATTTTTTCTTCATTGGAAACCCTTGGTTGTTTTCAAAAATAAGTTCGTCTTTAAAAGAAGAAGGACACTATGACCGCTGGAGACCCTAACCCCCGCACGGCCGCCGCGCCCCGCACGGCCGCTTGAATTTCAATTTCAAGGTATTTATGAAATGCCCCTTGAGATGTACAATCTCGTTTTCGAGGGGGTCCAAATACATAAACCATATAACAATGACAGTAAATTAAAGGAAATTGCACATATTATGCACAAAATACATAACATAAAGACAGACTTCTTAACTCTTAAATCTCACCACACTTCTGCCAACGTACAGATATCACACTCAAAAATGGCATGAAAACGTTTAGAAGAGTTTAAAACAATAGAACAAATAAAGATGACTTAAATAAACCAAAGGATGTCATGGATCTTAAATATATGGGTTACTTGTTCCAGTCAGAAGGAGCTTTGTACTGGAATGACCTGCATCCAACCTATTTGTAGATTGGTGGGACTGAGAAGAGACAATAAGTGCTTCTCAGCAAATAAGGTGATACTGAATTTTAATATTATTTGAAGTACTGTGGCAGTAAAAATAAATACATTTAAAGATGAATTGAGTCCAGTAAAATTCCTGCCTCTTGGATGGATGTAGCCAATTGAGTTTAGCTCACTGACTGCGCGATAATGCTGTTCGCATGGAACATGCACCTTATGCGCAAGTGCCTGTGGGATGCCCACACAAACTACGTTCTGATTGTCTAATTTTCTTAATTCTAACGGTCAGATTGCACATAAAGAGCATGCACCTGTCCCTTAACACTGACAGGGGTCAGTTTTGTTCTTCTTCTGTTCTTCTCTGTCTTATCTGTCTTTCTTCCAGCACTTTCTAAACAATCTCTTCAAATCATCATTTAACCTTTGCCAGTGTTGCCTGATAGAGTCATGGCTTTCCAGCCCAAAATGTTTGGTTTTCTAAAACCATCCAATATAGAAATAAAAAGAAGGAAAGAGAAAAGGCAGGTTTCTGGTGAAGTTTCTTAGGCTATCACTAACAAAAGTGGAAATTGTTTTTGTATTTTTACTTCTGGTAAATTTAGATGAAGTACAATATCAACCTAATCCTCTCCTTGTGAAATGTAATAAAGAGGTCTGAGTCTCAAAAAAACCTTTTGTTGTACATAAAGTTTTAATAAAACATTAGGAACGAAATTAAATATCAATTGAGATTTCTTGAAAACGTATGTGGTGTTTTTGATGTATTTAGTGTTTCAGGGGTGGCCATGTTTCCGCTGTGGAGTGGCCGACCTCTGACCAGAAGATAGCAGGTCTGATTCCCACTTGCCCGTCTATGTGTTGAATTGTTCTTGGGCAAGACACTGAACCCCACATTACTTCTGGTAGTTATAGGTTGGCGTCAGTGTTCGGCAGCGGAGCCGCCATCAGTGTGTGAATGGATGAATGGGACCGTGACTGTAAAGAGCTTTTCTACCTTCAATGAAGCGTTATATAAGTATTTACCATTTACAGAACTGTTATAAAAATGACAAAGAGTAACTCTTATGAGGAGAACATCATACATATGTTTGCTTGAAGTTTAAAATGACTTCCATTATATTTCAAGAAAACTGTACAACTAGTGCAACCTAAAATTAGAAAATTATTATATATCATTAGGCTGTCATTAAATGACTTAAAATAAAAAAAGCAACTCTTATAAGGATAACATCACGCAAATATTTAATTGAGGTTTAAACATACAAAAATCACAAATCGACCTAGAAAATACACTATGAACTAAACACAAGTAGTAGAAACTAAAAATGTGCAACAAATATTTTTGAAGTGCATCTAATATGAATAGAAAAATTGAACATTCTTACAAAATATTTAGACCAAAGTAGAGAGGATTGAAGCTGTATATTTATATTGCAATTTCTGACAACAAGCTGAGGAACCACCACAGCCATTCTAATAATACTGAGAATAAGAGACAAAGTACTGAATATATGTCATTACAAATATCTAAATAATGTGACAGCAGGTCATCCGGTTATGATATTTTGATGAAAACATGAGTGAAGGAATTCATTAAAATCGGTTGAATGTGAGTGAATATAAAATTGTATTTTATTAGCTGCATTTAATACACAAATTGAGTTTGGATTAACTAAACGTTAAAAGTACAAGCTAACAATAGGCTTAGCCAAACTCTTCTAATATTCTTGTGCATGTTTAATGAAGTAGTCTTAGGCATAAATAATGACGTTAACAATTTTCAATATCATACCTTTGTCCTTTTCACGTTTCTCTTGGTATGCTTTCTTTTTTTCTAAATTGGGTGCTGGATGGTTTTGTCCTTTTTATTGCGCTGACGGAAATAAATAGGTTAGCATCCTCTGACACCAACTACCTTTTAGCATTGCATCAAGCTCGGCCTTGGACTAAACCAATTTTTGTTATATTTTCTTTGAGAGATTTGAACTGAGTTCTAAAATTGCATTTATGGTGAATGTAATCTGTAATTTGGTGTGATTATTTACTTTGGTTTGATTTGTAAGTAATTTGAGTTTGAGATGGGTGTTTGACTGAAAAATATTCCCAATTACCTGTGTGTGACCCACCAAGCCACCGGTGACAAGGCCCCCCCCCCCCCCATTTTTTGACTTGGTATATTCCACATTGTACCGCAATGAGGGAGGGCGCAGAGGGCGTGCAGCAGAGGGCGCTGTTTGACATTTTAATTCACCTTCAGATGAGAAGAACAGGCACACTGCGCTATTCATATTAAAGAAACAGAATGATTTTTTTTTTCCCCTCGTCAGTGCCGCCCCCTGGAAAATGCCTCTCTGGGCGACTGCCCACGTCACCCATATCCAAAACCACCACTGCAGATGGGGGTGAAGCCAACCAGAAAGTAACAAAAGGTCGCATTACTGCAACTGACCAGAGAGACTGGTGCTTAGAGTGAGCATTTTCCCATTGACTCTCATGTTAAAATCATAATTTTCTCCCATCAAATAAACCCCTTTAATGCCTGGTGCTTAAACTTTTTATTTCATCTACGGTTGCATATTTGATTCATGACAAACATTTTTTTCTAAGTTTGTATTTTTTTTCAAACAGATTTTATTTTAGCTTAATGAAGGGGGCGCAGCTATATGATTGTCAGATGATGATCGAGGTCAATTCTGGGAACAGAACTACGGTGTTTAGCTTGTTTCCTCCATTTTAGCTTTGGCATTGATCAAGTAATAATATCACGATTGAGGATGGGACCAACGGTTTTAAACAACACTACATTTGCTGGGAAAGCATCCTACTGGCATGTTTGCGCAGAGAAGGGGAGGAATCAGTGGAGCACGTTTTGTGTCACTGTGAATTGTATAGGGAGGAAAGACGGCAGCTGGAGGAGGAAGTACGGTTTTCTGAGGGAGAGCGATGAAGTTTGAGGAGACTTTTGGAAGGGGGGCAGAGTTTTTTTAAGGAGAATTAAACTGTTGAGGAGAATATAGTTTGTTTTTTGACTAGTTAGGCAGTCCTCCACTCTCAGTCCGGTTCTGAAGTTGGTCTGGTTCTGAAAGTCACAGTTCCGGAGTCGGTCCGGTTCCAGAGTCAGTCCAGTTCTGGACTCAGTCTGTTCTCTGTGTTTCAGACCTTTGAAGCCGTCATCCGTCACATGGAGACGCGTCCGTGCCAGAAGCAGAAGGACAGCCTGGAGTACCTGGTTCGCTGTGAAGTTCACCTGTCTGACGTTAGCACCCTGGTCAGCTCTCTGAAGAGGAATGCAGAAGATGTCAAGACAACCAAAGAAGTCAAATGTGACTATTTTTTCAAAAATGTACAAATTCTGATGTAAGCTTTAAACTTTGGAAACTAAACATCTTTCTCCTCCTCCTTCTTCTTCTTTCTGTTTTTCAGTTCACTGGTTTCCAAAGAAAATTGCAGATTTAGATAAATGTCACCACCTGGTCACCAAATTTGATCCAGACTTGGATCAGGACCATCCTGTAAGAAGTTCTTCTATCATCACGGGGTCAAAGTCTCATGACGGAAAATCTAATGAGTCTGTTTGGTTCTGTCAGGGCTTCACAGACCCGGTCTACAGACAGAGAAGGCAGATGATCGGGAACATTGCTTTCTTTTACAAGCAGTGAGCCTCCTTTTACCCTGAATGCATTTCAACCAAAACCTGAGAACCGTTTCAGATTTTTTATCTGTTCTCAGCGGGCAGCCCATCCCCAGAGTGGAATACACTGAGGAGGAGATTGGCACTTGGTGAGAACCACCACCTCACCACCACATGAAGACCCACCAAAACCAAAATGCAAACTGACTGGAAACTTTGTTCAAACTACTACTGTAAAAACTCTGTTTCTGTTCAGTCTGAACTACCGGTAATGGATCAAGTTCAGGCACAGAAAACCACAAACATGATCCACACATACAACTTCACCACATTTAGCTGATTTCAACCTAATAATTTGTCAAAATCAAAAGCATAAAATTAAATTTTTATACCTTTGATTCATTTATGGTGAAAAAAGCTGTTTTAGAATTTCAAATTCAGTTTCAGGTCAAGATTTAAAGTGTTTTATCCAGTAAAATGAGAGAAATAAAATCCAGAAATTAGCCATAAAACCAGCAAAATAATAACAAAAGATGATATCACCATCACTAAGCTGTCACCTGAACCCCCTTCATCATGTGGGGGTAACTATGTTCTTTTGGAGAGAAGAATTCAGTGTTGGTAGTTTTGTTACCAAACAGGCGGAAGGTCTTCTCCACCCTGAGGGAGCTGTACAACAGCCATGCCTGCAGTGAGCACCTGGATGCCTTCCGTCTGCTGGAGAGGCATTGTGGGTACAGTCCAGACAACATCCCCCAGTTGGAAGACGTGTCCCGCTTCCTCAAAGGTAGCCTATGGACTTGACACTATGTGAACATGTGAACACTCCCCCATCCACGAGGCTTTGATTAACGCTTCATCTCCGGATGCCGCAGAGCGCACCGGCTTCCAGCTGCGTCCGGTCGCAGGTCTGCTCTCAGCCAGAGACTTTCTGGCCAGTCTGGCATTCCGCGTGTTCCAGTGTACCCAGTACATCCGGCACGCCTCCTCCCCCATGCACTCCCCAGAGCCGTGAGTACTTCTGCGACTGCTTCCTACATTGTGTCAGATGGTCCACATTAATGATAAGAAGCTGAAAGGAAGCGCTGCTCCTTCAGCTGAGTGTGAGGAAACTTCAGTGCCATTATGGTGGACCAGGTAAAGGTGACAGGACCACCAATATCTCAATTCCAAATTGTTGCATGAAGACATGACACAAACTGAGCCCTGGATGAGGTTCATGTCTGTCCTGGTCTGCAGGGACTGTGTACACGAACTTCTGGGTCACGTCCCCATGCTGGCTGACTGCACCTTCGCTCAGTTCTCACAGGTCAGCCTGCGAATCTGTACGTTCCCATCATGTAGATTTTGCTGTAGTCATGGGTTCTTCTTATGTTCTCATGAAGAACCTGGGTCTGGCTTCACTGGGGGCATCAGATGAAGACATTGAGAAGTTGTCCACGGTGAGACTTCCACTTCTCGAGCCCGTTGAAATATGACTGTTTTTGGTTGTCAATTGTGTGAACTAGTCTCTGTCAGAATTTTCTGTGGTCCACATCCTTCCAGTTTCACAGCT
Source organism: Adrianichthys oophorus (assembly GCA_036245035.1). Lineage (NCBI taxonomy): Eukaryota > Metazoa > Chordata > Actinopteri > Beloniformes > Adrianichthyidae > Adrianichthys > Adrianichthys oophorus. Next base: position 174,471 of record BSAI01000090.1, on the reverse strand, counting down.
TCTGTTTGTCTCCTCAGCTCTACTGGTTCACAGTGGAGTACGGTTTGTGCAAACAAAACGGCGAGGTGAAGGCTTATGGTGCCGGACTGCTCTCCTCCTATGGAGAGCTAGTGGTATGGCTGCTTTTTTTTATTTCTTCACTCTCAACAAACTGAGATAAATATTCACCTTCTACTCTGCCATCCTACCAGCACTCTTTGTCTGATGAACCAGAGACCCGAGAGTTCGATCCCGAGGCTGCCGCTCTGCAGCCCTACCAGGACCAGAACTACCAGCCTGTCTACTTTGTTTCTGAGAGTTTTTCAGACGCCAAAGAGAAATTTAGGTAATCCTTAAGAAGATGAATGTGGACTCCTCCCTCTCATCTGGGAAAGCTCTTAAACTCCTTTACTGTGAAAAGTAGAGCGTCTCCATATTTGGGGTTCTGCAGGGGTTGGGCTTGTTTCCCCCAGATTCCAGAAGCATTGCACTGCAGCAGCATGAGCTGCATCTGCTGGTGTGTTTGGTGTTTGTTGCGGCTGAGTGCTGCACAGAACAAAGAATAAAAAAAAGATAGGTCAAGTCAGGAAGGAGGATAGATGTTTATCATGCAGTCCTTACGGTGGAAAACGTTGAAGTTGATTTGGTTAAGACATCAAATGTTGCAATACTTCTGGGAGGAGGTGCTGTTTAGGGTTATGCTTCTGGGAGGAGGTGCTGTTTAGGGTTATGCTTCTGGGAGGAGGTGCTTTTCAGGGTAATACTTCTGGGAGGAGGTGCTGTTTAGGGTTATGCTTTTGGGAGGAGGTGCTGTTCAGGGTAATACTTCTGGGAGGAGGTGCTGCTCTTTCCCTCTTTAGCCTGTCCTTATTTAGGGAACATGTTCTCAGACCTTTAGACTCATGGGGGGGGGTTATCTGACATGATAGTATTCTCTACTGCAAACAGGAAGTACGTCGCTGGAATCAAACGTCCGTTTCATGTTCGCTTTGATCCGTTCACCTTCAACATTGAGGTTTTGGACAACCCTCTGAAGATCCAGGGCGGCCTGGAATGCGTGAAGGACGAGCTGAAAGTTCTGAGCGATGCCCTCAGCGTTCTTTCATGATGGATCCAGTCACCCAATGACCCGCTCTCACCATCTGCCCTTCAACAAACCCCCTGCGCTGATTGGCTGACCCAGTCACATTGTTAAACCTGAAGCTATTTTAAAATAAAGCATCAAATATGACTGTGATAATGAATGTATGAAAGCAGGCCAGGCAGGAATATTTTCAAAATAAAAGAATCGTAATAGTCTAAATAAAAGTTTATATTTGAAACTCTTATTTTAACAGAAACTAAAACCTGCTTGTTTAAATCTTTTAAACTGAGGGTAAACTTAATACAAGTGTTTGTGTGAGATTAAGTAAATCCAGTTTGACCTGTATGTGATACTGTTGTTGTCCTAAACAGTAAAGCGCACAGTTAAAAACAAGAAAAGAAATATCAAACTTCTGTCTTTCATTGTTTCTTACAATACAAATAAAAAGGTTTCAGGTGAAACCTGAAAACTTTAATCATTTTTAAATAGGGGTGTGGGGAAGAATCAGTTCAGCAATATATTGCGATGTTTTATTCAGCAGTACTTGTATCTATTTCAAATGCTGGCAAGACGATATTGAATTCATCATTTCAGAGCGTCCTTCAGCACCTTACATTTGTTTTCCCATCTATAAACTCCTGACCGCCAGGTGAAAGCTCCGCACACTGAGCCTCTTTGATCAGCTCTACACCCCAACCAAAACAAGATGATCTGGCGAGAACCAGCTTGAGTTAGATTTTCAGTCAGCCTTGCAGTTTTTGATGTTATGAGAGATGTACTACTCACTTTACACTTGGGATAGGTATCGAACCGAAACTCTGTGCCACGTTGCTGCCAGTATCATAAAATGTGGATTTTGGTGCTTCGTAATGGGCTCAGTGAAGGAGTGCAGCCCGTCATGCATGGAGCCTCAGTCAAAATGCTGTCAGCAAAGCGGGCCAAAGCACTGCTGAACTTTACAGCAAAAGGTTGTAGTTCAACAACCTGATGAATCAAAGTGATGTGTACAACACTGGAAAAGGGCAGTTGTGGCGATGAGCAGTGAAAGATGTTTCCTTCTGCATGTGAGAAAATGGAGCTGCAGTGCAGACTGTCATGTAAATAAAGCATCTTAGCGACATTCAGGCGCTCTCCTCCATGCTGTCACACTGCTTTCTCACACTGAAATGTTAATGGAAAAAAAAAAAAAAAAAAAAAAAAGCTGTTTCTTTTTTGGTTTGTTTTTTTTAACTACGAGCTCAAGCCCCAAGTAGCATCCTGGTTGAAAAGATGGTCTCTTAAACTGATGGTTCACAACCTTTTATTACACAGTGTGTGTGAACACACCGCAAGAGCTACAAAAAAGAAAACAAATACATATTAGATCTCTTACAGTGTTAACATTCACCACTTCTACCTTCTCACTGTATTTGCTACTTTCTATAAACTTTACACCATTACTTTATTTACTACTTTGACAATTCTAACATTTGAATGCAAATTTAAAGACTGTATATTTTAATAAAATTCTGTTCTTTTCTGTATCAGCATAAGCTTAAATGATACCATTACCGTACATTTCAAACTTTACTTTGGCATCACAGTGCCATCTACTGAGCAAAATACAATGAGCTAATAACATTAAAAAAATGTGAAAACAAAGAACTAATACATTTCCACAACATAAACTGTTACCAACCTTGTTCCTCCAACAACCAGGTGCTAAAGTTGAGAGTAAATCTTTGTTTATAAAACTTCTTAAACAGACACGAGTATGCAGCCTTCAAAGCGTTAGTGTGGTAGGTGGGAATTATAAGGACCAACGATAGGTTTTTTTACTCCGGAGCTACAAACACAACAAACACTTGTGACACCGGCTCACACATTTCTCAAAACACAAGGCACCACTGCTACATTACCTGTAGGGCTAACCATAGTGTGCAACAGGAAGTGGGCAGTTCAAAAGGCCAAGAGATGCCCATGATGGCCAGTGGGGACCTTAGCATTTTTAAAGCCCCCCCCCAAAAGTCATCTAGCAGCGCCTGTGCCAATTAATCCTGCAACATTAGCTTAGTGGTAACTTCCTGTTTAGCACCTCCTTGTGTCCCTTCAAAATAAAAGCTACAACTATGTTGTACAGAATAAAATAAATTACAAAAATAAAAATAGTAATGGGCTGAATCTTAAGGTCCTTTACACTCCCACCAAATCAATTGAGCCTATTAACAAACACAACATAGAGAGCGAGAATAATTTCCTAATGAAGCTATGACCTTTAAACTGTAACGCTAAATAAACTGAAGTTCATATTACTCAGTCTCTTGGAGCAGAATCAGTCTTTGCACTGGGTGATCAATGATTAACTGTTTTCCAGAACCATGTCCCTTTCAAGTCTTCCTTTTTCCGTAGCAAATCTTCACCTTTCTCACGAGTCTATCCTGGTCAGTTGTAGTGTCCATTACTCTTGCTAATCTCCATTCACTGCAGGGCAACTTATCTTCCTTTTCCATGACAATATCTCCAGCTTTCTTGTTTCTCTGTGCAGTGTGCCTGTTACGGCTCCAGCCGTATCTGGTTTGAAAACAGAAAAATGATGCAGCTCAGTTTTCAAGATGTGACCAAGCATGGAATTGAAATTCTCTCTAAGTTTGCCAAGTGATTTTTCCAGCTGTCCCACACTGGGTTTAGTCCAGAGAGAAGGGGTTCATCACAGTCCGTGTCTTGTTTACATGCTTCTTGAAGTACTGTGTTATCTTTGAGTACAAATGGGGAGACAAGTCCCAGTGGGTCATGAAGAGATGCAACCACTGATAAGATGCCTCTCCTTGTGCCAGGTTGCTCGCTGGGGCGAAGGCGAAATCTGAGTGTCTGAGTCAATGTGCCAGTGTATGCCAGGTGCTCTTTCCAGGTTAGAGTCATTACAGGCTAGATCACAGCCTTGCTTTGCTGTAGCACATTCTGATTGAAAAATGCTTTCCAACACAGTCTTTTCATTACTTAAAGGCTTGTGCAGTCTGAGGTCACCGAATGCACACAGAGTTTGAGCTTCTGTTGCCAACTCAGTGGCCTCCCTAATGCTTACAGTGCTTGTTACTACGTCGTCCACGCAGAAATCCTTCATGATGAACTGTGAAGCCGGAGGAAACAGACTTGTTCTCTTTGGCAAGATGCTTTAAGCCAGGGGTGTCAAGCTCATTTTCACAGAGGGCCACATCAGCATAATGGCTGTCCTCAAAGGGCCAGATGTAACTAAATGTAACCAAATGCAATGTAAAACAAGCGTAATGACTCCTTGATGTCAAATAACTTTGAATTTATTACTTATTTAAGTGACAAACATCAAAGATGCATAGAAAACAAGATGTCTGTTTGTTGTTGTTTATGAAACCCACATAACTCCATCAAATAATGATCAAACTATTCAAGTGAATCAAGAAAAATAACATAAAACACAAATTATGACATTAACTTTGTTCAAAACGTTTTTTTCACAGTTAAAATTGGCTTAATTACTATAAAATCAACAATTGTTATCTACTTAGAACATGTAAAAACAGATGTAGAATTTTACAAAAAAAAGACTGCATACAGCCTTGCATCCAATTAATGGTTTGATTACGATAATTTGTCTGTATACACACATAAAACTTGCAACTGATTCATTACAACAGCAGCAACACGTAAATAACATTTAATCAACTGAAAATTAGTACAAAATAAAGGTTGATTCAGTTTACCACTATATTTGTCAAATTTTTAGGGTAGTTTTTGATGAGGAGGTGCTGCCTGTTCTTGAACACACCAAGTGAATCCCCTCTCTACCATCCATTGATCATGTTCTGAAAATAACAAACACAAAACAAAATGCAAGCACAATCATTCAATTTCACACATAGTTTAATTCTTCTTCTTGGTTGAATTACATTGTATTCTAATTAAACTCACCTGTGTGTTTTCTGACCAGACATCTGACACTGTTTTCCAGTGTGTCGATGTCTGGTTTTAAGACCTGTGCTGAGGCAATCTGTAGAACAGCATGGAGGTTGTCATCAGTGAGATGTGATTTATGCTGGTTTTTGTTCAGATTCATTATGGAAAACATCTGTTCACACAGATAGGTGCTCCTAAACATGGACAGGACACGGGCAGCATGAAGTCGAAGCTATGGCATCAAACCAGGAGGCAGCAGATGCTAAAAGTCCTGGATTTCAGCATCCTGAACCTTTCTCTCGGGACACTGTTTTTTAGAAGCTAAATTAACTCCATCTGAAGGTGTTGGGGTGCAGCATCAACGATGATGGTGAAAGGATTAACAAAGATGTTAAAGCCAGACTGCTGTGCTTTGAAGTCAGAGAAGCGCCGATCAAACTCAGTCTTTCACCGGCTGGTGTGGTAGCCAACAGAGCACATGAAAATGTTTTGGGAAACAAGGCTGACATGCTCTGACAAACAGGAAAGTGCACAAGATTGTCCTGTTACACCTGGAACATCGATAGGTCCAGTTTACGCTGGAAAGCCGTGATCGTGTCAGACATTGGTGTGATGACTTGTTTGTGTCCCTGCAGCTTCTGATTCAATTGGGCAACATGCTCGGTTAAGTGGCAAAGCAAAGTCACACAGCCACTTTGGATCTGACAGTTCACACAAGGGCTGTCCTTTATTCTGCATAAAAAGAGCAATGTCTTTCCTGAGCTCATAAAATCATTGTAAGACTGTGCTCCTGGCCAACCACTGCGTTCTGTATGATATGGCACACCTCTGTGCTCCGAGCTCATTTCTGGCAAAAACCGCTGGAACTGACGGTGATTCAGGCCACGCGCCTAAATGAAGTTCACTGTTTTCATGACTGTGGTCACAATGCCATCCATCCCCAGTACCTTCCCACACAAAGCTTCTTGGTGGATAATGCAATGATACGTTATCAGAGGTGTGTGACAGTCCAGTTTTTGTATTTTCTCCCTTATGAATCCAACCAAGCCCACTTTTCCTCCACACATTGCCGGTGCACTGTCTGTAAATCCCACCAAGTTTTTCCAGGGCAATACATTTTTAGCTAGAGAATTCTCCACTGCATCAAAAACGTCCTGTCCCGTCATGCTCCCATGCATTGCAGCCACATTCAACAGCTCCTCAGTGATGGAAAGATCTGACTTCACCCCTCTAATAAAAATTGATAACTGCGCTGTGTCCGTGTTATCTGTGCTTTCATCAACAGCTAATGAAAAAGCTCTGTAGCAGTGGGTCTCATCGGCCAAGTGTATTGCAAGATTTTCTGCTAGTTCCTGAGTTTGACACATATGCTTTAAGCCATAATTGGCTCATCCTGGTTCGGATATGGTGCCAACGAGATGCACTTTCATTCTAAACTCTTGTGGCTCAGTGCTTATGTTGCCCTTTTTCCACCTTAGAAATCTTAAATACTCTCTGTCCCCTTTATACACATGAAACTGGTGAAACATTATCTCAGTGCCACACAACAATGCCACTTGATGCCTTCTGAATCTGAGCAGAAAACAGTATAGATTGTTTAGCAGGTCTGGGCCGTATAGCAAATGGTCATTGAGGCTACTTCCTTTGTACTTTGCTGAGGCATCAAAGACAAGTCTGAGCTTGTCTGGTTTTTGGGAGTGATAAACCCCATGGTGGGGAATATATATACTACTTTTCTCCTTCCTTTGCCTCATCGTGGGCTTCTTCTGCGTCAATATTTTGTATGACCTTACTCATGAACTTTGCATATTGTCCCTTGTACTTTGGATCCTTCAATAATTTACCTTTGAGATTTTCAAGTCAGACAGTAGCTATGTGTTTGTTGTCTGGCAAGTGTGGTCTCTCCTTAAACAAGAATGTCGTGTTGTCATCCCTGAAATCAGACTCAAGAATCTTGAGAGCTTCCGCTCAAGTCACTTTGGGGGGCTCCTTGACTGTAACTCTGTATAACACATTTGAACTGGTTAGTATGCCATTGTTCGAAACTGTGTGGCCTATAAAACTCCAACCTAATGCTGTACAACCTACATAAGGCTCGTCCTCACCTCACCTGCCTTGGAGCCAGTTCTTTGGAATAATTATATCCAATCAGCAAACCTACTTCGCATTCTAACTGTGGGGGAATCTCATTTACTATTACCTTGAGATGATTCCACTGCCTTGCTGTTTCACAAGCAGGAATGTGTGCGTGGTTCACTGGAAGACAGTCTTTAGTGTAAGCAGGAGGGAGTTTGATTAATTCTGAGGAGTTGTAGCCTCTTACCTTGAGACCTGAGACATGGTTATTTGTCATAACAGCATCTTTACCAAGCGTGGTTGTTAACTTCAACCTGACTGGAGTGGACGTGGCTTTGAGACTGTTGGAAATATCTTGCTCAATGCACACTGTGTCACTGTGGGTGTCTAGAAGTGCATAGACAAGTTGCACTGTACCTGAATGGAGCTCTGAGGAAACCCAAAGTGGTACAATCATGGGAGTGCTCACACCTTATTTGTTAGTTCTAGCGTTGAGAGAGTGGTTGCAGCCTGCTCTGTACTGTTCTCATGGACTCTCTGGACTTGTAACTTGTTTTCCCTTGTCATAGTTAAAGTCGTGGGGACACGTGGGATGTTTCTTCTTGCATATTTCACCCACGTCTGTGGCAGCAGTCCTTTGCACTGTGACAGGTTTCAGACAGCCATAACACTTGTTTTCTCTTTTATATGTTTTCTCCTTTCATCAAGTGATTTCCCTTTTAACTGTAAGCAACTGTGAAGCTTGTGCCCTTCTTCTTGACAGAGCATGCACAAGAGCTTTGCATTGGGCCTGTTCTGTTTTGAGCTGTCAGTTTCTGTTGTTGTCTGTGTGTGCAGAACGTTACATGCTGGTGTTTTGTCCCTTTGAGTTTTACTTGCAGTTGTATCTGACGAGCGGAGTGCGTGGAATGAAGTGATTGGGTTGCACACAATCTCTGCCTTAGATGACATTAAATGAGCAAAGTCCTTGGAACTTGGAAACTCACCTCTCTCCTTCATGAACTGAGTAGCCTGACACCTTGCAACTGCCCAGTCTGGCAGCTTTGGAACAAGTTTTTGGTTCTTCTCACAGTTGTTGAGAATGCTTTAGCCTTTAATGTGGGGCATGGCCTCATGACATGTCTGGATGAAATTGGCAAATGCTCTGACATCTGCATTATCTTTAGTTTTTAGTTTAGGCCTGGTCGTAAGCCTTTCTCTGAATGCTCTTTGCATAACAAATGACTGACCATATCTTTGGTCACTGTCATTTCTGTAAAACATGTCATCAAGTGTTTTTCGAGCTGCTGGATTATTCTTTATGTTTTCAGTTTGAATGAACAGTTTTCTTCAACTCCTCTGGCTCTGCTCTGGGATCTGCTTCCGTACGTACCCTGACAGTCACGTGTGAAAATGGAGGGCTCTGGCAGATATTTCTTAATTTACCAAAAGAAAAGCACCATGAATTAGCTTGGGTAAAAGCAACTTGTGTGTGAGGTACAATTGCAGTGCTTGATGTTGTTATCATTAAATACAATTTATTTGACTTTTTTATTAATATGAAAGAAGTATTAATATTCAAGTGGAGATATTTTCTGAGTCATACTTAGTGAAAATTGTTCTGGTATAGTCTTGAGATGTCTCGCGGTTCGTATGGTATCACAAGACACGTGTCGGGATACGCATCATATTGCCAGACTTGCCAACACACACCCCAAGTTGTAATTGGAAGGACGGGTAAGATCTTGAACGCCTCTCCGTTGTGCCACAAGAGGGTGCAGTTGGAGAGCTTCTGAGTACTCCTGCCCTGCGTTTCCCTTCTGATGGAGAAAACAACACATGATGATGCCCCTCACCCCCCAGCCCAGAGCAGTCCTGGGGAGGGTTTGCCCGGGCATATCCCCGGCGGGTGTCAGTTGTGTAAGAACCCCCCCAAACTTCTCCTCAGAGGATCCTGATGAAACCGCAGCTGTGTGTGTGCGCGCGCGTATGTGTTCTCTCTTTCTTGCTCATGTTGGGTTATCTGATGAATCCTGGTTTTCTGAACCCCGCACTCTCCCGCCTCCGCATCAGCTGATCAGCCCTACGCTGTCACCTTTGACCCCGATGACAGCATCTGGATCTGAGTCGGGGGGGGGGGGGCAAATATTCAAATATTAATCTCTGTCCCAGCAGGGCGGAAAGGACATTTCTGTGGGAGTTTGATCTATTCTTGTCCCGCGTGCGCGCCGTTGGTAAACACTAAGATTACAGGTTCCACGCGAACTTGGAACCGCGACATTCCCCGCTCCTCCTTTGAAACTCTTTTCATGTCACTTCTCCTCCGGGCCTCCCTTTTCTCTTTTTTTTTCATCGGTAATGAAGAGGAGGAGCGAGGGGGTAGGCGGGTGGGTGTAAGGGGCGTGTTTTGGTATAAAACGCGCGCGCCTGTAAACTTTTGCCTGTCGCCTGCTCTTTGGGACAGCCTCTCACACACCATCTCAGCACCTGGAAACTATCTCACCTGCAAACCCGCGTCTGCCATGGAGAGTCCGCAAAGACACGGACACCAGCCCCCCCGCCACACCTGCAGGACGGCAGGAAGCCTCAAGGTAACAGCGCGAACACTACTCAGGTTCGCCGGCGTGCGTGTGCGTAAATAAAGGCAGGTACTGCTGCGACCTGCGCGCGTGTGCGGAGGGGTGTGTGAGGACGTTTCTCAGCCCACGCGCGGAGGGACCCAAAGTTCTAGATGCGCAAACGGATGAAGACCCAAACGGAGTACGGGCGGGGGCGGACTGTCCCGCAGAGAAAACAGCTGCTCCTGCCGGTAGACAGGGGGCGGTCCGTCTGAGGGTCATTGAGCTCAGGGGGTGAGCAGGGGAAAAGAAATGCTGAGTCTGAGATTCAGGCAGTTAACTATCGAGCATCCGCGCGCACAGCTCCTGGTGTGGGGTGGGGTGTGCGCAAGAGTTCCGATAGGGGCCACTTTCCTCCACAAGAAGCATTTCTCCCAGATGCCGCACATGACAGCAGCTGGGGGGTGTCGACTGATCCTTTTAAAGTTGTGACGCGGAACACTTTTAGGGACCGCGTGAACCCGCGCGCTGAGGTCCAAATGAGAATCTTTGCTCCGTTACGCGCGTCTTTTTGTACGCGTGGAGTCTTCATTGTGTGCGTGTTTGTGTCCGCAGGTACGGAGGATGTCTCCCGGCAGCGCGCTGCTGCTCGCGCTGGCTGTCACGCTCTGCGTGGGGGGGCTGGCCTCGGCTGAGACGCTGTGCGGGGGGGAGCTGGTGGACGCGCTGCAGTTCGTGTGTCAGGACCGAGGCTTTTACGTCAGTAAGTGTCGGGCTCTTCCCGGGTCTCCCTCTCTCTGCCACATCCCGGTTTTCATTTCTCACGCAGACTGACGACCATGCTCGTGCGCGTGCAATAAGGGGTTGCAGCTAGCTGCCCCTCAGGGCCGCGTGCACCTCCTGCTGGGACTTCCTTGCATCTGAAGGGAAACACTGAGCTGTTTGTTTACCAGTGAATGTAGAAGAGTCACCTGAGCTGCAACCTGATCTGATGAAGGGTACAGAGGAACCACAAGCCGATGGTTCTTTCATGTTTGAGACGGTGGTTCTCTCTTGTTAGAGGTGGTAGTTCTCTCCTGTTAGAGATGGTGTTTCTCTCCTGTTAGAGGCGGTGGTTCTCTCCTGTTATAGGTGGTAGTTCTCTCCTGTTAGAGGTGGTAGTTCTCTCCTGTTATAGGTGGTAGTTCTCTCCTGTTAGAGATGGTGTTTCTCTCCTGTTAGAGGTGGTAGTTCTCTCCTGTTAGAGATGGTGGTTCTCTCCTGTTAGAGGCGGTGGTTCTCTCCTGTTAGAGGTGGTAGTTCTCTCCTGTTAGAGGTGGTAGTTCTCTCCTGTTAGAGATGGTGGTTCTCTCCTGTTAGAGATGGTGGTTCTCTCCTGTTAGAGGCGGTGGTTCTTTCCTGTTAGAGATGGTGGTTCTCTCCTGTTAGAGATGGTGTTCTCTCCCGTTACAGACGGTAGTTCTCTCCCGTTAGAGACGGTGTTCTCTCCCGTTAGAGACGGTGTTCTCTCCTGTTAGAGACGTTAGTTCTCTCCTGTTAGAGACGTTAGTTCTCTCCTGTTAGAGATGTTAGTTCTCTCCTGTTAGAGACAGTAGTTCTCTCCTGTTAGAGACAGTAGTTCTCTCCTGTTAGAGACGCTTGTTCTCTCCTGTTAGAGACGCTTGTTCTCTCCTGTTAGAGACGCTTGTTCTCTCCTGTTAATGACGGTGGTTCTCTCCTGTTAGAGATTTTGGTTCTTTCCTGTTAGAAATGGTGGTTCTTTCCTGTTAGAGATTTTGGTTCTTTCCTGTTAGAGATGGTGGTTCTCTCGTGTTAGAGATTTTGGTTCTTTCCTGTTAGAGATGGTGGTTCTTTCGTGTTAGAGACGGTAGTTCTTTCCTGTTAGAAATGGTGGTTCTTTCCTGTTAGAGATGGTGGTTCTCTCCTATTAGAGACGGTGGTTCTTTCGTGTTAGAGATGGTGGTTCTCTTTTGTTAGAGATTTTGGTTCTCTCGTGTTAGAGACAGTGGTTCTCTCCTGTTAGAGATGGTGGTTCTCTCCTGTTAGAGATGG
>BSAI01000090.1:121609-142834 GCA_036245035.1 Adrianichthys oophorus | reverse complement strand
GAGACGGTGGTTCTCTCCTGTTAGAGACGGTGGTTCTCTCCTGTTAGGAATGGTGGTTCTTTCCTGTTAGGAATGGTGGTTCTCTCGTGTTAGAGATGGTGGTTCTCTCGTGTTAGAGATGGTGGTTCTCTCGTGTTAGAGATGGGAGTTCTCTCGTGTTAGAGATGGTGGTTCTCTCGTGTTAGAGACGGTGGTTCTCTCCTGTTAGAGACGCTCGTTCTGTCCTGTTAGAGAAGGGGGTTCTGTCCTGTCAGAGATGGTGGTCCTCTCGTGTTAGAGGTCGTGATTCTTTCCTGTTAGAGACTGTGGTTCTCTCCTATTAGAGACGGTGGTTCTTCCGTGTTAGAGGTGGTGGTTCTCTTGTATTAGAGATTTTGGTTCTCTCCTGTTAGAGATGGTGGTCCTCTCTTGTTAGAGGTCGTGATTCTTTCCTGTTAGAGACTGTGGTTCTCTTTTATTAGATATGGTGGTTCTCTCCTGTTAGAGACGGTGCTTCTCTCCTGTTAGAGATGGTGGTCCTCTCGTGTTAGAGGTCGTGATTCTTTCCTGTTAGAGACTGTGGTTCTCTCCTATTAGAGACGGTGGTTCTTCCGTGTTAGAGGTGGTGGTTCTCTTGTATTAGAGATTTTGGTTCTCTCCTGTTAGAGATGGTGGTCCTCTCTTGTTAGAGGTCGTGATTCTTTCCTGTTAGAGACTGTGGTTCTCTTTTATTAGAGATGGTGGTTCTCTCCTGTTAGAGAAGGGGGTTCTGTCCTGTCAGAGATGGTGGTCCTCTCGTGTTAGAGATTTTGATTCTTTCCTGTTAGAGACTGTGGTTCTCTCCTATTAGAGACGGTGGTTCTTCCGTGTTAGAGGTGGTTGTTCTCTCGTGTTAGAGGTGGTGGTTCTCTCATGATTAAGATGGTGGTTCCTCTCACTCTTGGGAGTCCTGGAGCAAAAATTGCAGTTTAACCTCAGAGCAGCTTTTTAGACAGTGGTTCTGGCCTTCTCTCTGAAGCAGCTTATTTCCCATCATCCAGCATGTTGTCCCACCTCCTTCTCCTGCTGCTCTGAAACCCCCAGCTCCAGAGGCTCCTCTGACTGTTATTTGATCTTCTGTCATTCTGTCATCTTCTAATTTCATCTTCTCAGCTTCTCTTTTCCCCCTCTTTCATGCACTTTTCCATTTTTTTCTGTAATCTTCTTCCCAGTCTTGACTGTTTCGCTACTGACTCCACCCCCAGTCTCCATTTTAAATCCTTTCCCATTTTCCCAGTTGTGAACCCATTATCTGTGCGGAGCCCCCCCCCCCCCCCCTTGTGTTTCGGAACATCTCACTCCTTCTTTTTCTGCCTCTTTAGGTATGAGATGTGATGTTTACTAGTGCTTTCAGACATTTCGAGACTTCCAGCAATCCATAATCTGATTATCTCTACAAACAAAAAGATTTGTTGCAGTTTTTGGTTGATTTCCTGTGATCTTCTTTACGCCATGCGCTGCTTTGATTGTTGAAGTAATCCTGCCAAAACAGCCCAGTTTGTGTTACAGTGCTGTGTTTACTTCTATAACCTTCTCATGGACCTTCATTATTCCTTCACAGGTAGGCCAACCAGCAGGGGGGGACTGCGGCGCCAGCAGAGCCGTGGGATTGTAGAGGAGTGTTGTTTCCGTAGCTGTGACCTCAACTTGCTGGAGCAGTACTGTGCCAAACCCACCAAGTCCGAAAGGGACGTGTCAGCCACTTCTCTACAGGTCATACCCTTGATTCCTGCACAAAAACAGGTGTGTCTGAGCAGCTACAACACAACCGGCTATCTGTCCTCCCATCTCTTCCACCTCTTTTCACCTGTGCCTCACCCCCATGTACCTGCTGGGATCTGCGTGGATCTTGTTTTTTGGTCAATAACCTGCTGACTGGTGTGGAAATTGTGGCGACAGCAGGTTCCCTCATCCTCTCAGGTGTTGCTTCTGCCAAGTACTGACAAAAAACTGGTTCTAAATTTTTACGTGTGAAACAGCCACCAGGAGGGAGAGAGAGAGAGTGTGTGTGTGTGTGTGTGTGTGTGCGTGCGTGTGCGCGTGCGTGCGTGTGGGTGGACCTCTGACTCCATACAGCAGTCAGTTAGCTCAGGCCCTTCTGATCTTCTGCTGTCATCACACTGATTTCTGACCACCAGCTTTCACTTTCACATATTCAGGCCCTTTGGGGAGGGAAAAGGCAGCTTAGGAATTAGTATGGACATGTCCACCAGCTTGCCTGAATTGGAGACTTGATGGGTACAGGCTGCTCCCAGGCCCAGCTGTTCTGGGGCTATTGAGCCGTCCTGGGGGGAATAAAGGGGGATAAACAACCTTTAAGTCGCAGGTCCAAAATGATCCATTCACAGAACACCTCGCTGAGGGAAGCACGGCGTTTCTGACAGGACATCTTGGGGCCGTTAGGTCCGCGGAGGTTAGCCAGTTCACGGAGCCGTTGGCTGAATGCTGCTCTCATATGGATATGAGGACAACGACTGCCCTTCCCTCCTAAACAGGCTGAGCCAAGCTCTTGTTGACAGTTTCTCTCAGTCCAGGAAACCAAAGCAGAGCCGAGCTGGAGGCCAGACCAGGCTGTTTTGACGCTCAGCACAATAAGAACCATACTTGATGTCCAACAATCATTGATTGTTTTCAAAACCTAAACAGGGCTTTCCTCCATTGTAATAAGTACTTGTACAGTTACCGGTGACTCTAATGAACTGACTCCCTCTTTTCCCTCTGTTTTGGCGTGCTCGCCACAATAGGAAGTCCCAAGGAAGCAGCATGTGACTGTGAAGTATTCCAAATACGAGGTGTGGCAGAGGAAGGCGGCCCAGCGGCTCCGGAGGGGCGTCCCTGCCATCCTGAGGGCCAAAAAGTTTCGGAAGCAGGCGGAGAAGATTAAAGCCCAGGAGGAGTCGGTCTTCCACAGGCCCTTGATCAGCCTTCCCAGCAAGCTGCCCCCCGTGTTGCTCACCACGGACAACTTTGTCAACCACAAATGAGCCCGCTGCCAGCCCTTTGCACAGGCAAGAGTTTGAGGGTGACAAAAAAGACTGGGGGATTATAGCTTTGTCTCTGACGTCATTTCGGCGGCAGTCCTCTTTGACCTCCCCTGCCCTGTCTGAGCCCACCAGTCCCTCCCCCTGCTCTCGACCACCACGTCTTGAACCCCATGGCCCCTTTTCGAATGCCCCCCCCCATCCAAATCTCACGCACCCTCCTCCGGCACACAAACATGCCTTCACATTCTTCCTGTCTGAACTCCTTTGCTCCTTCTCTTTCAGGCACAGACACAAAAGGCACAAACGCAAATGTCAAACAAAAGGTTAACAATTTGCTTGAATGCAATTCAGGTGGATACTTAAGCAAAAGAGAATAAGGAAGAAGGCAAAGAGGATGAAAGAGATCTGTGCTTTGCAAATGTCAAGAGGACACCTAGAGGAATGTTCTTTGTCCCGGGGGAAGACAGCGGAGAGCCACGAGCAACTGGCACAAAAGAATCCATTCCACATTGTTTTTCCTGAGGCGAAAGAAAATCAACGTTATTTTTTTTCTTAGTTTGCACCTCTACCTTTAAAGGGACTTCCACACTGTAAGGAATTATTTTGCAAAATTAGATTCCTGCTCCAGCACCTTTTTTGATCACAAACAAAAAGCAGAAGAGAGTCTGCAGAATTGCACATTGCCACGGATTACGTCAAAGTAAAGGAAAAAAATGGCACTATTTTTTTATGAACAATGAACGTGTAGCTTAAAAATGTCATGGTGCTAGCTTTGGGAAAGGACTCAAAGAAGAGATTGAAAAGCACGTTTTATTTTTATTTTTTTTGAATGATTATTAAAACTTTCCGTTTTATGGAAAGTGTGACTTTAAAAAGGGATGGAATCAAGGACATGGGGGAGCTCCTGGCAGGGGCACCGTCAACGGGGAAGAGTCACTGAGGAAAAGGATGGGCTGTGTTGGCACATAGGCTCATGGCAAAAGGTCATTGCTAGTTTGCCAGCATCAGAAGCAAAAGGAGGACATGAGATCTAGTCCCCGTACCTTCTGTGCCCCCGAGGCTGACGGACACGCCAAGCGGACGCATGGGACACGCTGGACTGCATGGACTGGGATTCTACAAGATTTTCAGGACAGTACTTCCTGTCTGCCAAGCTTTGCATGCTTCCTGCTCTGACAGGAAGTGACATGGCAAAGACCGAGTGGGGATGATAATGATTATATTTTATTCTGTCTTTTTCATATCAATGTGTCGATGAAAAAAGGAAAACCCTGTCAGTTTCTGGTACCGTGACATTCCTGTTTTTCCAAGTTAGGCATTTTTTGTTCAGTCTGATAATATTTTCCTGTCAAAAGAGAAGGCATAAAATTCAATTCAAAGGGAAAAAAAACAGCAATAATGTTCAAATAACGTATGTTCATTTTATATCATTAGTATTCACATGCTTTTGCCTGGAAACAAATACTTGAACATACAGTACATACATGTTCTGTGTGTGTGTGTGTGTGTGTGTGTGTGTGTGTGTGTGTGTGTGTGTGTGTGTGTGTGTGTGTGTGTGTGTGTGTGTGTGTGTGTACATATATACATGTGTATATATATGTATATATGATACACACACAAATGAGAATAAGGAAGATATTCAATAGTTTCCAGGGATGATGTGGTATTTTCTTTTAGTCTGAGCTGTATCTTGCGTAATGAGCCGCCAAGCTTGTTTGTTTGTTTGTAAAAATACAAATAAGGGCACTGTATAAAGGCATTATTTATTTTGTTATAAAATATATTTGAAAGAATTGGTCCAAATGATATACGTAGCACTGATGCTCAACTGACGGATTTATTTTGTATGATCTCTGCTATTCAATTGGAGTTGTAAGGCTTTTTGTAGATGCTTTGTACCAAAAAATCTCATTTTCTTTTGCTTTTCATTTTGCAATACTTACCATAAATTAATATTTTAGCAGCAGCATAACAGGAATTGCTTGGGCATGTTATGTGACAGATCAAGCACATAATTCATAAAATGATGGTTTGCATGGGTCTCCAGAAGCCTGTCAGGGTTGTCTGAGAAGTTTTTAATTTCCGGTAAAATAACAGTTTGATTGTTCTCAAACCCACTCTGTTTATGAAGCCACTTTAGAATTGATGGCAGGAATACCATAAGTCCTTTATTAAACCATGTCTTTATAATCGTTCACGGTGTCCTATGGTCTTCTAAAGAGCATCTCATGTGTGCTGAGTCAGACGTCTCACAAGGTTTAGAGATCATGTGACCCAGCCCACTCAACATCGAAGGTCATCCACAGGTCTAGAAAACAATGACACAGATGGGGGGGCATTTATCCCTCACGAGCTTCCTGAAAAGCATCCATTATGCTTCTGAAATGATGAAGGGCTATCAGGATGAGAAGAGCTTTGCTGGGTGAGAGAGTTGATCGTGTTGTGGTGAACCTGAGCACAGCCGTCTCATCCGTCATGCCATCAAAAATGGACTTACAGGATTCCTGCCGTTCACTTCTGTGGGGTCCATTCGAAAAGACCCATTTTCTTTTCACAGAGAGCTCAGTTATCACAACTGCATCTTCTCTCAAGAACAATCTACATCAGTTGTGCGTCAAAGCAAGCAGTGCAATTATTATTATTATTATTATTAAAATCCATATTTTCCTGCTAGGACTGCATTCACTATTGACATGTTACAGGCTACCATAGTGTTCTTATGAAAGACAACCACTTCATTTCCATGAACATGAAGAGAGAACTGCCAGACCATGGCAGCTGTCTGTCTCAGTAGCTCACTCAAGCCTGTGTATTTTCCTGATTTAACCTCTGCACGCTAGAACGTCCGAAATGCACAATTCATGTACTTTCATTTTCATTATCAATAAAAAATACATTTTATCAAATATACCATGTCTACAGCATTGCTACCAACCTCCAGTGTGTGCTCATGTGTGTGTCTGTGTGCATGGGGGGACTGAGGAGCAGTACTGAAATTTTTGCACATGCGTTAGGCGGCATGCGTGGTAGATGATTCAATGCATGTTGAGGTTGTGCAGAGACATTTTATCTGCTTGTAGCTCCTTGTTTTTCCATTTCTTTGCTCTTGTCCATGGATGTTTGTGGGGCGGCTCAGCTGTCCCCTCGTGTCAGTCACAGGCCTGAGTGTTACCACAGATTCTTTCTTCTGTGTGCCATCCTAAATCAGACAGCCTTTTCCCCCAACCCGCTCTTCTTCTTCTCCATTCTTCACTGTCATTGCAAACTCCACTCCTCACATTTACACCTTGAAAAAGATTTTCTTTCAAGGATAGAATTACCAATCTGACGAGTTTTCTCCTGGTGCTCCATCAGTAAAACCTGAAAAAAGAGGGTTGGGTGCAGCCTAAATGTTTGTCTGGTGAGATGCACATGGGATGCCTCAGAAAGAGAAAAGCTTTGAATGCAGCAGGACTCATGTTCTGTGTTTAACGGTCATAACTTCAGCTTTTAAATCAGCTCTGCCTGTCTGATTGCAGCTCGCCTCAGGAAGGGCTTCATACCTCGGCAGAAGCAGGGAAAACAGATTCAAAATGCTGAGGATAGCTGAAGGCTGCACAGGTTCACAAACATCATGCATTTACTGCACAAAAAGCCAGCAAGGTTGAAACAGAATTAGTCAGCTGAGCTCTTCCTGTTTCACGAGACATCTTTTTGTGTGTGGGGGGGGTGTAATCCCTGCAGGTATGGAAGAGATTTTACTTTGATGAGATTAGATCAGATTAGATTAGATGAGAAATAAGTAGGTGTGACATGCAAAGGTAGAACGTTCAACATCTGATTGGAGGGTGGAGGGTGGCAGGTTAAGATCCCGCCCATATGTCAAGTGTCCTTGGGCAAGACACTGAACCCCACATTGGTCCTGGTGGTTGCAGGTTGGTGCCGTCATTGTGTGAATGGGATAGTAAAGTGCTTTGAACTTTTGAAGGCCAAAAAGTGCTGTAGAATTGGACGCCATTTACCATTTCCTTAAAGAGGCGCTGAAAGTGGTGAAGTGATTAGAGGTGACGCAGGGTCAAAAACAGAGGACAGATTTGAAGGTGCAGGTCTGAAAACCTCAGCAAGACTGAACGGCTCTTGTTCACATGTGGAAAACAATTTATTCAGCTTACTTCTTATTTTTCACACTTGAAAGTTTGTTTGGAACCAAAACCTTTTATGGCTAAACAATAGAAAGAGCACATTGATGCTGGCTCAGTATGAAGTGATAAATAAATGTAATCCCAAAGCCATCTCCTGAACTGTGGAGCAGATTTTGGATGTGGGTGGCACAGCTCTCCCAGGCCTGACATTGGCAACTGCCAAAGAGCGCACTGGAGTTAGTTGTGGTTGGCCGGATGCACGGGATGCATGTAAGGCCAGGCCAACTACTGAGGCACATGGTTTGGCGTGCCTAAACCAACACAGCCCAGCGTGGCCACACAGGCCAATTAAGACGGTCCTTATCCTCCCTTTCCTCTTTTCTGTCTATCTCTCATCTGCCTCTCTCTTTATCTGTCACTTTGTCTCTTGTAGTCCCTTTCTGTGTCTCTCCATGTTCCCAAAGCTAGCTCACACATTCCTCTTTTCCCACTTTTCCTCTCTAATTGCTGTGGACTGAAAAGAGGATGGAGAGAAGGCAACGAGATCGAGAGAAAGCGACAGAAAGAAAGCAGGTCATACCACAGACCGTCCATGGCCAGGACAAACTGTACTGGCTGGCCCCCTTGAATTAGTTCAAACCCCTTTGGGCCGTGTAGGTGCTCCCTCCCATTTTAATTGCACAGAAAAAAACATTTTTCTGATTTCCTCCAAAAGAGTTCCAGGTTCAGAGGCTGAAGATGAAGCAACTGCGTGGACTGAGGTGTTCACAGCAGAGTCCCAGCATAAATAGGGATTGTGTTTCTGCAGAACCCACTAAGCTGTCTAATTGTTGATCCCTAATCAAGCAGGAGGCATTTCTAATTATGTAATTGCATGTTCTGACATGTTAAACCATGTGGTGAATTTTACACAGAGGTAAAGAGGAGGGTTGTCGAGTCATGTTTCTGGTCATCCTCACATCTTTAGAGAGTCTGCTTCAGAAAAGTTTGTGGTTCCGGGATGCCAGACTGTGTCTTCTGAACCCGGACTCAAAGAACAGAGGACAAAAGCACAGCTGCACAGCAGTTGTGCTTTTGTCTGAGACTAATCCTTTCAGCCCACGCACACTAAACTTAGGGACCCTTCAATCCTGCTTTTATAAAGTTTAGCAATTCTGAGGCTTTTGGTGTTTTTGTCAACACTAGCTTAAAGGTCAGCACAGCAATGTGGATGAGAGGAAAAGTGTTGGCAGACTTTTTCTGCAGGGTCAAAACATGGGAAATGAGGTGGTTAAGCCGTACAAAACCAAACAGAAGGGGGAAGCGGTCTCCAATGTGGATCATTCATTGTATGACCATCTCTTCCTGCTGAAAAACAAAGCTTCACTCTACGTTTCGACCTGTGGCCTCTCACTCCCAAGCTGTAAAAGAATCCACAGTTTAATTTTGGAACAGAGGTGACCTTTTTTAGTTCCATCCATCCATCCATCCATTTACTTCTGCTCATCCAGGACCGGGCAGCAGTCTAAGCAAAGATGCCCGGACTTCATCGTCCAGGTGGGTGCCTACTTCACCTTGTTTGGGGCATTCATCATTATTGCACGCCAGTGTGGCCATGTGGGGGTCAGCGGGGCATTATCTGGAGCTTACAAATACACCTTCCTGTTGTGATCTGCTTGGTGACACCAAGAAGAAGAAAAAGTAAAGCAACCAGGCAGATATGAGAATTATGAGCTTTTCTGTGAATGATAAACTAAAGTGTTCACGCCGATGCGGGCACTTGTGCCAGGGGAGGCACAGTAAAACGAGCTGCACAATCACCAGGGACTCTCCCCTCTATGTTTGAACAACATATAATTACAGATCAGGATAGCAGAGCCCATTCTGAGGGGAAAATAGCAATCTCTCCTAATTACAAGGCAGGCTGTGATCCATACCTATTCCTCACTTCAAATAACTGGAGCGGCTGGAAACAATATTTTTTCTGTTCAGTTAGAAATAAATGGCACAAACGCAGAGCAACACCAAGTTAAACGGTGGACGCTTTACTTAAAAAATCAAAATACTATTTTTTCTGTTCATCAGTAAATAAATACATTCTATTATTTAATAAAGCTCTCTGAAGATGTGCTTCTGCTCCTTTGAAAACTGATGGTGTTTCCACAGAAACAAGCTGGTGATCAGCCTCAGCTGTGCTTCTCTCTGACCATCATCATCACAGATCTTCCTCACATAAACAACATAATATCAGTTTCTTCAGCCATCATCTCATTCTTCTCTTTGACTTTTTTGTACAACTTCTCTCTCTTTTGTGAGTAGCAATGACTTCTGGAGCCACCCGTCCTGCAGAAAGTCTTCCTCAACATCAGATCATTTATTTACTCAAATTCTGTTGTCAATTATTTGGAAAAAAAAAAGGATTACATATCTTCATAGTTGTCTTCTGCTTTTGAGAATGACAAACATCTCAGATATCATAAGAGCTCACGCAACAACACACATCCACCTGGACAACAACACGGCAGACGAGGGAAAACATTTGTGAAGAAATTGCTCAAGAAGGACATTGCGACTGTGCCATTTGGCTGGCCCGGAGCATTGCCATGGAAGCTGGCAGCAGTTGTTTGTGTCTGCGATGCCATCATTCAGCCCAAGACTGTCAATTTAAATCTCATGCTTCAGTTACGTGGACTGGAAAACATCCAAAAACAGCCACAACAGAAAGACTATGAACATAAATTGTATATCTGAGTATGTGTGTTTGTGTGGGACGTCCGTGTGGACATAAATACATATCCAACGTGGAGTGATGACAAAGTGTTGTCTGTGTAAACCCGCACTTATCCACGCGTGTAAACAAATGTAAACTAGAGTGCACGAAAGGAACACTTGAGAACATGGAGCAAACACACACATGTTCACATGAGCGTGCATTTTTACACACATCCAAATGTGAGGGAATGCTCACACACACGGCCGCTGGTGATGGAGCCCTACTAATGATGGGTGGCAGTCTGATGTTTGTGTGCGCTCCAACAGAATTGGCATTACTACTTGGGCCAAATCAGCAGCCAACAGCAGCAGGCTATTAACAAAACTGTTTCTTTGTTTGCTTTTTCTCTTTTTTTCTTGAGAGGCGCCAAGCAATTAATGACTTGCCTATGGGAGACTAGTAAACTATGCAAGCATGAAGAACATATGCAGAATAATGTAAGACATGGTGGAACAATAGACAACAACATGGTCTGCGTGGATTTAAAAAGCCAGGAAAACACCCAAAGTTCTTTCCAGCTGACATACAAAACAAAGTTAACGCATTGAAGTTTCACCAGGGTGGTGTTTGCCTGGTGTACAGTTTCACACAGTAACATAGTGAGTGGGCGCGTGCACATGCATGTGTGTGTGTGTGCGGAGCTGGAAACAACTTTTCTTTTTGTCATATTCTTTTGATATGAAAAGGATTTGGCGTTGAAAAGGAAGTGGCCTTACATTGTACATGAAACAAATCCTTCAGAGCATACTTTTCAGGTTTTCTTGTAGTTGTTGTCCAAATTGGAATAACCTAACAAACCAAGCTGAACTGAAACGTCAACAAAAAATTAAAAAATATCATATAAATAAATAAATAAATGGAGAAAAAAAAACAGAAAAGAGGTCATATTTACTTTCATTTCACTTTAATTTAAGTAGAGCGTGGAGACAATAAATGCAGACATCAAGTCGACACAGTAAAACTCATTCTAAGCATGTTCTGTAGGAGGATATGTATTCAATGAATGTGGAATAAATTTGTTAGAATTTTTCCTTTTGTATTTCAAGCGTCTACGTCATTTTTTCCATTTTAAAAAGGTAGTATATTGTTTCAAACTAGTTATCTAAGGTTGGTGGAACTGGGCTCATCCACTTTTTAGTTATAGATTTTTTAATTGCAGCTAGGAGAAACTGCAGCAGCAGTTATCCGTCCTTTGATCCAGAACTGTAACATAACCTGTAGCCTGTAGAGATTGAAAAAGTCAAATAGAATCTGAGTCTGAAACACAGAAATTAACAAGTTATGGACATCTCTCCAGCATCGATTTAGCTCTGGACATTCCCAGAACACATGGTAATGGCCCGCAGCCATAGAGCCACATCACATTTTACACTCATCATTCACCTGTTTATATTTACCGTGTAGAGGAGTTTTGAAATGCCTTAAAACCTTTTTACAGCTGTGTTCCCTCCAATCTAATGAATTTGTTGAAGACCACTGTGACAAGCATGTTTCTTTCCAAACTTCTTTCAAAATAATAACGTCAACTTCATTCTCCCAAGTTTTCTTTATATATAAGGTATCTTTTTTTACATCTAGTATTGCATTCTACAAATTTGAAATGGATTTCTTTATAGTTGAGCTGTCAGCATGTGGTAAGATTTTGAAAGAAAAAGTTTAATTTAGCGTGAAATTGGTAATTTTGCATTGTTTATTAGAACAATCTTGAATTTTTAAGAACCTGAAAAAATCCATCTGCTGTAGATCAAATTTAGGACTCAGGGATTGAAAACTCATGAATGTACCTTTGTGAGTAAATGAGAGGTATGTTGTCAGCCCCTTATTCATCCAGGATTTATCATGTTCATTTGGTTGGAAGTTTGTATCAAATGTGCACCACATAAATACCTTCAGAATGCCCTCAATTTTACACACCTTTACCACTTTCTGACACATTATTAACATGTGATTTACCCATGGATTTAGGCTACCCAATTGATCGGCTAATCTTTTATCTGCAATTGCAGCCTATAGGGAAAATTTGGATTGACTCTAAATTCTATTGCTTTTCAATTAGCATTATAGAAACTTTATAGAGGCGACGTACAGTTACAGAATAATCATCCTTGGGGACTCCACGGTGGGGAAGTCATTGCTGCTGAAGCACTTCACGGAAGGGATTTACAGCGACATGGCAGACTCCACGGCCTGCATGGATTTTTATGCGCTCTTAGTCAATATTAAGCCTGAGGTGAATATTCAATTCAATTTTACTTACAGTGGGTACAGAAAGTATTCAGACCCATTAATTTTTCACTCTTTGTTATATTGCAGACATTTGCTAAAATCATTTAAGTTCATTTTTTTCCACATTAATGTACACACAGCACCCCAAATGGTCACAAAAACACAGAATTTTTGACATTTTTGCAGATTTATTAAAAAAGAAAAACTGAAATATCAAATCGTCCTAAGTATTCAGACTCTTTGCTGTGACACTCATACATTTAACTCGGGTGCTGTCCATTTCTTCTGACCATCCTTAAGATGGTTCTACACCTTCATTTGAGTCCAGCTGTGTTTGATTCCACTGATTGGACTTGATTAGGAAAGCCACACACCTGTATATATAAGACCTTACAGCTCATAGTTCATGTCAGAGCAAATGAGAATCATGAGGTCAAAGGAACTGCCGGAAGAGCTCAGAGACAGAATTGTGGCAAGGCACAGATCTGGCCAAGATTACAAAAAATATATGCTGCACTTAAGGTTCCTAAGAGCACAGTGGCCTCCATAATCCTTAAATGGAAGATGTTCAGGAAGACCAGAACCCTTCCTAGAGCTGGCCGTCCATCAAACTGAGCTATCGGGGGAGAAGAGCCTTGGTGAGAGAGGTAAAGAAGAACCCAAAGATCACTGTGGCTGAGCTCCAGAGATGCAGTCAGGAGAAAGTTGTAGAAAGTCAACCATCACTGCAGCCCTCCATCAGTCCGGGCTTTATGGCAGAGTGGCCCGACGGAAGCCTCTCCTCAGTGCAAGAAACATGAAAGCCTGAATGGAGTTTGCTAAAAAAAAAAACACCTGAAGGGTTTTAGTGTTTTTGAAGTTGTTTCAAATAACAACTGCAAGTTCAAATAATAACTGCATGGTAGAGTAACAACTATATGTTTAAATAACATCTACATGTTTACATAACAACTACATGTTTACATAACAACTATACATTTAAATAGCAACATATTTAAATAACAACTAAATGTTTGAATCAAAACTGCAGGAGACAGGAGCAGAAATGATCCACCTGAAATCTCTCCCGCTCCCCTGGAAGGGAGTGGGAAACAGGGACAACATATTAATCACACTGCACCAAACAGAAGCATGATGAACTAATTAAAAAAAAAAAAAGAAAATCTAGCTGTCTTTAAGCATGTAGTTGGTATTCCGGCATTGAAGATTTATGGTTTCAAGTGCATAGTCCATATTGTAAACCTATGCAAGTATGGTGTTGTTACAGACCACTGAGCTCAAACGCTGAATCCCTGAATAATAATAAGTTAGCAAAGTATCTTGAACTATACGCACAACGATCCAGTATGAACATTGACTTGTTTTTTGGTAAGTGTTCTCTGAAAAAACATTGAGTGACACAATTGGTGTATCCAACTTCTGTCAGTTAATAAATGTACCAACCAGGGTTGGAATTAATCGAGAGGGACAAAGTACATCCACATGTATAAATCACATTTACGCAAATTGTGCTGAAAAGTGAACTAATGTTGGGTCTGGGCCAGTCAGCTTAAGTGATCACAATGTTATCTCTCTCATATTGAAAACTAAAGCTCTTAAAGTAGAGCCTAAAGTTATCTATAAAAGAAATAAAAGAATGTAAAGCTCATTTGAAGAAAAAGATCTGTTTGTGATATGGCAAAGGTGCAGTGGGACAAAGTACTATGTCACACACATGCAGAATCAGCTCTAGAGAGCTTCTGTAAATTATTTTCAGACATGTGCGATACACATGGGCCAATAAGGAACATAACTGTGAGGTTTAGTAGAGCCACTTGGTTGGATGTTGTTGATCTACACAAACTTATGAAGGAGAGAGATCAAATGAAAAAAGCTGCTATAATGTCCAGTAATCTTGCAGAGTGGGAAAGTTATCGGTCTTTAAGAAATAAAGAAACATTAATTTATAGACAGAAGATAAAACAATATTATCAAACTAAATTTAAGCAATGTATTAAAAATAGTAAGCATCTATGGAGGACAATAAAGGAACTTTTAAGTAGTGGTAAAAGGAATGAAAAGTCATTCATAGAAGTGGATGGTGCATTTATGACCAAACTTCTTTCTTTAATTTCAAACTACTTTAATAATTACTATCAGTTCAATTACAGAAGATGAGATGCCCTCAGAGTGGTCAACGATCAGAAACAATTACTAAAAAAAAAAGAGTAATAAAGATTGCCAGTTTGCTTTTGAAAGTGTTGACGAAAATAAAATTGAGAAGTTACTTGCAAATATGAATTCAATTCAATGGTATTTATACAGCGCAAAATCCCAACCATAGCCATCTCAATGGGCTTCACACCAATATTTATGCAAATAACATAAAGTCAGTCTTAAAAATATAAACAATAGCTGGTTGCTAAACTAAACAAAACAGACCAAGCTAAACTGGCATCTGCCCTAAGCTAAACTAAAAGACAGGAGCACAGACGATCACCTGTTTCAGGGGAGCGGGAAACAGGGACAACATATGAGTCACACTGCACTGTATAGTACTGGGTAAATGATAAAGAATAGAGGAGAGAAGTAATAGAGGACAGAACCCCAGAGCAACAAACTTTCCCAGCTTCTAACTTCTGTGGTAACGTTTAATACAAGTCAATGACATGCAACAACACGAGTCAATGTAAATTGCTGAGTGGGTTGAGGAGAATAAGTTGAGTTGAATGTTTTGAAAACAAAATATATGTTACGAGGTTCTAAACACTGTCAGAGAAACCACAAAATGGCACATTTCATTACAGAATCAGCCAAATGAACAAGTCAAAGAGGCTACAGTGTTGGGTATTACAATGGATCAAACTATGTCTTGGGTCATGCATATCAATAACACAGTAATAAAATTAATATAATCAATCAGAAGAAATGCTCATTATATTCCAACTGAAACAAGAAAATTTATTTTGCAGACTTCGGTCTTATGTTAGATTTAGACTTAGATCACTGTCCTGCTATTTGGTCAACTGTTACCGAAAATAACCTTGACAGACGTCAGAAGGTGCAGAGCTATGGAGAGAAATTAGTATCAGTCCGATTTGTGTGTGCGTAATTTTGATTTGTGCATAACTTTAGATTCGTGCGTGCGTAATCCTTGATTTGTGCGTAACTTTGGATTTGTGCGTGCGTAATTCTTGATTTGTAACTCATAAAATTCATTTTGTGCATGAGTTCAAAAATTACAAAATATTCAAAAATACAAAGTACAATTTACACATGCACAACTTCAAATTACGACAGCTTGAAACTAACTACACGCACAAATCTTTAAAAAAATATGCACTAATCACTTGTTACGCACACACAAAACCACATTTACACACGAATCTGATTGAGACTCTTTTCACGTCTCCCAGATTCGTGTGTAAGTGATGCGTTTAAATGCTACTGGAATGCTGGGTCATCAGAGTTTTCTGATCAGCCGCTCTGAACTTAGACGGTGAATAATATCTGGTGAAACTTGACATTTTCCAGCTTGCTAAAACTGATGTGCCAGCTAATTAATATAAAAAAGTCTGAATATGGGTTTTTATTACACTTATATTCACCCATATTCAGACTTTTTTATATTAATTAGCCGGAACATCTGTTTTAGAAAGCTGGAAAATTATTTTACTTTACATTTAAACGCATCACTTACGCACGAATCTGGGAGACGTGAAGAGTCTCAATCAGATTCGTGTGTAAATGTGATTTTGTGTGTGCGTAACAAGTGATTCGTGCATATTTTTTTAAAGATTTGTGCGTGTAGTTAGTTTCAAGCTGTCGTAATTTGAAGTTGTGCATGTGTAAATTGTACTTTGTATTTTTGAATATTTTGTAATTTTTGAACTCATGCATAAAATGAATTTTATGAGTTACACATCAAGAATTACGCACGCACAAATCCAAAGTTACGCACAAATCAAGAATTATGCATGCACAAATCTAAAGTTACGCACAAATCAAGGATTACGCACGCACAAATCGGACTGATACTAATTTCTCTCCATACAGAACAGGGCTGCAAGAATAGCTGTAGGTTTTCCTTTTAGGAGTAACACACTGGACACACCAGTGTCTTTTATGGATGAAAGTTCAAGACAGGTTTGCATGCAGTTTGATTTTGTTTCTGCATAAAAATTTGGGCCCTGCACAAACCATTTAGCATATTTTTTATAACTGCTGCCTACTAATATGATATTTGTTTTCAACACTAGAAAAGCCTCTGTTATTTTTACTCTCCCCCTACCACGAACCAATGCCCTAAAGAAACCTGTCATATGTGACAGGTATGACAGGTGGACTAGTCTTACCTTGGGTTAAGACTAATAGGGATCCTTAAATAAAAAAATAGTTAGGGTCACACCAATGCAGGAAACAACTTTTCATGTTAAATTTAATCAAACAAATAAAAGTTAGAATGAATTTCTGCCTTCTGTTCAGAGGTACCAATGCAGTATGAATCTTAAATGATGATGAAGGATGAGTCATCAAATAATGAAACTGTGGCATTTGTTTATAAGCAGCTTCTCAAAATGGCTTCTATCAGCTGTTTTACTACACTGTGCAAATAGTACTGATAAGCAGAGCAGATATGACGACCAAGGAAAGGAAACCACACATCCTATGAAGGGATTGGTTCCCCAGAAGAACCAAAAGTAATAAATATACAATTGTAATTTTATACATGTGAACACTTATCATTGTTGGGTATTAAACATGGAATATAAGAAAAACATCAAAATATTGCAAAGGTTTGACAATAGTTACAATCATCATAATTACACTTGATCAAAATCCCACCAATAAATCTAAATGTTCAAAGGTGTGGTTTAGTAAAGACATTTTTAAAAGGCTTGTACGTTGTATGTTAATGCATAAACAATTTACAAGTATTTCAAAGAACATCAACAGCTGAGCTAAAAATTCAGTGTTACAGGGTTTACATAAGGCTAGCAATAGAACTTAATGCTAAATTAGCTTAAATATCCTTGAAAATTGGTAAATATATTCAAAGAACCATCCTAATGCTATTTTTCACAAAGTTTTGCCAACCTGGCTTAGCACCAAACTAAATTTGAATCCCAATACCTTCCCTCCCCTTACAGCTCCTCCCTATTGCTCCAATTGAAGGGGCATTTGAAGCTGTGTCAGTATACGAATGTTTTTTTTAAGGAGGAGCCGTGACGACTTAGGGCTGGTTATCCCTCCACCAGGAGTGGGATCTGCATTGCACTTGCGGCGTAAAGGACAAACACATGTATTCACGTGGGTGTGCTCTGAAACACAGGGAAATCTGGTTGCTAATCGCAGCTGTTTATGATTGACAATTCGGTGGTGCCGAGCAAGAGTGCCATGTACAGTGCACGTAATAGTGTCATTGTTACAGTCCTTGAAGAGAGTAGTAACTCTAGTCGCACAGTGAGATTAGAGAAAATCCAGCCCAAGGCTTGTTGAAGCAACGAGATTCTACAACAGCAAGATTGTGGAAACAGTTTTGGGCCTGTTGTACCTGAGAGATCCAGCCGCATGTGGCTAACTGCTAGGTCAATCGCTAACGAGCTGGCCGCTTTCCATCAGTCAGGATTAGCCGACTACCAGCATGGATACTTGACTACAGCACACCACTCCGATAAGGATTCAGCTGCAGCAACCCTGGTCCAGTTGAAGTAACATGCCACGGAATCCTGACTGGTTGCAGGGAACAGGCATTATGCAGCAGCTACAATGAGACCCAAAGACTGGATAACCCCCGTTTAAGAATAATCCTCCAGGCTTCGTCGAATCAGTCCAGAAAACAGACTGAGAGCAGGAGCAGAAATAGGGGAACCATGGAGGAAGAAGTAACTGGCAACATTAGGAGGTAGGTTCAAGGTGGCAACAGATTATAGTGGAGTTGCTAGTCATTGGTCTTGGCTTTGTTGTGGGAAAAAGTTCCAGAAAATACTCAAAACAGAAACATTTTCAATGAGATGAAAGAGGATTTCAATGAAATTTTAAGAGTGCAACTCTGACTAGAGATTGAGTTGTTTGAAACGTTAAGAAAGAAAAAAATCTCTAAGGTTGGAGAGTTAAAAAAAAGACTGAAACGTGTGAGCCGCCATCTTGGAAACCCATTTAAAGTTATGTCAGGAAGTAGTGATGGAGGACCAAAAATGCAGGAGACCAGGCTTGGTGGCGGAAAAGTAAAACATTTAATAAATAAACTGAAACATGTCAAAAACCACGGAGAACCAAAAAGGTGATACAGCAGAGAAGAACAGATGACCTGACAAGGATTAACTGAAAACCAGACACTTAAATAGGCTGAGGGTAATTCACAGAAATGAAGACAGCTGTGGATCATGAACCTGAAACTGGTGACAGAGGGACAATTCACAGAACATGATCAAAAAGCACAATAAAATCTAAACTAAAGTTCACAATCCTGACAAGTTAGGCTTAAACCATTCCTCTTTGGACAGGCTTACTGCTAGCTTGGTGAGTATTCGGAGAATATTTAACGTACTAGTCCCCTACCTCATCTACTGTATTTATCTATGTGTACTGTATTATTTTCATTGCATCCATTATACATATTCCTCCGTGGAGCTAAACAGAGGGAAGATGGTTTCATAAACCTGGCCATGGTGGCCTATTCCCCAGTTTAGCAGGTTTACGTGGGTTTAGATTAGATTAATAATATAATATGTGAATATTGACATGCTTTAAGAGCAGATTCTCTATTATTATTATTATTATTATTATCATCATCATCATTACTACTACCATCTGCTATTTGGCAGATGGTTCATGGTTCATGTTTTTTACATGAAATTTACCATTAACATGTTTGGATTAAATTGCAATACCAACGAGTTGTTAGCAGGCTCCTAGAACTTAGAAACTGGGGAAAGTATGGTGCACTGGGGTTCTGTCCTCTGTTACTTCTCTCCTCTATTCTTTATCATTTATCCAGTATATTTTTATATTTAGTTTATACACTATTTTAAATGTGGGGCGTTGCGCTGTCATGGTAACAGCTTTAGTGTGCGGCATGCACGGACAGTTGCTCTGCTCTCACTCCTTTTTGAGAAAAATGAACGTCATGAGAAGTAAAAACAAAAAGCATCATTTCGGAGGGAAAGTTTACATATCAGCGCTTGTTTCTGTACAGATGATGGAGCAAACGTTTATTTCATTTATTTGTTTCATTTCTTCCTTCTTGGATTCTCTTTTCTATTTTATTTCAGCTTCATTCCAGTCTTTAATTACCCAAACAGGTTAAAGGACAGTATAAAATCCCTTTTATGTCTTTTCTTTTGTCTTGCTGTTGTGGTAAGCTGTGGAAGAAGGAAGTATGCCAACGTTTGAATTATAGTATTGTTATAAAGTTTGTGTTCAACATTTTTTTTTTTTTGCTCAGAAAACTGTCCCTACTGTTTTTTGATGTGGCAAATGCAGCACTCTATACAGTGCTATTCTGACCAATAGAATGACTGAGTAATAGCTGTTTATTTCTCCATAGAAGTCCATGAGATTTTGGCATCTTGGAGCTCGTGGGCACTTCCTGTTTGTAATGCCAGAGGGAGGGTCACTCAGTCCAGGTCTCTTACAATCAATGTTTTGATTCAATAACTATGTGACCAGAAGCTGTAGCTGACAAACAAGCTACAGTTAATTCCAAAAGTTCAAGTGACCATGATTAATTCATGTCATGCTGAAAAAGTTGAATGTTGGTTTTCTGCTTTATGTAGTTGATGCTGAAGTCATGTAATCCGGAGCTATGCTCATTGCTTCAACTTTTTATGAATCCACAAACAAACAAAAGCAACAGAATAAAAGAGGAATCCAAAAACAAAGTTAAAATGAGATAAGTCTTTTTAGCTTCGTTTGGGGGGTGAGGATGACAGCATAAAGCCTTGCAGTTTGTCAGTGCTTGACGTTGACCAAGGAATCATGTTTAAAACAATGCAACAAAGCTGGAGCTGCAGCAAACAGCTTTATTGTAATCAAATCAACATCAGTAACTTCCCACTCTCTGAATGTTGATGCCCTCTGGGCTTTTGTGTAATGCAATGAGATGATGTAACAGTTGTGGTTTCAACTTAACAAGGTGATTTGTGCAAGAAAATGAGGTGCAAATGTCCATTTGGCTCTTCACTTAGTTTGGCAAATGTATCTCACGTGTTCTTAAACACATGTCTGTGAGCAAAGTTTTCTTAGCTAGAGCATATTCGCTGCCATAAAATTCAATGTGTTAAGCAGTAGTATGTTAAAAGTGTTTGTCAGAGGAGACTTTGACAGATAACCAGGAATTATCCAGTGGCTTGCTCCCCAGACAGACTGTGCGTACACAGTGTCCCAAGGCTAGTAATTGTGGGCTTGGAGAGAGAAAGGTTATACCAGGTCAGCCTTATTATTATCATTAAAGTGAGAGTTAGTGAGCTGTCTGAAGCCAGGCTGAAGAGAAAGATGCTCCTTCAGACAGACTGCTGCTCCGGAGGCTTCTGTTACTCCCACGAGTACTCAGGGAGTCAAACGCTACCTGGTGGCAATTTCTGATGGGTCATTCTTGGACAAAAACTGTTTGTCTCTATTTGACCTGCAAGGACAAAATAACTTAAAAACCTGGCAATAAAAAGGTGAATTGAAGAGGATTTCTGACATGTTCTCCTACAGCAGCATGTTTCACAAAGAAGCCTAGTCCCACAGGCTTTTTCTGCAGAATCCCTAAGTCTGACAAACAAGTCTCTGGAGAGTCCTGCTCAGCTCAAAGAGAGGAGACGGGAAGAGAAAGCAGTGATCTGAAAACTGCCGCAACAGTCGGACATGAAAGAAAACAAAGAACAAACGTAAGAAAAGCAAATATAAACCATTATTTCTGCCTGAAATTCAGACTATTTCAAACTGAAAAGAACAGACATATCTGTCATTTTTAATAAAGCTCTCTTTTAAAATGATAGTTCAGCAGAGCTTTTGTTAAAAACGAACACATCAGGGCTGCACGGTGGTGCAGTGGTTAGCGCTCCTGCCTCACAGCAAGAAGGTTCCCGGTTCAAGCCCTGGCTGGGGGACCTTTCTGTGTGGAGTTTGCATGTTCTCCCCGTGCATGCGTGGGTTT
>BSAI01000090.1:49610-74542 GCA_036245035.1 Adrianichthys oophorus | reverse complement strand
CAGCTACCCCCACCTAGAGGAGGGATGACCAAGAGAAGTGGGGGTCCGCGAAGGTTTACATAGCCTGACCAGGCTCTCCTAATGTTGTGATTTAGAAGGGGCCCGGCACCTGAGGGTAAGGACCAGAACCCGCACCACAAGGACACAGACACCCTCCAGGTTCAGGTGGAATATGATCCCCCGCTCATGGACTTGCCAGAGGACTGAGGGATCCCTCTCCCTGCGTGGGGAGGGGGCCGCCGGGCCCAGGAGGCTGACACCCAAGAGACAAGGCTGCCGCCGCTGAAGGTCCTGTTCCCCCCACCGGGGATGGGGTAGGGGACAGAATATCAGTGGTCCCACCTTCCTTGTGTAATGTTTTTGACCCCCGCGCTTGCCCCAGCCAGGCGCTGGACCAGACCCCCTGACCAACGAAGCACCACCGCCCCCACCAGGCCCCAGGGAGGCCCCGACCCCGGCACCAAAATCCCGGCAGACAGTCTAGGCGCGGCGACACCCAAGAATCCCGCCCCCTAAGTTATGGCATTAGCAATGGGAGACCAGACAGCCCGAATTCCTTCCAAGTTATTTGAAGTCTTAGCTGACATTTTTTTCATTTTGCCGATTCTTCTGGAATTAACGTTGGTCTTTTCGGAATCACCAGGCGACCAAAACATTAAATGGTTGCTATGGAGAAAAAAAACAACACAAAAGCCACCATTTTGAAAAAAAAAATCTTTTTACATCAATTTGTCTCATATAGCTCATACCAGCCTTACAAAAGGTGAAAGGGGGGAGTCAGGGGTGCATAGTGGTTGCTTAGCAATTGAGGTCGGGTCAAAGGTGAACGTAGAGGGCAGTGGTGGCATGTAAAGGCGGGCAGCGTGTGCGAGGGCAGGTAGTGCCTGTGGGCCATCCAATGCGACTCACGGCTTTAATTATGGCCCGCAGCAGTCTATTCTATAACTGTAATTTTTCTTCTTTGTGTATTTTTCTTTTTGGACATCAGTCATCACACAAATTATCGTCCCTCTGAAAGTCTTCTTCCCCTTTTGGCTTATCCCATCAGGGGTCGCAACAGCAAATCAGCTTTCACTGTTTCCCACCGGTGGTGTGGCACACAGTTTTTATGCTTGATGCCTTCCTGACACAACCCTGCGTTTTCAAAGTTAGGAAACAGTGTTAAAGTAAAAAGTGCTGCTGAGCAGATTTTTACCTAAGAGTAAAGAGCCACCTGCTACCACTGTACGCCGACCTCAAACTCTGAGTCAGAAGAAGCCAGTTGTGAAAACAGGGCACTGTTTGAGTGATGAAGAGGAGTGGAGCTTTCCTCATGTCCCGATTTCACAGCCTGTGACATTCTGGGTTGAGGGAACTCTTCCAGCCATAATCCTTGCAATTATCTAATGCCGAAAGTCAATCTTCCTCCAGGGAGGATGACGAGGAGGAAGTCTTTGGAGAGCCCGAGGGAGTACCAGAACTGGAGGATCCTGATGTTCCTGAGATCTGAAGATCTTTAGAGAGATCTTCTGAAGAAGATCCAGACCTTAGAAGCCCAGCTGAGATATCACCCAGTGCTGCATCATCAGCGCCTAAAGCTCCCACTTCTATTTCAGATTCTGAGGGTAGGGATGCAGTACAAGCCGTTGAACCGACCAGTCAATTCGTCGTTCTGTCAGAGACAGACATCTGCCCAACCATCTACAGTATTCTGCTTTGGGAAAGCTGCTTACCTCTTTAGTGCAAAAGCTATTTCACAGTTTAGCTATGGTGAAACTTTTGGCACCTCTACATCCGACTTCATGTACCACGTCGATGGGGTTTAAGATGCAGCTCAGCTTCATGGTTTTAAGGGGGGGTAACCCAGGTGGAGGCTGTTACAGCGGGTTGAAGAGCCACATTCTTCCGCCAGGCTGGTAGGGGGTTCTTGGTTGCCCTGTTAAAACTCACACTCAGTTACGCCCACTGAACTACCTTACAGAGCCAACTAATAAATCCCATTGCACTTATCTTCCTCTGATGGACCGTGGGCAGGTTGGGTCTCATGATTTCCTATGGTGTAACCAACTTCACTGGACTCCTGATATCTCAACGGGTTAACACATAAGCATTGTTGTTTGAAGTGCTTGAGTGAATATGTTTATATATATGAATGACCATTCACTTTGCCTTGGTGTTTGTCAATCACTGTCCACAATGCATGGTACCAAACCCAACGTCAGTCTCCTGCCACTCCGTTCCAGGAGTCGCCACCTTCCTCCTGTGAGCTCAGATGGTTGAAACTGCATTTTGGGGCCTTCTGCTTCAATAATCCATGAGAACCAAAGTTCTCAGCATTGACCCTTCCAATCTCACGGACTCCAACTTGCTCCATCAGTCATTAACCAGAATCTTGATAAGGTCTGTTCCCTGAGCTGATAAGCCAAACAGAAGAGGGGATCATTGACACTCACACAGCGTTATGAAATGCAGGAGCTTCTGCAGGAACTCCTCTTTCACAGAAGTGGAAGGCTGATTATTTTCTGCCTCTGAGTTTGGAAGGTTCTAGTAAAGTGGAAATGGCAAAAAAAGAGCTCTGATCCTGAGCTCAGAGGTTGAAATTATTTAGTCACAGCATTTAGAAGTGACTGGCAGGCTGGTTTATCATCACGCATTCCTCACACATGTGGAGGCTACAACTATCCCATCCATAATGAACATGGTGTCAAACTTCAGACCTTTATACATCTTCATTTCCATTTGACTTCATTGGGTCAGATTTTAATCCCTGTAAACATCATGTGGACTTCTGCAGGTCTGCTGCTCTGGTTTCTCTGCGTTTCATCCAAAGTTGGTCTGAATCTAATTTGTCACAGTCTGATTGAGCAAAACTGAATTTACATCTTTCAAAGTCTTTTGGGTGCAGACTTAAATGCAGTCACCATGACAACTCTGTCATGGACAGGCAGCAGGAAACTTATGGAAACGAGTTTGAGTTCGTTCCAGCTTGCATTGCAGACAAACGTTGGCTGTTTGGTTGAACATTTTTTATTTGTTCTCCAATGAAACAGTGACACAAATCTGCACCCAAGACCTCCTAAATCCATCCACACCAATCTACTGTTCTGACCTTTTTGGGACAAAACGTCAGCTTAAAAAAACCCACGACAGACAAAATCAGTTCAATGGCACGACTGTAAAGGTGAACATCGATACGGTGAGGGACTACTCAGAAGTTTATACCATTATTTTGATGCCATTTTATATAAATCCACAAAGTTAAGAACCAACCAAAGTCATAAGAATGAAGGGTGAATTTTAAGCTCATTCATTTCTGTCGTACAGAAATGAGAAAAACTCATGACTTAATTCAACATCCTTCATTGTGTGAGACCCGACTGGAAAACTGCAGGCAACTTTCCAAATCTAAAGTTTGAAATAAAATATAAATGTGGACAAACCTCTACGCAATTTAAAGCGTTTGTAGATTACCACAAAAATGACACAGTACAGATTAATTCCACAAACAATCCACATGGATTTATAACTCAAAAGGAAAAGTGGGATGCTAATTCACAGAATAATAATAGTAATAATAATTCACAGAAGTTCTTCTGGTTCTGAGGTCTTCCTCATAAACCGTGACACTTCAGTCCAACGTCCCTCTGGAGGGCCAGACTCCCACCTTCATTCCTAAATTCAAGTTAACTGACGCAGAAATCCAGTGAAAACTGTTCTGTCTTCTTTAGATAATGGAGGGATTCACCAAACAGGGAAACATGTTTCAAAATAAAAGCACCAGTTCCTGATTTAAGCCTGGAGCTGGAACTGATGTTGATTCATTTTGATGAGAAGCTGCAGATCATGTAAAGACCGTAACACAAACCTACTGACATGCAAAGACATGGAAAGCTGAAGAAAAGTTATTTACTGGATAATAATTATCTCATTTTGCACAGAAAAACATAGGACATCTATATGAAACCAAACCTGCGTCTCACTCTAAGAGACATTCACACAAAACGAGAATATGCTGGCAAGCATGAAACACAGACTGGAGGACCTGGCGCTCTCCTCCGAACAGACACATGACTCACAGACACGCGTTTCAACAACACTTTCACGAGAATCCTATTTCTAAGCAGAGAGCAAAAACCTTTGCTTAGCAATCCCTGCCCTTGAGCAGATAACTTTGTTTGCTTTGCTGCATTTTGGACTTTGTGTTCAGAGATGTCCTGGGAACCAAACGCACCCAAATGCACCCCAGTCACGTGGAGCAGCAACTGAATGTTATTCTGACACCGTCTCATCTCTCACTGCAGGTTTCTGTCTGTCTATCAGATCCAATGAAATAAACAAACTTGTTGGATTTTGAGGGTGAAATGTGGATTGAAGGTCACAACAAAGGTTCTTCGTCCAGATCTGGGTTGTGGAGTGGCTGGAACCAACCCAGTGTGGGACCGGCCTATCAGAAACAGAAGCAATTCAAACATTCATACCAACAGGTCATTCTGTATCCCAGTTCAGATAAATGTTTTTGGGAGAAAGTCAGTATTTGAGGAAACATGAATGTTTCTCCATGGAAGTCACCACTTCTTTGCTTTGCAGCTCCAGCCCCCCTCAAAAGGTGGTCCAAAAAAACGAAACGTTAACTTTCATACCTCAATATTTTTCTGTTTCTCATGTGAGGCTTCATTCTTTCATGGAGTTTTAACAGATGAGGTCATTTTTTTTTTCCTTCAGGGAGTCGGGGAGGTTGACTCTGATGGTGATATCATGATTTCAGACAGGAAATGACCTCAAGCAGCTCAGATGACATAATTACTATCACCTGTCTGATGCCCAGACATTTCTGAGGCTGGCTGAGTCACAGGTAATTATCCTCATTGCTCCAAAGACCTGCTCTACTGTAAGCCGGTATGTATTGCTTCCAAGTGTGAAATGTGGAAAAAAAATTCCATGGCTTTTGGAGTGCAGCATTTCCATGCAGAGTGTCCTGTTTGGTTTCCTACAGGCATTTGTCTGGGTCGCAGTGACATGAAAACTCTTGGGATTTTTACAAGTAACAGCAGAGAATGAGAAATGAACTGGCTGGTGATGACAGAGGGCTGGTGGCCTGACGCCTTAGTTCATGTGATCAGAGATGATTTGGGGGAAATGTCTGTGAATTCTAAAGGCCAAAGAGGTTTGCTGCCATCTGCAGTTATTTGGTTCAAAGTTTCTGTTTATCTGTGCAAACCCACAAATCTGTGACCCCATCCGCTCATGCAGACCCCTGAGCTAAAGATCTGCTTCATGATTTGGATGTTCCTCTGCAGTGTTCTCACTGAACAGCAAACACTTGTCACAAGGTTTTTTTGTCAAGTAAATAAACATACTTTCTGTCTCTCTTTTTTTTATTCAACAATATTTTCCAAACAGAACAAATCCCAAACATTAATAGAAGTGTAAAGTATACTTTCTTTAAAACCTATCTGTTTCCACTTGAAATTTTCATTGTTTTCAGTTTGAATTTAGCCAGCTGAACAGAAAAAGTTGTGATTGCATTGTGGCCTTTGGAGAAGTTTGGTTTTGTCGCTGAAGTGAAGGATCGTTCAGAGACACCAAAAACTGACGGATCTGAGATTTGCTTTTGTGTAGGTGAAACTTTTGAAACATTGTCAATAGATGACTTTCTACTATTGATTATTAAGATGACCAAAGGGAGGAGAACTAAAAGGAAGAGGTGAACCACAGAAAGGGATAAATCCAAAGGGAAGAAGAGAACCAAAGGGATATGGAGAACTAAATGGAGGAGGAGAACCGCAAGGAGGAGGAAAACTAAATGGAGAAGGAGACTAAAGGGAGGTGGAGAACCACAGAGAGGAGGAAAATCAAAGGGAAGAGGGCAACCAAAGGCAGATGGAGAACCAAAGGTAGAAAGAGACCTGTGAAATGTGGTCCATCTGTGGGCCGTGGATTCAAAGCTGGAGAACATGTGAAAGTTCTCCTGATAATCTCACCCCATTGGAAAACTACGCAGAATTTCAGACTCGATTCATGTGTGATTTCTTGTTGTTTTCCTCAAAGCAGGCAAGCAGTATCATGGAGCTCCATCAGGTTTAGTTTCTGCTGCTGCTGGAGACGTTAAATAATCAAGCAATGACCACATATGGCGCAGAACAGAAACCAACTGGATCAGACACTGTCCTGATTAGATTTTACCAATAATACAAGAATTTCCATCAAACATATCCCAACCTGAATATGGGAAAAAGTGGAACTTTACTGAAAAGAAAGACAGACAGAACGATGGATGGATGAACAGACAGATTGATAGATAGTTTCAGACAGTCAATGCCATTTTTCAGCCTAATCTTCATCAGACTCTGGAATGAACACATCCAAGAGTTAAAACAGCTGGACTGACTCTGCCCCCCCCCACATGTTTACGTCAGGCTTGTTGGCTGCTTCATTTGGTAGGATGTACCCCTCACAGGAATGTGAGCTGCTTTATATAAAACTGTTGGCAGCAGAGTCCACAGCAGGACAGAAACAGCACAGGTTTGAATCTTGGATCAGTCGAACGGCTCCTTGGTTTTGCTCCCTGTGCGGTTGGGGATGGCTCCTCGGCCATAGTTGGAAAAGGTTCACGGTGACCTCTGTTGCTCAGGCCAACAGATCAATCTGACAGTGCTACTATTAAAATGAATTCAGAGTCAGGTTTGTTTTTCATGTCAGGTCTCATGATCGCAGTTTCTAAGAAAAAGAAGAACAAGTTTTAACACTGACTAGAGCTGAAAAAGCAGCTATAAACACACCCTGAAGAGGTCCCGTATTCCTCACCGACACTCCCACAGAGGTCAAGTGGAGGTAAGTCAGCGGCCCTGCTGGTTGGTGTTGGTTCAGGGAAACCTGCAGAAGCATGAACCTCACTGATCTTTGCTTCTGCAGTAACTTTCAGCTCTCTGATCTGGGCAACTGTGTCCCACGTTCCGTTGATGATAACAATATGTTAGTCTCCAGAAAAGTTGCTGATGTTGTATGCGGGTTTGCCAGCTGAAAAATAGACAAGATCAGGACATGAAGTACAAAGGAAGTCAGACAGGTTTAGGATGACCAGGGGAAAGGCTCAACTAGTAAAACAAGTTTTTATTGCACAATAAAAAAAATAATTTATAGTTCAAGTAGAAACTATTCTCTGACTAATAAAAATCAAATATTTACACTTATTGTTGGAAAATCCTGACTTATTTATGATCTAAGCTGTGGTATTTGTTAAACTTTTTCTCTAAGGACAAACATCAGGTCATTAAAGTTCAGAACATAATTTCATGATGAAAAATATTAACTATTATATTTAAAAATAACTGAAGTTCAAAAAGGTACTAAATCCCCCAAACTTTAAATACAATAAAATGAATTTAAAAAAGGACAACAAAAACACTGAAGCATCACACAACTGTTGTGCTGCTTTAGAAGTCAGTTTAAATGTGTCTACAGGCCCGACACTGGAAACATTTCCCTCAAAACCTGTTAAAAATATATAGAATACAAGATATTTTTCTTTGTTATTAGTGAAAGGAGAACCAATAGTTTACTAGTTAGATTTCTTAAAATAAGTTGTGTTGGATTTTGAAATGAGTTTTTAAGTATGAAGTATAAAGTTTTACAGTATAATTCAAATAAACATTCCAGTTTTCTTAACTCAATCGAGTCTTTTTTCTGAAACAAGTTCATTCACGCTTCACAAATAAAGTACTGCTTAAAAAGGTTCAGTAAAAAAAACTTTTCATTTATTGCTTAAAAACAATAAATTCAAGATCATCTCACTGAAAAAGTGACTAAGAGGTTTATTTTGTCCTAAATTGACTCGGATGAAACATTTAGCCTGAAACTGGACAAAGATCCTTCGAAATGAGAGTACGAAATGCTGAAAGCCTCAACTTACTGTCTGAAGGATCAAAAGATCTTGATTAAAACCCAGACACGTCCGCACACCAGCGGGAAGCAAGCGCCATGTCTTCCAATGAAGACACTCTTTCATTCCTGGTTTCAGGAGGACAGACAGGAAGGAAGACTTTCCCGCAGAAACGGGGAACTTCATCTGCAGAGCCTGAAACTCAACCACAGAAAAACACCTGCTTATTGTCAGACCCTGACACCCTGAGAGGCCCTCCCCAGGAGGAGAGGAGATATCTCAGAAAACAGCAACTTTCCCAGAGAGCATATCTCCATTATCTCCAGACTGATGGGACCATGACTCGAATCCAAACACATTTTCAAAAGATGTGAACACTGACTGGTGGACTTGGTGAAATGGGGGACAGTGGTCAAAGAGGAACAAGCTGCTCAGAGCGAGATTCTGCTCCTGACTCTCCTAAGACGAGGCCTCGCTGACGTTCCTTTCTCCTGTTTCATTCCCAGTGACTAAAGGGAGTTCTCTCCGGTTACTCTACTGAAGCGCCGGAGGAGCAGCTGTGTTATTGGGCAGATCCACACTTTATTCTGAAGAAGTGACATTTAAACTTCTGCTATTCTTCCCCAACATGTGACTCTCCACTTTTTCTTTTGTTACTTATACAACCTACACACAGACCTACACTTCTGCTGCCCAGAAACCTGAACATTTGGTGGTCCTGTTTTCTTCTCTTGGACATCTGAGGGATGAGCTGAGGGCCACGGGGGAGATGGTCCTGAAGTCCAAGGAAGCTTTAAAACTGTGTGGTGACAGAGTTTACAGGTAGTGACATCACTGTCATGACATCAGCGAGGAACATGGAGATCATTGTTAGCTCGGAGTCCTGAGCATCTGTGCTGTGAAACATCTGCTGAAGGGAAACTTGGAGCTCCTCATCTGCAGAACAGACGGACAGACCCATGACATGTGGGAAACTTCCTGAGAGATGGTTCAACCCCAGCAAAACTCCAGGAAATTCCTTCTTTTTCCTCATCCCAAACACACGGATCTCTCTATGACTCACGGATGCATGGCTAAAGACAC
Organism: Adrianichthys oophorus; assembly: GCA_036245035.1. NCBI lineage: Eukaryota > Metazoa > Chordata > Actinopteri > Beloniformes > Adrianichthyidae > Adrianichthys > Adrianichthys oophorus. Next base: position 65,601 of record BSAI01000090.1, on the reverse strand, counting down.
CCCCCTGCTTACCTGAGTAAAACAATATCAGATCCGAACAATATCCCCGGATCAGAACATGATTGAGACAAACCGTCACTGTCAGGAAGATTTTTGCTGAAAGTTTCTAAGCACGCCGTTTACGAAAACCAGACGGCGTAGGAGGTTTGTACCCATTCTTTACATTTGTGTTTTAAACAGAATTGTATGCTTTTACAGTTTTTTAGTTTATACTGTGTGTGTAGATGTGAGTGTGTAGAGATACTTGAAGCTTTGCATGGCGTTGGAACCCTCACACCGACACAAAGCTGTGCCCCCATTCCCTCTCAGTAGATTGAGGCGTCTCAGATGACGGCTCTTTCTTAGCCGGCTGCCCTGCAGGGATCATGTTCACAGAGCTGACTGCTGGAATTCTTGGAAAGTGATGGAGAAGCTTTTTACAGTTTATTATCTCACGCAGCTCCGTCTCATCCATCCATGCCGCCATTGCAGCGAATGATCTCTCAGCACTTTCTCTCGCACCGCTCATTCTTGGCCATTTGGTTGCGATTTACTACCAAGACGTTTACAGCAATTTGTTCCTTCCTCTCTTTTTCTTGATCTCGTCTTCCCTCGTGTTCCCTCTCCCATTCCGATCTGTTTTATGCCATTTCTTTGTGTTTTGTTTGTTTCCCTGCGACTGCTTTCATCTTCCAGTCTGTCTGGCCTCATATCATTTTTAAAGTGGACCCAAATGCTTTCCCTGGAAGCTGCACGCATGCGCTTCCAGTAAGTCTGAGACATAAATTGAACATTTGAAACAAGGCAAATAAATAAGTGTAAATGTTCTCTTGGAAATGGCTCTAGCAAATTCTGTATACAATTAGACTGTCGTCTGGGAGTTTGTGCATGTGTGTGTGTGTCTGTGTGTTTTGCTGTCGGTTTTTGTGTGTATGGAAGAAGACGTGGGGGTTGTGGGGAAAGATGTACATTTGTGGGTCGGCATCATTGTGTCAAGGGCTAAATGTCCTACCGAAGGACTTTAAACAACTTACAGCCCCCGGGGGTGCTGGGAAAAAAAAGGTCTTTTCTGTGTTGAGTATATCAGATTGACCTGGCCGTAACTAGCCAGCGCCTGTTGGCCGTTATTTACCTTCAGGCTTTGCCTCAGGCTGATTGGCTGCAGACGGTCCTCTGCTCGCTCTGAGAACACGGGGCCGAATCAGAGAAAGAGGGACAGTTGGCTTCAGAGAGATGAGTCATAGAGACCAAAACATGTCTGGCATCAGCCAATGTCGTCGTCACACTGAGATGATGGGGCGCCCCCCCGTTTGTCCTGCTGTTGTTTGTGTGTGTCTCAGCTGACACCAGAGTCTTTTCTGTCAGTGTCATGAGTGAGTTGGCGTGTTTGTCGTGTTTATGTGTGGGTATTGTGTCTGGACTGAGTGGTCATTGTATTCCAGACATGTGGTACATTCACTGCTGAGTGATTCACTCCTGCAGGCATCTGCCCACCTCTGCTGCCTCAGAGGTCTGACTAACAAGCGACCCAGCGTGAAGCAAGCAGCCGGGCGCGCTCTGACCCAATCTCCAAAATACACAATGGATAACCAAATGGAGCCAACAGGAAGCGTCATCGCTGCCACAATAACACACATTCCATGACAGCTTTTTGCCCACCTGTCCAACGTGCTCTCTGTTTTTGTCTTGTTTTTCATGCAAACCCATTTTACCACCATCGGCTGCTCGTTCTTTCATTTCACATCCCCATTTTTTCCATTTCCAGATATGATTGGTCACGTGTGGTTTAGAAACAAAAATAAAGCAAGACAGAACTTTAGTTAAAGACAACTGAACAACTTCCAGACTGAAGCACATTTCAAAACTTCTAAAGTCTCTCCCCTCCACATTGCCCCCACCATTTACTCATCATCATCAAACTGCTTGATACTGTTATCTTGGCAGTTGCAGGTTAAAGTTCAAAGGATCAGCACTTGGGGGTTCTGGGCACCGTGTTGTGGCCTTGGGTCTGGCCTCTCCTCGCCAAAACATATGTGTCTGTGGTACTAGCAGTCTTCACTTAACACTTTGTGGTTCTTTGTGTGTGTCCATTGCACGTTTATAGTTGGTTTATTGCTTTTGCCCATGGCTCCTGGGCCTATTGCTCGTTCTTCATCACTCTCAGTCATGCCTGGGTGCGTTTTCTTCTAGATCTAGCCTTGCTAGTTTGGACGTTGTCCTCAAAGAGAACTCAGATTGGGTTTACGGCCAGTTTGTCTCTAAGCTGTGTAGTCATCTGGTCTTTACTTGCTGTTCCTGACAGCATTAGGAGATGCCTTTGGACACATCGGCATAAGCCCACAGTGTAACTAAAGAAAGTGTGCTGGGATTTTGACAGGGCTTTTCAGCAAAACTTTACAAGTTTCCCTGGTCAGGGACTATTTCCTTCCTCTCTATAGCTGTTTTGTTGTTTTCAGATTGACTGGCTCCATTAAGAAAAAACCTTTTAAGGTAATGCTTTCTTTTCAGCAATGCTTATGCTTTTCACAGTTGTTTCGCACATTAACGTGAGAAATCCACATTACTGTAGAGGCTGATCGGTGAAAGGAGCAGCAGAAGGATGTGTTAGCCTTCATTTCAAACTGAGATCCAGTGGTTTTGCTCTGAACAGCATCTGCAGGAAATGAGGCGGTGTGGTGAGGAAAATACCTCAGATTTTTAGCAGTGCATGTCACATGTTGGTGTTTAATCTTCTTTTAAATCTTTTTAAATTATTGTGTTGGTCTCATTTCCTGCACTCAGTTACATTTCCAATTTAAAAATGCCAATAAAGGATCAGAAATTTCAATGCTCAGTCGCTTGTTTAAAACGGTGAACTGTTAACTGACAAAATTGCACTTCACAAGTGTGTTCCACTTTGTGTTGGTATTTCACATCAAATTCCAATAAAATATTGTTTGTGGTCATAATGTGAGAAAATGTGGAGAAGTTCAAGGGGGATGAATACTTGTACAAGCCGCTGTAGATGGATGGTTTCACTGATGGATGGATGATAGCTGACAGGGTTGATGGATGATACGTGTCTTTTTATGGAAGAACTTTGGTGTACTAAACAATGAAAGGCAACAGTGGAGAAGAGAACTGAGAAGAAACCTCCAGCAGAACCAGACCTGCCCAGTTTGGCCCATTAAACAAAACTTCTGTCATTTTCTTGGTCTTTGAAGTCACAGGGAAAAATAACAAAGTTTTTTCTTTTCAGTCGACCCTTTTCTCTACTGGCGTTTGCTGCTCCTGGTCTTGTTTCTGCTTTTGGTTTGTATAATGATCATATTTTCAGTTCGCTCTTCTGGGTTCTGCTGCTTTATAACAAATGTTTCTCCTCATCATAGGTTATATTTACTTCCCCAAAATTGATTTTTGTCCTGTTTTCCTTTTAAAGACGTGGAGCAGATCATATTCTCACAGGATCGATAGTCTTGGCTGTCTACAAATGTTGGCATTTTCAGAGCTGAGAGCTCCTGTTTCCGAGTATTTGGATGTCTCCACGTGCAGGAATCGAGGCCGCCCTTTGATCTCACTGGCAGTGAGTAGCCAGCAGTTCTGCTCACAGAGATGCTCACTGCTGTGGTCAGCTGATCGGTGGGATCTGGGAAGGATCCGCCTGAGTCCGTGCAGATGCAGGTCCTGGAGGAGGCCATGAGAAAAGGCAGCAGCATCCATCTTCCTTGTGGTTGTTTTCAGGCTGGGAACAATGCTGTCTTTATGGTGGGGTTTTATCTCTCTGGCCATAGCCAAAAATGGTTGCTGTCTTGTGATGGCCACTGCATAAATCAGTCTTGGTGTCAATGTAATCAGGCTGGGGGGAGGGGGGGTGTCAGGAAGGCAGTGGGTTGAAAACAGATGGAGAGAACCTTAGATGAGAGCAGAATAGAGCTGAAAGGAAGAGAAGAGCTAACACACACACACACACACACACACCCACCCCCTCGGTACAGTGTGTGCTTTTAGGAACATCTCATCCCACCAAACCATCCGGGCTGCTTTTGAATAGCTTACCATAAATAGAGTTTTCTAATCACTCGTCAAAGGGTTTTCATTCTGCCTCTGAAGCTGGCAGGAGGAGGTGTTCTTCCAGGTAACTACTTTGCTCGGCAGGGGGGTCTTCAATGACATCAGAGTCAGGAGGAGCTGGGAGAACCAGCAGCAGGATGAATAGGAAACAACATATTTTGACTTTAGTACGACGATGCACGCGGCTGTGTGAATGAGCAAAAGAGAGACTTAGTTTGCTAAAGAGCACTTCTACAAACAGCTCTAAGTGCTTCAGTAAACCTTCTGACTTTATTTTCTTTCTGAAATAAACCACACTGATGCAGATGATAGCATCTGAGTGGGATCAAAGAGCTCAACGTGCACATTTACAGCTCCATTTACAGAAATTCACTTCACAGGTTGTATTCATGCTCTGCCCCAAATGTGTGCACGTGTGCACATGTGCAGCTGTGCATCTGTACCCATTCATTAAAGCTAGAAAACACAATCAAAGTGAGGAGACGGGCTGAGCTGCTGCTTGGAGGATCAGCTAAACCGTCATGAGATCCATCATCGTGTCACCAGCAGATCAGCCACACAATGGCTGCTTGTGGTTGAAGTGTTGTGGCGAAGCCTTTGAAGCCCTGAAACTCTGAAATCTCTTGAAGCTCTGAAACGTTATCCAAACAGCAGTGAGACGGCAACATGCTGACTGAGGATAATTTCAAAAGAAAAGAAGCGACCGAGCAGCAGACAGGTGTGAATGGTGAGACGGCGTAGGTCGCCTTCACGAGGCTGTTCACGGTCACGTCAGAATAACAGCAGGAGAGCACCTCTGCTCCAACAGCAGCCTGTTTCACACACAACAGGAAACCAGGAACGGGCTCTGTGGCTCACACGGTCACCGGACCGGCCTTTGACGGCCCTTCCTCTCCTCACCTGCCATCCGACACATCCACCAGCCAGTTTGGAATCTGGAGCGACGCAGAGGGCGACCAGAGTTGGAGTAATTGAAAACACACACAGACGCTGAAAGGCCGCAGCTACCAGCGAAAGGTGAGAATACTCTGATGAACAAAGCTGTAGATTGTGAAACAGACAAACTCGCTCTGCGTGACATCTCACTAAATACTTTCATTGTTTCTCCCGTGAAAAACAAGTATCAAATATCGCAGCGGGGAGAGCAAAGAGACGATCTTCTGAGACCGCCCTCATAATCCAATCCACCGTGGGCTCATGGAAAACAATCTGTGCTGCACGAGTAGGATCGACATTTATGGGTGAACAAACTCCTGCTGAGCTGCGTATCTTCAGCTCCTTTCTTTTCTAATTTGAATGATGTTTTTTACCACTATCTCAGTCATAAGTTGTGTGTTTCCCTTGTCTGTGCGTGTTGTGATGTGTTTGAGTGTGTGTCTTTTGAAAGCATGAGGTTGAGCTGAGGTTCTCCTTTTCACAGAGGTCAGAAATGTGCTTCCAGCATTCAAGATACGAAGATGAAAAGCTATCAGAGCTTTGGAGAAATCTGCAGCTAAAAAATCTGCGGCTGAATTCCTTTCTCCCTGTTCTGCGTTAGAAACGCCTCCGGTTCTGCAGCGCAGAGGAAGGATGGCTGAATTGTTCGGGCTGTCTGGGCTTTCACTCTTATGGCGGTGCTGCTCGGGACACGGGCCAAACTCATAGCATATGTTGGAAGGGTATGACAGGAGTTCAGCGAGTATGTTATTGAAGAGAGCACACACACACACACAGACAGCCACACACTGAGTCATGGCCTTTGTTTGAACGATATGTTTTTGGCAAGCATTCACACACATTCATGAATAATGAATGTGTGTTCAAAAGTGCACAACCACACTTCTCTGCTGCAGCCCCCCCCCCCCCCCCCCCCCCCCCCCCCACACACACACAGACTGACACAGAGGCCAATTTATCTTGATTTTGTAATCTGGGAAAAGAAAGGTCAAATATTTCTGATAGGTTGATTAAATGGAGTCTAACTACATCTTTTTGTGCCAACAGGATTTTAAGTGTTTTGTTTGTCTGTGTGTGGGTTTCCATCTCATAATGTTTCAGTGTCCTGCCAAAGATGAAAGCAGAGTAAGTTCATTCAGTGAACATTAATATCTCAAACATCTGTGATTGGCTCTTGGCGGTCCCTCCAAAGCCAGCTGTGGGCGCAGCGACTCGGTTGAGCCCGTGTTTGTGCCAGCCTTATCTGGAAACTGACTCTCTGGTATTTTTCTGTTTCGCCTTTTTTCTCGCCCTCCCCTCGTTTCTCCGCCTCTCCCTCCATCGTCGGTCTGAAGGATTTCCTTTTTTATTCGCTTGTTTTTCTGGGCTCTGCCTCTGGCTTTCTCTCCGTCTTTCTTCTTCTTGTGGCCACTTTTGATTCAGGATGTGCCAGTTTGGTTGGTGAGGATGGAGCTCCCAGAGCCTGGTTGAGTGTTGGAGCCGCAGGAACACTGGTCTCTGCCTCTCCATGCGTCGCATTGTGAGTGCGGGCTAATCGTTAGAGTGAGGCCTCAAAGAGGGAGGACAAAAGGTCACAGTGGGTCACTTTGGCGTCTAAACATGAAAGGAGCTTCGGGTTTCAATGAGGATTAAGCAAAAATTCCATTGACTAAAACACTATGGGAGCTCCCAAAACCTTATACATGAGAATTCTCTGCTAGGAGAAAGTGCCTCCTCTCCTTTCCTCAGCTCCTCCATTCTCCTCTCTTCTCCTCAGATCTCCTCCTGTCCCCTCAACGCACATGCAATCACATACTCACAATGGACACATCATTCAGCAGGGAGTTAAATGAGTTCAGTGTCTGCAGTACTTACGGTCAAACCCTGCCCCTTGACCTTTGGGTGCCTTGCAGTAAGTGTGTGTGTACAAGCAAGCGTGTGTGTGCACTTGTTTGTGTGTTTGTTTGTGAGCGTGTGTGAGGGAATTAAGCGTCTGTGTGGCCAAAGACAGATTAAGGTCCCCACAGCACAGCCTATTTAGAGGTTAATATGTCAGGTAATGAACTTAATGTGCACGGCTCGGCGGTGTTACAAGGCCGGCTCCTGGTTTAATCCCACTTGATGGTGAGTGAGAGGAGATTTACGTCCCTGTGTGATCCCTTGCAGACAACTATCGAAAATCAAACTTCTGTTCTCCATCACATGAAAGTTGGAGAACTGACCGACAGATGTTAACGACGGAGGATTACCGATACGGCTTTGCTCTCTGTGTACATTCAGTACGTACGCATTTCGTGGCTTTGTGACCTTGAGGCTGTAGTGCAGTGAGTGCATGCTGTTTCAGTCGTTTGTGCTCCCTGCGTCGGGTTGGAGGCCATCGGTGGACTGCTGTCACGGGCAGCACTTTGTGGCGGTAAGCCTTTATGTTCCCAAACCTCCAAGAGATCTTTGTGGCAGCGAGGAGATCCTTATTATCTTCTCTGTCAACAAACATGTTCCTGTGGTCACGGGTTGCTCATGCAGAATGGAGTCTATTCAGACGCACTCCTAAAGCGTCTTTGTTTCCAGCACGTTTCTTTCATTTCTGGAAGATGCAAACATGTTCTAGTTGTGTTGACTGAAAGAGGAAGTTGTGTGGTGCCCCCGGCCAACAGAGGGCTCCAGGGAGCCGACTCACTGCTTTTCAGAGACCAGAGGAAGTCTGAGGTGGATCCATCACTGCAGGTTTCCATCAGTCCAGCTCTCCTTCTGCAGATTTGATGTAGACTTAAACCTTATTCAACCCTGAAGGGGAAATTCAGGATTTTGTGTCTGTCTGTCACAAACCAGCAAATCTCAAACCCAGATCTTTAAGGTGATACATGGACATGGAATAGCAGAGTCTCCCCTCCAACCTCTTCCAGGGTGACTGAGCTCCTCACTCCATCTCTGATGGAGCGTCCAGCCACCCTGCAGAGGAGCTCATTTCATCTGCTTGTATCTGGGACCTCGCAGGTGCCGCAGCCACAGCATCACTGCAGTTGCTGCAGCAGCTGCAACTATCTGCCTGTCAAGCTCCTGCTCCATCCTTCCCTCACTGATGGATAAGCCACCTTAACTCTTCGACCTGGGGTAGGAGAAGCAGACCCACCTTTTTGTGGTTTCGTGGCCATGGCCTTCAAGCAAATTAAAAAACTGCAGCTGTGTATAAAAATTGTGTCAGTTCAGATCACAACTCCCACGTTTTAACTGTGCCACTGCTGGTGCCTAAGAACTGAAGTTCTAGGGGAGTGGAGGGGGCTTTGGTGTTTGCTCAGGACCCCAGATCCTCTGGTTGTGGCCCTGCTGACTAATGTGAAGGCGGAAATCAGGCCTCAGCATTCTATCTGAATAGAATTATTATTATTCATAGTAGAATCACACATCTGTATGGTTTCTAACACGTCTGTCTCTTACAAAACATGTCACTCCAGTGTCAGTGTTTTACACAAAATATGGATCATTAAAGGGTTCTATTGGATTAATGGGCTGGGAACAGTCAAATATTGTTTTCCTGAAATGTTCCCTCCAAATCATAATCAAATCTAGAAAATCTTTGCCAAACTTGTTGAAGTTATGGATCTAGAGAGCCATAAATGCATGAATGTGTGTCACGGACTGATCCTGCAGCCTTTCCCAAAACATGTAGAGCAAGGAAGAAAGAAATCACCAACAATCACAAAGGAGACATACATTTTGTATCATTCTTCTCTCTGTTTGATGCAAATGACAAAAGTTCTGGGAAGTGAGTTTTGTAAAGCTGGTGAACAACAGCATATTGAATGCAGAAGCGTCCCTGCTGATGCATTATTAACCATCAGAGGTAGATGGTGTCATCTCAAAGCCTTTAACAGCACTTGCTGCTGTTCAGACTAGATGAAGCATATCTGCAGCCAAACCCAGAAATGGGAGAAAATGCGCCACCTGAGATACAGCAGTAAATGGGGGTGATAATATGCCCCTGTGGCGTTGCAGTAACGGCCGCAGAAACAGGGAAGGGGCACAGGAGACCGCCGGAAATGAGGGCAAATAACAACTCTGACTAATGATGCCCTACTTCCGCTGGAGTTCCTGCAGGAGAGGCTAAGAAGAAGAAGAAGAAGGAGGAGCAAAAAGCAGGAAGAATAAGAAGTTATAGTTACCTGAAGTTTAGCTTAATAAACAATTCTTTTTTTCTTTATATTATTAAATGCATATACATACATCAACACAAAAAATAATGTGTTGTTAGACAACTCTAAAAAATACATTATAAAGTAAATCTCACATCTGGAGATCAACACATTTTTCAAGTATTTTTCACGAAATGCAGTTGAGTTTGTCAAATAATCATGAATCAAAATCATGAATTACTTCGATTAAAATCAAGATTACTGTATGTGGTTTAGGTCTGTCTGATCACTGCTGCGTTTTCTTTAAAAGCACAATTCCAGTACACACAAATGTTTTGAGGGAGGAGATCACAAAACGGTACATAACTGAAAATAATAGCGAGATGTTCACCCAGATTCTCTCGCTAACACCTCCCCCCTCAGGAGGTTCAGTCAATGAACTTGTCAAAAGCTTTAATGCAAATATGTTAAGTATCATGGATAGTTTTGCTCCCAATAAGGTGAAGGTGATCTATGTCAACAAAAAATCTTCATGGAGAAATTCTATACTCATAAAAAATGTAAAAAGAGGATCTCGGAAATCAGAACGCAAATGGAGGAAGACTAAACTGCAGGTAAATTACGACATCTATAAAGAGAAACTTCACTTTTATAATTTATAACTGAGCAATGCACGGAAGTCCTATTTCTCTGACATCATTAACAAAAACTCTCATAATTCTCGGGCGTTATTCGCTACAGTCAACAGACTGACAAACCCCCCTGTGTCTGTGACATCAGAACTTTACTCCACGAAAGCTTGTAATGAGAAAATCCAAAACATTAGGCAAACTACTGTTTCATCAACTACAATTCCAGAATATGAACTTTATCCACTGGAAACCAATAAAAATCCCATGGCTCAGTTTCAACCCATAAACAGTAAAGACCTGGATGACATTCTAAGTCAACTGAGCTCCTCCTGCTGTCTGGATATTCTACCCACAAGCTTTTTCAAACAAGTTTCAAAGTACTAAACTGGTTCAAAACAAATTTGGAAAAAAGGATATATTGTGTGTCAGTTGGTAACTTCACATCAGAGCCGACAGAAATTACATGTGTAGTTCCCCAAGGCTCAATCGTGGGGCCACTTCTATTTAATATCTACATGCTCCCACTGGCCCAAGTTATAAAGAACAACAACATTAGTTACCATAGCTATGCAGATGACACACAGATATTTATTACAATGACAACAGGAGACAGAGGCCCTGTACAAGCTCTTGGTAAATACATTGAGGACATTAATGACTGGATATGTCACAACTTACTTCAATTAAACAAAAAACAAAGCTGAGGTTATTGTCTTTGGGGCTAAAGAGAAACGGTTCGACGTCAATACAGAGCTTCAATCTATTCATCTTAACACCATCAACCAGGTCAGAAACTTGGGTGTAGTGATGAACACAGACCTACATTTTCATAAACAGATGACGGCAGTCACAAAATCAGCCTACTATCATCTCAAAAATATTTCAAGGATTAAAGATCTGATGTCCAAACAGGACCTGGAAAAACTAGTTCATGCTTTCATCTTTAGTCGACTTGACTACTGTAACAGTGTTTTCACAGGACGACCAAAAAAAAATCAATCAGGAAACTACAGCTTATTCAGAACTCAGCTGATCGTGTTCTCACAAGAACCACAAAAGTAGAACCATATCAGTCCAGTTCTGAGGTCTTCACATTGACTGCCTGTCTGCCAGAGAATAGACTTTAAGGTTGTTCTACTGGTTTATAAAGCTTTGAATGGTTTATCACCAAAGTACATGACTGACCTCCTGACCCAGTATATACCAGCCAGACCTCTCTGCTCATCTGGATCCAGTCTGTTGTCAGTTCCTAGAGTCCAAACTAGACATGGAGAATCTGCATTCAGCTTCTATGCTCCACAGATCTGGAACAGACTTTCAGAAAGCCTTGGATCAGCAGAAACCCTCTGAGTATTTAAATCCAAGTTGAAGACCCACCTGTTCTCAGCTGCATTTGAATCTTCTGGATTCAAACATTTACATCCACACTGTTTATCTATGCTTTATTTAAATTCACTTCTTTTTAACTTTCTTTAAATCTTATTTTAATGATCACACCTTTGATATTTCTTTTGATTGTGTTTTTTTGTTTTATGTAAAGCACAAAATTGTCTTTGTACATGAAATGTGCTTTACGAAAAACTTGCCTTGCGAATTAACAACTTCATGCATTGTTACCTTTTGTTTTTTGATTATGAAATTGTTTATTATAAGCAATCACGCAAGAAAAATGAATGTGCAATACAATCAATCATCAGAGGTTTACATCCATAAAGATGTGTCAAACATAGGATAACTATCAAATGATAGATTGTTTAAAAGGGAGTGGGAGGAAGTGAATTTATGTAATCCCACCCCAGCTCTACCTAACCAATAAATCACATGGCTATGTAGGTAGATCTAACACTATTTCATACTTTATCATAGCACATGCAGATCAATTATCAAAGTTGAGAAAAATGTGCAGATTATTTTTCTTTAGAAAAAAAAATAATATTGATCAAGTACCTTTTTTTTTTTTTTTTACTTGTCCTGTCCAACAGCTGAGCAAACAGATATGAGCTGAGAGCCTCTTGTGTTAGACAGATTTTACTGTCAAAACCAGGGTTATAAATCATTGAACACACAAGGTCTATATTCATATTAATTTACATTAATTTTGCTTGTGTTCTTCTTTTTTTTTGTTGGACCGGACCGAAAAAGAAAGAGGGGAAAAAAAGAGAGAGATGTCGGGGGGGGGGGGGGGGCGGCAAAAAAAAAGGAAAAAAGGGTGGGTTATAGAAGTTAGAGGATGGCTACAGGGGAGGGAGGGTAGAATTGTAAAACTACAGGAAACAAGATGCTGGAAGTTTATAATCGCTACAATCAAGTGTGAGTGTTAATCTAAAGTGGGCGGGGCCTGTCCACAAACTCAGTTGTTATGAACATACCTGCTGGCTCCAAGAGTCTTCACAAACTTGTCAACATAAAGTTCACATGCACACTTATACATACCAACCAACAAATGTGTCAAATGTGTTTGTCACGCACACTAATTATGCAAAGGTGAGCCGACACCTGTGCTCAGGTAAATGTTTATGTTAAGATAAGGTGGATGATGGAATGCAAAAAAAGGAGGGAGATCCATCCCCACACCAAGACCCCCCTCGGGAACCAGCGACGAAAGAAAAAGACTCTTCGCTGCCTTACATAATGTCACTTGACAGTAAAATGACTGAGCTAAAAAGTCTCTTAAAGGTTCAGAAGACATTTGGACAGATGATGGATTCATTGTTGGTTTAAAGAAAGATGATTCAGTACTCTGACAAAAGCTGCTTTCGTCCCGATGAGCAGGGAGTCTTGATGGTTCCCCTGGTGCGTGACAGAGCTGTGCTTCACATCTGGACTTCCTCAAACACAGACTTTACTGATTTGATGTAAAATCCTCCTGGTTTTTAGCAGGAAGAGCATGAAGAAGAAGAAGCTCCTGTTTTCAGTGATGCAATGGCCTGAAAGATGTTCTGAGGTTCAGGAGAAAAGATACTTCAGTTTGTTCACAAAGCTGCAGGTTGTGGTGTTTAACGTCTGTAATTCAAAACAGCTGCAGGCATGGGGGGGTCTTCATTAAGGACACAATTACCCTCTGGACTGGGAGTTGAACTCCAGACCAACTGGCTGTTCAACCTATACTGAGCCAATAGAAGTATTTCTTAAAACTTTATTGGTTCTTGCTGTGACCCACAGAACGGTCAGGTTCGAAGGAACTGAGGTTCTATCACTCTAATAAGTCACATGAGCTCACCTGGGGACTCATGACACCTACAGCCACAATGCCCACCTCCCATTTCCTTTGATGGCTTCCATGTGGGGCTTCTTTGCAGGGGGTGGGGGGGGGGGGGGGGGGGGGGGGGGGGGAAAAGGGGGGCGTTCCCAGATTAACCATAGATCAGTTACAAGAGATCATACTTGCTGTGCTGGGAGCATTCTGACCTGGAAGCGCAACATGGGGGGGGGTCATTAATTAAGTGCTCTGTGTTATACCGACCCACACAAAAAACAAGAGCTTAAGATCCAAATCCAACTTCATCCAAGAACCCAATTCTGGATGTGTGAACAGACTGTCATTATGAAACAGAGACGTCACTTCGCATGTCCTGCTTTGGCTTCTTTGAAGTTTGGCTGCTTTGTTTTTTGTGCCTTTTTTAAGGGGGGCAGTGAACCCTTGGAAATATTTACAGAATGTACAATTTTTTCTGAATTCATACAATCTTAAATGAAAAAGTTGATTCTTTAACTTTGGTTTAAGCCTCAAACGTGAACAAATGTTCAACTGATGAGAAAACGCTGTGATGACAGGAAATAAACTTCAAACTAAAAGTATATCAAATTTATTAAATTGTGTGAACAGATGTTCCAGCAATAAATGTCGAATGATGAATGTCGATGGTGGGTGGTGGGCTAGGGGGGGCTGGCTCTTTAAATCATTGACTGTACCTGAGAATTGGAGTGAGTGTGACAGCCCCCAACCCACCCCCGAAAATGTTTCACTTCCAATTCCTGACACGTACATCTTTTTATGACTTTGGTTTTTCTTTCACTGCTTGTTCTGTGCAGGTCTGTGTTCCTTTTCTCCTCCCTCTCACCTGTGTCTCCCGCTGGAGGTGTTCACAGCTACATCCTGTTTAGTTGATTGTGTGTTTGTCTATTTAAGTCTGTGTGTTTCAGTTCCCTGTGTTGGAGCATTTTGTGTTCCTTGGTGATCTTGTGGTTCAGTAATTAAAACAAGCTCCAAACTCACCCATCTGTGTCCAAGCCTTCTCTGTGTCTGGGCTTTTGGACTCTACCAGTAACAGTTCCAACATAATGAAGTTTAATCAGTCACCACTTTTTCACTATACAGCGCCATGTTGGAACCAGATGACATCAGTAAGCAGTTATTGGTCTGAGTCATTGTTTCTATGGCAACCACTCTCAGCAATCAGGAGTGAGCTTGTTGGAAGGCCACACCCCTACCATTTGAAAGCGGGCTTCTCAAAATCTGTCGATCAAACATTTTGAATGTTTGATGTGGGGCCAGCAGTTTTATTCAATTCAATTTTATTTATAAAGCCCAATATCACAATTAACTTGTCTCAATAGGCTTCACACTGGTATTTATACAAAACAATATTAAGTCAGTCATAAAATATTAACAATAGCTGTTTGCAGCAGGCTCCACCTGCTTTTACTGAGCCATCTGATTGGTCAGTTTATAACGTGAATATCTTGAACTACAGAAAAATTATAATGGAAAAAAAGGATTATCAAGATTTAAACAAAAATAAAGAATGGTTTTTGTGACCAATAGAATGACTGAGTAACAGCTGTTTATTTCTCTATAAAATTCTATAGGATTTTGGCTTCATGGAGCCAGAAGCACTTCCTGTTTGGAACACCAGGGGGGCGGGGTCATGAGGAGATGTGAAGGAAGGAGGTTGGCTTTAACTGATACTTGACCACGATGCATGTGATTACTACAGAGAAGAGCTGGTGGTATGTAAGAACAGCAGAGTTCTTCATCTTCTTATAGTTGCCACCCCACGTTTCCAGAGCTGAAACTGCAGGATGTTCGCATCGTCCACAGAAACATCAAGATAATTATTTGGTTTCCATCTTCTGGAGTGGATGAATGTTGCTCTGTTGTTCCTGTAGCACAGGGCAGCCTTCGGTCTTATTCTGGCTTGTATCAGCAGTGAAACCCCATCTCTTCCTCCTTTCTTGTTCCCACATATCCAGTTCAATCCAGATGTGTTTTGAAAGGGTGGTTTTATTCGTTGTTATTGCATGCTTTCACAGGAGCTCTCCTCCCAGCCTTTGAAGCAGGGAAGAGCTGACCAAAGCTCAGCGATCCCTGCTGTAAGCTCCACTCTGAGCAAGACCTGACTCAGTTCCACCATCAGGATTTTTTTGCCCTCTCCCGTACCATCCACATTCTTCCTTCGCTGGAACAAATTTATGTCAGCTCAACAGATTTCCAGGGCACTTTGGAGGTGCACATAAGGCTGCTGGTCTGTGGAAGCTGACCTGAGGGTATTTGTTCTAGCAGAGGCCTTTGAAAATAAACAAAAGGACAGAGGGGCTTAGTCTTGTGAAGTGGTGAGATCTCTGGGGCAGAGGAAAACAGCAATTACCCAAGGCGTTGTGGACATTAGGTAGTGAATGAGAGCTGTTCAATGGTAGAACTCCCTGAATAAATAAGCAGAGCAGGGGTAGTATCTGGGTACTGCAGACTTTGATGAAAGAGAGTTACAGAAAAACATAAATAAACTTTCTGTGCCTTCGCTCTGACCTTTTTTGTCCGAGTGCTACTGCTGGGTTGGAGGTGTTTGGTTTCCAACGGCTCAGAAACTTTGCTGGACTCAGTTTTCACCCTATAATTAAGGCTTTGTTTGGACCCTTTATGGGGCCGCCACGAATTCTGTCCCAGTCAACAACAAAA
Source organism: Adrianichthys oophorus (assembly GCA_036245035.1). NCBI lineage: Eukaryota > Metazoa > Chordata > Actinopteri > Beloniformes > Adrianichthyidae > Adrianichthys > Adrianichthys oophorus. The sequence continues at coordinate 49,999 of BSAI01000090.1, read as the reverse complement.
GTGAGAGAAGCAAAGCCGCAGATGTTGATAAGATGGCCCAGCTGTGGGGGGGGGGTATTGCAAAACCATTTATTTTGCATCAGCCTCGGTGCAGCTTCATTCCTCTGCTCTTTCAAAGATTTGGCACCGGAGCTGATGGACCTCAGTCCAATCTGTGGGGCTTCATTTAATTTGCAAGTCTTTCCAGAATGAGAGCCCATTTGAAAACTCCATGCTGACATACGTAGCTCAGGATAAACACACAGAATTCCTTCCAGTTCAGACAAAATCATGAAGTTCAGTGTGAAAACCCAGAGAGATGCATTTCACTCCAACATGAAATGCCAAACAGACGGGATTAGAGCCTGTGAATATCCTCACGCTTTTCTGCTCATTTTGCCTAGAATTCC
>BSAI01000090.1:0-24610 GCA_036245035.1 Adrianichthys oophorus | reverse complement strand
AAACCCACGCATGCACGGGGAGAACATGCAAACTCCACACAGAAAGGCCCCCCAGCCAGGACTTGAACCGGGAACCTTCTTGCTGTGAGGCAGGAGCGCTAACCACTGCGCCACCGTGCAGCCCGATGAAGTTGGACTTAATGCATGTTTTTATACTTTTTATTTTTCTTCCTTCGTTTCTGCCTTTATATTCCTTCCAGGAATATCATACAAAACATCAATAATAAAATCGATAACAAGACATTTAAGGTCAATGTTTTTTGGATAGCCAAGGAAAGAGTTTCTTATTGTTTTTATGTGTCAAATTAGAGCAATGTGGACCTGAGGTTTGTGGGTTTTTTTTGTTTTTTTAATTGCTCAACATTGAGAAAAAATGCCCCTTCCTTTTGCAAAAGTAAAGGTTGACTTCATAAAAGGTACTTTTTTAGCTGTAATCACAATGTTTCAACTGGAAAAAATTTCAACTGGATGCAGTTTTTGGCTTGAAGACGTTTCATCTCTCATCCACGTGGCTCCTTCAGTTCTGTCAGACTGGGTTGAGTTAGTTACATCCTCCCTCTGGGGTTCCAGTTAACGACCGAGTCCTTGTCCCCCTTGTTGTTCTGTTACATCATCTGTCCTGAGTTTCAGCTATGGATGACAATACCTTTTGTCATGCTGAGTGCATTTGGGCATTGATTTTAAAACAGGATTGTATATGGATGAGAAATTGTATCTGAGTCCACCACCTCTATTCAGTGTGTCTGCCTTGTGTTTCAGAGTTCTGATGACAGCCACATTGTGTTGGAGTGGGTGATGCAAGTCAAAAAATAGGTTTCTTTTTTTTAGCTGTAATTTAATCCTTTACTGTGCAACAATGTCATGAACTTGGATGAAAATACCTCAAAATGACACTTTTCACAGCACTTATTAGGTTACAAATCTTTGCGTTTAAAATTGATTAAATTAGATTAATAAATTGCACAAAAAATAATCGCACAACAGCACTTATTTTACTTAACAACAGAGAGCTTCTACTGACTGGATCACAGTGCTGAAAAATAAAAGAACACTGCCTAAATGCAACACTGCTTAATCGTATATTGTTTTCCTGACAGACAATGGAAAATTTCAATTAGACAGACATGTCAGCTGGAAGTCATTCTCTACGTTTGATCGTTTTATTTTTCATATGATGGAAACAGAAAATAAGGAGAAGTGAGCGTTTTTTACTCTGAGGAGGCATCACAGACTGATTTTGCCGTTATTAACGTGTCTTGTGTTAACAGAGTTAATAAAGTGTCATTATGTGGTGCTGTAACCTCCTAACTTGGGGACTTAACTGCCATCAAAACAAAGCAGAAGTAGAAGAAAACATTTGTGGTCTGTTATATATATTGCAAGATTGTGCGGTCCTGACCCTTAACATTTTGTTTTGGTTTTTTTAACATTAAACATTTTCAGTGTTGTAAATATTTTAAGAGGTTATTATTGTTGTTAACATTTGCGGAAGTGACGCAACACCCACTACCAAAGAACATAACTATTGTAAAATGTTTTAGCGGAAGTGATGGATGGCATGTGGGGTGACCGGTGAAACCAAGAGGGTTCCACATACAGAAAGGGTAGTGACAATCACCTTAACACAACTGTTTTCCCATGTTTCCTCTTGAAATCAAGTAGTTTTAGCTTCGTACAATGTAACAGCTGAGCATCAGGAGAGAGGCTCCTCCTCCACACCGTCAGAGGATGGGATGTTTGAAGAGGAAAACAGACCTTCTCTAGCCCCGTCCTCAGTTTTCTTCAATATTTCATAAGCAACCTTCCTCTTGTTCTCTGGTGCCCAGGGCCTCACTCCCACATCCAGCATCAATATTTTATTCATCTGCTGCCAACAGCTGTCACTTATCTTTCCACAGGAAATAAATGAGTTTTCAAAAAACTCCTTTTCATACTTTTACTAAACCATTTGCCCTGATCATTCATTTCCACTGGGTTTCCTGCAGCTTTACCTTCTGGGTAACTGGTAATCGAAAAAAGGCTCAGGTTTATGTTTTGCCCTAGAGCTCCTACGGTTGCATGACAGGTAGATCTCAATGCTTCACACTAGTACACATTGATGAAGAAAAAGACCTCAAATTTGGGTCTAATGGAAAGTTCTTCTCATGAAAGGCTGAAAACCACCAGCTGGAAAACAGACTGATTCTGATTTTAAAAGTACAAAAAGAAGGTGGTGTAATGTCTGAAAGATGTTTGATTTGCCTGAGGGTGAAGCTGATCCCATAACTCTTCATGTTTAATAACACGTGTCACATTAACACAGCAGTCTCAGTTTTTTCACGCTCCTTCATTTGCTTAATCTTACGGTTCTAAAAAGCTGATTAATACTAAGAACGGTACTTTGTGTTAACATTCCATCCTTCGTCCGATTGCGTTTGGACTCAAACTCCATTGGAGTTTGGACCCACGGAGCGCTGGAATGCAGCATTAAAGGCAGATCCACAAATTCACCGAAATAAAAATGTTTTCCTGAAAAAGCAAGAGAATTTTTATGTTGCATTAATAATAAATGTAATGTTTTGCAGTAATTTACTGTTTTTGGCATTTCATCCATCCATCTTCTTTCACTCATCTGGGACCAGGTCACAGGGGCAGCAGTCTAAGCAAAGATGCCCAGACTTCCCTCTCCCTGGCAACTTCTTACAGCTCCAGCCGGGATACAAAGTCTCTCCAGAGTGTTCTGAGTCTTCCCCGGGGCCTCCGCCCAGTGGGACATGCCCGGAACACCTCCTCAGGGAGGCGTTTAGGAGGCATCTGAACCAGATGCCCGAGCCACCTCAACTGGCTCCTCTCAATGTGAAGGAGCAGTGGCTCTACTCCGAGTTCCTCCTGGGCGATCGAGCTTCTCCCCTTATCTCTAAGTGAACGGCCAGCTACCCTATGGAGGAAACTCAATTCGGCTGCTTGTATCCAGGACCTCATTCTTTTGGTAATGACCCAGAACTCATGACCATAGGTTAGTACTGGAGCATAGACCGACCAGTAAATTGAGAGCTTTGCTTTCTGTCTGAGCTCTCTCTTCACCACAACCAACCGGTACTTTGTCCTCATGACAGTGAATGCTGCACCAATCCGCCTGTGGATCTCAGACAATCTTCCCTCACTCGTGGACAAGACCTCAGGATACTTAAACTTCTCCACTTGGGAAAGGAGCAACCACCCACCCAAAGAAGACAAACTACTTTACTCCGGTTGAGAATCGTGGCCTCAGACTTAGCGGTGCTGACTCTCATCCCAGCTGCTTCACACTTGGCTGCAGACCGTTCCAATGCATGCTGGAGGTCCTGGCTCCATCAAGCCAACAGGACAACATCATCTGCAAAGAGCAGAGAGGAAATCCTATGGTTCCAAAACCAGACCCACTCCAGATCCTGGCTGCACCTAGACATTCTGTCCATATAGACTATGAACAGAACCGGTGACAAAGGGCAGCCCTGCTGGAGTCCACTATGCACAGGTGAACAGGTCTGACTTACTGCCGGCTATGTGGACCAAGCTCCTGCTCTGGTCATACAAAGACCGGTAAGCCCTCAGTAAGGACCCCATACTCCCAGAGCACCCTCCACAGGACACCACGGGGACACGGTCGGTTGAACGCCTTCTCCAAATCCACAAAACGCATATGGACAGGATGAGCGAACTCCCATGAACCCTCCAGCACCCTAGAGAGGAGGTAGATCTGGTCCACAGTTCCACGGCCAGGACAGAAACCGCACTGTTGTTCCTGAATATGAGGTTTCACTATCGGCCTGACTCTCCTCTCTAGTATCCTGGCATAGACTTTCCCAGGGAGGCTGAGTAATGTGATTCCCCAGTTGTTGGAATACACCGTCCGGTCCCCCTTCTTGAAAAGAGGAACCAGCACCCCAATCTTTAAGTCCAGGGGTACAGTTCCCGACTGCCACGCAATGCTGCAGAGACGTGTCAGCCAAGACATTCCCACAGCATCCAAAGACTTGAGATACTCGGGGTGGACCTCGTCCACTACTGGTGCCTTGCCAATGAGGAGCTTGTTGACTACCTCTGTGACTTCAGCTTGGGTAATGGACAGCCCCACCCCATGGCTCTCAGCCTCTGCTTACTCCAGAGAAGGCCTGTCAGCAAGATTGAGGAGATCCTTGAAGTATTCCTTCCACCAGCCAACAATGTCCCCAGTCAAAGTCAGTAGCTCCCCACCTGCACTTAAAACGGTGCCTGAAGAAAACTGCTTTCCTCTTCTGAGGCACCGGACAGTTTGCCAGAACCTCTTTGAGGCCATCAGATAGTCCTTCTCCATGGCCTCCCTGATTTTCTCCCAGGACCAAGTTTTTGCCACCACTAAAGCCCAGGCTGCAGCTCGCTTAGACTGCCAATACCTGTCAGCTGCCTCTGGAGTCCCACAAGTCAGCCAGACCTGATAGGGCTCCTTCTTCAGCTTGACAGCATCCCTTACTTCCGGTGTCCACCACCGAGTTCGGGGTTTGCCGCCACAACAGGCACCAGAGACCTTGTGGCCAGAGCTCCGAACAGCAGCAGAGACAATGGAGGTGGAGAACATGGTCCAATCAGACTCAATGTCACCAGCCTCCCTCGGGACCAGTTTGAAGCTCTCCCGGATGTGGGAGTTAAAGATTTCCCTGACCCCTCTTGAGGAACTAAGTTTCAGAGCCCAGACTGTGCGGAGAGGTGAGCCCAACTATAACTAGCCGGTACCTCTCAACCTCTTGCACAAGCTCAGGCTCCTTCCCTCCCAGAGAGGTGACATTCCATGTCGCAAAAGCCAAGTTCCATGACCGGGGTTTAGGCTGCCAAGGCACTCGCCTTTGACTGCCACCCAAACCACCAAACCACGGGTGACGTAACTGAATCTTTGATCGATCTTCTCATGAAGGGGTTTGTGAACCGCTCTTTGTTTGGCTTGTCACCCATGACCTGTCTGCCAATGGAGACCCTGCCATATCTTATTGGAAATTTTTTTTTTAAAGGGTGAAAAGAAGTTTGGTGACTGAGCCATGAAAAACTCCATTCCACAACACTCAAATATTCTAACATTTTACGTTAAAATCTTTAAAATAATGTGTAATTAGTTAATTTATATAATAGTTGACTATTAAAAAATCTTTCTAGGGAAGCAATAATAACCAAAGCTATGCTTAGTTGAGTGACAAACCTGCTAGGATTTTTCAGAGAAACTACTAATTTACTAATTCAGAATTACATATCAAATAAAAAAAAAAAAAAGCTTAAAAAAATAAATAACAAACAAAAAGACAAATCGGATATATAATAACTAGGGGCTTACACTTTAACCACAACACAGGAAGGGAAGTTGGGTTACTAACCCGGGTTACACCATTTCCGAAACACTACTATTAAATTAACTACTGTTATATATGTAAGGTAGATCTTTTTTTTAGTCTTGTCTTATCTGTGGAAACCAGGTCAAAACGGCTCTTTGAGTGTTACAGGTTGCCGACCCCTGGGTTAAAATGGATGTATGTTCTTAATCGTAATTATTTATAAATGCACCAAAAGTGAAGTGTCCTGAATTTTGTTGTATAAAACTAACAAGAAGAAATACTTAAACGGAGAATGCTTTATTTGTGAAAAGGTTGAACACAAAACAAAAGACTGCAGAAACAAAGCTAAGAAACCACAGCGGAACTTCAGAGCTGCTTGCATGCAAAACAGTAGCAAAGTAGCGGCCATTACAGACATAAGACACAGCACCCTATGGACCAGAAATGAACATACTGCAATGCAGGAGACATTCATACTCCGGGCAAGTGAATGGCGCCCTCACTGTTCACAACCGAAGGGCTTGTTTGTGGACAGTGACGCATCTGCTCACATCATGAATAACAAGGAAGCATTCACCAGGTTTGATGAGACGTTTTGGCCTAAAGACCACGGCATGCAGCTGGCATATGGAACCTGGATTGCTAAAAGCGTGCTGAAGAAGGGAAACGCCCAGATCAAACTTACTGACAGCAACAGCAGGGTGGTGAGTGTCCAGCTCGCAGATGCACTTTTGATCCCTGGATCTCCACGGAATATTTTTTTCTAGGCAGCAGCTTCAAAGGAGCTAAGATTAAATTTTAGAAGGACAACAAAATAATCCTTCCCAACGGTACAACATGTGACATGAAAGTAAAAGACAGACTGTATTATTTGGACATGGCAAAAGAGAACTAGGATGATTCCTGTAATGCATGCTATGATCAGAAAACTTGGAATGAGGTAGTGCATCATTGTAACTATGAGTATATAATCCAACCCTTTCTCACTCCCAAATCGTCACATGTTGACACATGGGTAAGGACCCAACCCGCGTGAAAAACTAAGGCTTTGGGTGTCCCCAACTCATCATTTTTTGATGTGCTGGTTCATCTATTCAAATCAATGCTCCCAACCTCCAGGCCGCAAACCGGTACCGGTCCGGTACCAGACTGCACTGGTACCCTAACCTCAACCAGGTATCCCGACCCTAAACATGATCTGGTACCGGACACGGATCTGTACCGGTTCCGGAAGGGGTACCAGCTCCGGACGCAGTATCGATTCCGGACTTAGAACGGGCTAGGGTACCGGTCATGGACACGTCCCAAGGTTTGGTCTGCGTTCAGTACTGTGTCTGAGAAAACGACTGGACCCCTGATTTAATCGTAACTATCAGAGCGTCAAAAATTAACAGCTGGCACGTTGGGGTCAAAGAGTGACGCAGATGGGTTCTTACCCATGCGTCAATATGTGATGACTTGGGAGTGAGGATGTGTAGTATAATCAAACTAGAAACAGTAGTGGATGGCATGAAAATCAAAGATAAAAAGTGTAAGCCAAATACGTGTGAAACATGCCTGCAAGAAAAAATCACTAAAAGCAGGAACAGGGAAGCATGTGTAAAAGCTAAAACACTTTTAAAGATCGTCCATACAGACCTGGGTGGGCCTTTTGTCCCAGAGTCAATAGACTATCACAGATTATTTTTCAGGTGGCATGTATGTGTACTTTCTGAGGAGTAAAAACAAAACAATCAAAGCTACAAATCAGTATCTAGTGGACACAGCAGTTTATGGCTAAATCAAACACCTGAGGTTTGACAGTAGCACAGAGTTTATCTCTGAATAGTTCCAGTCATTATTCAGAGAGAATGCAGTTAAGCATGAGAGATCAGCACTTTCCTCCCCCCATCCGAATGGGACAGCAGAGGGGAACTGGCGCACATTGTTCGAAATGGTGCGCTGTATTCCAATAAATCAGATTTACCAAAGGAGCTGTGACCTTACACAGCTTGAATGGCAGCAGTCGTAAGAAACAGGTGTTACTGTAAGAGAATGGGGGAAGCACCATATTTTCTCTGTACTGGGAAGAAACCAAATCTGTCAAAAATGAAAAAGTCTGGTTCAGATTGTGTGGTATATCAACAAAACAGGAAAAAGGTTGACCCAAAGGGCAAAAAGGGGAATTTTTATTGGTTTTCATTCTCATTCGCTGGCTTACATGGTTAATTTTCCAGAGTCAAAAAAGGTTCAAAAACATAGGCTGGTCCAGTTCATAACAAGATAAAAGACTGAGAGTCAGACACAGACTGACACACCCCTACATGTTGTGGCTATCCAAACCACCTGAAGTTGCATAGATCCAAGAAAAAGAAGCAGATAAAGAAGAAGACTCAAAACCTAGACATTGACATAAGCACTGACACACAGACACCACTTCCAACTGGTAGAGTTAGAAAGAAGCCAAAGTACATGGAAGACTACGAGTGTGCCACACATAGCAGGTGGAAAGACTTGACTAGTCTGAAACATTTTCCCTGACAGCTAACTTGACTTCACTATAGTACCCTAATGCAGGTGGCTGCACAGCATGATCTGAAAATACATCAGATGGACGTTAAAGCAGCTCACCTGCACACACCTACTGATTGTGAAATATACATGGACCAACCAGAAGGTTTTCAGATTAAGTCAATGATGTGCAACTGGTGTGCAAGTTAAACAAATCTATATATGGACTTAAAACAGTCTGGTAGGAATTGGAATTCATGCTTTCCTACTTGAGAATAACTTAGTGCAAAATCAAACTGACGAATGCATTAACACAAAACTGTCTGAGAGAGAGAGTAATCCTGTTAGTGTGGGTTGATGGCAGTAAGACAAAATGTGATCGAACATCAGAAGGGGCCCAAACAGACCAAAGAAACCACAGAAGCGTGCTGGGAAGCCTTATCTATATCATGACCTACTCTATGAGTTAGATTGTGAATAAATTGTCACAACACATCTGATCCCAGAGAAAAACACATGACAGCATTAAAACATGTGTACAGGTACTTACAAGGGACCAAGAGATATAAATTGTGTTATAATAAACGTAGCACTAAACTTGAACTTACAGGATTCTCGGATACTGACTGGGCCAACAACTCAGAAAACAGGAAAAGCACTACAGGCTATTGCTTCAGTCTTAGCCAAAGTAGTGTTTTTATTGAGCCAAAATTGAAATGTTCAGTTCTTATATGTTTGGCATTTAGTGGTGATGTAAAAGGAAATAAATGTGACATCATTAAGTTAGAGTGCGATGAATGCCACTTTGTTTTTATTTTGGAACTATTTTGTTTAGCGGGATGTTACGCACCAGTATTAATAAAGGCAGCACCTCTGTCCTGTGTGCTTCCTGAGTGGTGGACACCATGGCTACCGGAACAGTGGCAAATTGTTTGCAGTCTCTTTATATTACCGAACAGGGTGTAATATTCTACAAAGATGTCTGTACCAGAGAGCACATGTGAAGGCTCCTGTGCAACTAAAGAGCTGCCCGCTGCAGAAGAATCAACAATTGTCCTAATTAAACCTGCTCTGGCTGTAACACATTCCTGTCAGATAATGCTTTAGGATCTAAAATTAGTTTTGTTAGCCAAATGTGCTATGATAGCATTGAACATGTGAGGAAGCTAAGCTAGATATGCTAAAAGCTAGCGAAAACAATAAACAACTAACTTTCTAACTAAAGGCCCTAATACAGAGGTCTCCAACATGAAGGGGACAGAAGTGAAGCTATAAGTTTTACAGGTTGACAAGTGGCTGCACAAGCAACATATGTTTACTTAGAAATACAGGGACTTGGTGTATGACTTCAAATTGTGTTTACATATTTCTGGCAACTTGCAAAAAAAGTTATGAAGTTTAATTAGATAACAACAGAGGGCTTTCTAAGAATGCACACTGCAGAACATCTGATCATCAAAAGCACAAGCAGAGAAGAAGGGGTGGAGGACGTCGGAGCTGTGTGAAAAAAAACCCAAGCTGTGTAGCATTTCCCTGTTGTGTTATTCGTTTTTCACTGCTTTAATTCTTTTTGTGTATTTTACACCCTTGATGACTAAAAATGAGAATGCATTGTTATTCTAATTGTTATTGTTATTCTAAATGAAGCAATATGAAAACGAACTGGAACAGTTGGCAGCTTCTGAAATGACTTGTACAGAGAGCAGTATAAAATCATGTTTAAAATAAGTCCAAGTTTGAGAGAATAAATGTCTTCATCAACCAGATTTGATCTACAATAAGCTCTTATAAAAACTTCCCCTAACACCTATACTGGAAGTTAGCCAGACGTTGAAAAAAACTAGTCTCACTGAAAGCATAACTATTGACATCAAAGCTAAATTGTACAGCACTTAACCTGTGTACAATTAGAAAATGTCTTGCCTGGCGTCATGTTCTGCAGGAACATACACCTGACGTTGAAGATTATCGTAAACGTCTATAACAACCACATGTGAACCACAATTAGCCCTTATGAAAACATAATTTGGCCGTCAATACTTGACATTAGCCAGACGTCGAACATGTTCCTTGCATTGATCCTACCATTCATCCATCCATCCATTATTCATCTATTCATTCATCCATCCAGCCAGCCAGCGATTTATCTTTTCATCCATCCAGAGCTGGGTCAGGGGCAGCAGCTGGAGCACAGATGCTCAGATCTGCTTCTTCTCATAAAATACCTCCAGTTCTGCCAGGGAACCCCAAAGCATTCTCAGGTCAGCCGGGAGACCCTTCAGCGTGTTCTAGGGTCGGAATCTTTTTATTGTAAAATTTGTTTTAATTTGATTTTCACATATAAATGTAAAAAATTAAAAACATATAAAACGCCTCTGTGGAGATGCTTTCTAGAAGCAAAAAGACAACCTTAATCCACTTTGTGTCCACACTGCTTCAGTCTTCAGGAGATCAGTGCCTTGGAGGTGGGGAGGGGGATTAAGTCCTACTGAAGGAGATGAGAACAACTATCTTCAGGGTGGGGATTGACAGGGATGGTCTCCAGACTGGTTCAGACACAAAGATCAGTCTGCCATCTTTAAACCACCCGCTGTGACTTTTTATCAGTAGATTGTGTTCCAGGCTGCTTGGATGGCCAGCACCTTTTAGCAGAAACTGAAATTATGAGATCACAAATATGAGTGGTGAGATTCCTCTGAAGGGTATCCAGACTTATCCAGAATCCTCTAGGCAGAGCCAGAACTGGCAGGACAGTTTTATCTCTCAGCTGGTGGGGAACGCCTTGGTATCCTCTGGGAATAACACAGAAGGACACTTGGGAAAGGGAGGTCCAAGGGTCTCCGCTCAGATTGATGCTCCTGTTACCCGTACAAGATAAGCCTCAACAAACAGAGAGCGGTGAATGCAGTTTATATCTATAAAGTACATTAAAATTAGTTGTATTCTTGTATTTTGAAAATATGGTATACTTATATAGCACTTTTCTACTTTCCTTGAAGACCCAAAGCACTTTACAGTCCCATTCACACACACATGGCGGCTCCGCTGCCGAAAAATTGCGCCAACCTTCTACCAGAGGCAATGTGGGGCTCAGTGTCTTGCCCAGGAACACATCAACACATGGGTGGGCAAGGCCAGAATTAAACCTGCAATCTTCTTATCAGAAGCCGACTGCCCTACCGCTGCACCATGACCGCCCCTAATATGAAAAATATTCTTTCATTTTTATGTAGCTAATTTCCATGACAAAACGTGTACTAATTTCAATTCATGGTTTATGGCAGATTATCCCCTGGTTCCTAATTTGTCTTTTCCATTATAAAGTTTTTATTATTCAGTTATTATCAGTGTGAGAATGTGTGTGTGAATGGGTGAATGGAACTGTGACTGTAAAGCACTTTGGGCCTCCAAAGAAGGTAGAAAAGTATACATGTATATGCCATTTACCATTATTCAATCCAACCAAAATCATTCCAATAAATTTTTTAAACTGTTTTAAAATCAAATATTGATCAACCTTTACATGTCTTTTAAAAAGTTAAAGGGCAGACAACCTACTCACAGAGTTGAGATTTTTCGTTCCTGTGACGTCATTTCCAGGTGAGCATTAACCAGTGCTTGGTCATTGCCTTTGTTGCTCCTGTTATTTGATTACCTGATTTGCTAATATTTAACTTAATGTTATCTGGTTTACTATTCAAAAATTCTAAGTAGCATCTTTAGCATTCTACTGAGTAAACTACAGTGTTAACCGTTTGCTGTGTAAGCAGTCTGTGATGTAGTTACTTCCCCTTAGCTAAACACCGCCAGCCTTAGCTTAGCGTTTAGCATGGTCTCTTCCTCTTCTGCCTTCGGCCCTCTGTCCTGCTCTATGTTAGAAGCGCGACTCCGCACAGTGGTTGCTAAACCTGATGCAGAGCCTGCTAACATGGTTGTTACTTGTAGTACAGGCTTCACTACTGGGGCTAAGCTAGCTAGCACCCCGGCCCCTCCCAGGCAGCAGCCAGAGAATACACAGGATGGGTTTGTACCGGTGGAAAGGAAACATAGTCCTGAATGCAAACAATTAGAGCTTCAGAGGCTCCTGTTATGTAGAAGGTTCTAGGAAATGCTTTCTCAGCTTTATTGGATAATGTTGGTTTCACACAAAATGTAAAGGAACCCACTCACTGTCACAAGCACACCCTGGACCTTGTTCTAACTCATGGTATAGAGATCAGCTGAGTGTGCTCCCTCATAACCCCATACTCTCAGATCACTTTCTAATCACCTTTCAGTTTGTTCTAGAAAATTCCACCGCTCCAATAAATAAAGAACAGCTCAGAAGAACATTGACTGACCGTTCTGTATCAGAATTTACACTTACAGTCCAACCAATATTTAGTAACATGCTGAGCATACACTCTGAGAGCAGCTCCATAGTTTCAGTCCCTGAAAAAATTATCAGTTTGTTGATGACACCATGGAGGTCCTCAGGAGAACACTTGATGCTGTAGCTCCTTTGAAGCCTAAGCTTGTTAGACAAAACCATCTAGCACTGTGGTTTAACTTTGAAACACGTTCCCTTAAACAAGCAATCTATAAGTAAAATCTCAAATATTAGACATAACATGGACAACGTTGTCCTTTGTTATTCCTTGACCAGATATTCATAGTGTCCTGATGTGGTAGAAAAGGCTGCTTTCCACTTGTCGTCCTCATGAATGCTGATCAAGATGTAAGCACTGTGAAATATTTACCTTAGTGTGGTAAGCAGGTCATGCTGCTGATTATTAGGTTGTGCAGGGACACGCCTATTCAATTAGGAGGTGGTGGTTTAAAAGCCCTCCTCCTTTGCCTTTTGGCATGAGCCATTTCGGTTGCCGTATACGAGCCACCAGGAAGTGGAGTGTGGGTGCGCAGGCAGGTAAGCCAGGCCTGGTGCAGCCACAGTTTCATGCGTATGGGGAACTCATGAGTAGAACCCTAACCCTAACCCTGTTGGCTGATTTTGGGCGTGCGTAGGTGACGTCAGTAGCTAATAGCGCGACCAACTGCTTCACCCAGACCCACTTCCTCAACGTGCCGGTGCATCCAAAATATAGTATCTCCTGCATGCTTAGTTTTAACAAGACTCTGGCATTTTAATATTTTGTTTTTTTCAGATTTTCTGCTGCACGCTGTGCTTTCCTCCCCACAAATAGGGAATTGAAGCTGCTGCTTTGCCTTACCTGTTTTTATTTCTTGGATCACATACAGGTTTCCCCCTTCCTCCCGCCACATTGAGACAGAGTCGGATGAACACGCACGCCGTACGGAGGAGACTGCATGTTGCTACGGCCTCGCGCTGAACTTTGGACTCGACTCAAAAACTCTCATTGATGCCAGTGGCACCCATGGGGGCCAACTTCATTGTGTTGTTTTGTTGTGTGTTTTTAGGAAACTCATTTTTATTTGTTTGGTTTTTGTTCTTTTTTCCTGGTTTGTTTCAGGAGATTGGGAGCCCTAGGTAGGGGATTGCTGTTTGGTGGTGGGTTCCGGCGTGACGTGTCCCCCCCCCCCCCCGTGTGCAGTGCATCACACTTTGGGTGTTTGTTTTTTTGCAGTGCTAGCCACCTCGGTAAGTTCCGTCTCCTGAACCGCTTGATTTTTAACCCATCCTCTGATCTTTTATTTCACTATAATAAATTATTTTTTAAACTGATTACAGTCTCTGCCTCTGTTAAAGTAAGACTTATACATGCCTTGGTTTTTTGTTTAATTCCTTGGGCCGAGCAGCCCCAGGTGGCGTTGTTGATTCACCCCTCTTTCTTAGCCAGTGTTGCCACATTCGTAAAGTACCAGGCCTGATGCAGTTGCTTTAGTGATGGTGGAACCAACGGCAGGGGATAGTGGTACTTTGTCTGTGATGTCATTAAGACTATGGAAGTCAATGCATGAACGGAAACCACCATCCTTCTTCTTAACAAAGAAGAACCCAGCGTAGACAGGAGATGTGCAAGGCCGGATGAACCCCTTCTGAAGTTCCTCCTGGATGTAAGTCTGCATAGCTTTTGTCTCAGGTTGAGACAAGGGGAACACCCTTTTCCTGGCTGTAGTGGACACAGGCAGTAAGTCTATAGCACAGTCATAGGACAGGTGAGGAGGAAATCTAGTGGCCTGTTGTTTATTGAAGGCTTCTTGTAAGTCCAAATATTGAGGTGGCAGGGAGTCGTGTTTAGACATGTTTAGCTTGGTAGTGGCTAGTTGGCATTGCTGAAGACTTTTGGGTGCAACGCTCTGGAGAACCTTGTGGTAGAGACGGCGATGATGGCAGGAAGTTGATTTGAATATGAGTTTTTTGGTTGACCATATGATAGTGGGATTGTGAGTCTCAAGCCAAGGCAGTCCCAAGATTACTTCTTGGTGATTGTCCTGAATGTTGAGTTGGAGGTCCGCGGTAAGGAACTTGATCCGGCCTGAGCCCAAAGGATGACCATCTAGGGCGGAAACTGCCACCCACGACTTGCAGAGAAGCAGGGGAGCAAGGGCGAAACCTAAATCTTTGAAATGCTTCTCCTGAATTTATCAAGGCAGTGGTCATAATGAGCTTGCTTTGCTTGCCGTAGAGTGATTGGTATTTCAAAAGTAATATAAGTGTCACTCACCGGCCCACATGACCATCTAGGTGGACGATCAGGGCAGTAAGCTTGCAGATGACCAGGCCATCCACAGTTGAGGCATAGGTTTTTGCTCATGCATCAGTCTCTTTCTTTCGACATTAGAAGTGTCAAACCCAGCTGCATGGGTACACTGGAAGTAGCTTGCTCATAGCGGGAGCGTACAGACATCATGGATAACAGCTCAGGTGTGGAGTCTCTGGGTTTACGGCTCTGAAGTAGATTGTCCAGAAAACTAGTAACAGCGATTAACTGATCCAAGTCCATGGTTTCATCCAGACAAGCGATTTCCCGTTGTAGCTTCATAGAGAGACCTCAGCGAAAAACCGTCTTCAGAACAGCTGGAGACCAGTCTGTTTGAGCATCTAGGGTCTGGAATCTCAGAGGCAGGCAGTCTCTTTACCCTGTTTGATGTCCATGAGTTGCTCACCTGGATCTCTCACATCATGAGAGTAACATGCGGCTAACTACTCCAAAAGCTTCCCCAGACAACAGGGAACACAGAAAGGACACCTTGGCTTCCTCTGTGGGGTACAGATGAGCTTGTTGGTGGAGATACAGCTGGCACTGTATAAGGAACCCGTTGCATTGTTCGGGTTTCCCGGAAACTTATCCAGCAAGGAGACACATGAAGCAAAACGGAATTGTTTGCGGCAGAAGAATCCCCTGATCCTGCTGACAAAGTGAGAGGCGGCGCAGAGGGAAACTGCACCATGGGTGTTGGATTAGCCACTGGGGTGGCTGGTAGCAACGCCATGATGGATTTGGTGGCAGATGTCAGACGGTGAAGCTGTCTTCTGTGTCCAAGCAGTGTGGCCGCAAATCCAGCAGGATTTGATGGGGTGAGTATGTTCGATGCTGGATCGAGTTTGGCAAAGTCTTCTGTAACGAAGAGGTGGAAGCGTTTGGATCCAGATGCAAACAGTTTAGTTTACAGGAGTAAGATTTAACGTAGTCAAAGTCCAGACAAGGGTCTAAACACAGTGGTGAGGCAGAGAGGCGAAGAACAGGCAAGGATCAAAGCACAGAGAGGAAACAAAGAAATAACGCTCAGTTATGATTTCAGTGTAAAACAAAGTTCAGAGTGGGTATATATATGCTTGGTTGGTAATGATGATAAGAAGCAGCTGGAGAGGAAGGGAGAAGGTGGTCAGTACTCTGGCGAGAGCTCCCGCTGATGGTTGGAGGTGGAGCTGGATGGTTGAATCCTGACGAGAGGAGTGCTGTGGACCACAGTTAATGTTCTTTTGTCTTTAGTTTGTATCTCTCATACTTGGCTTTATGTTAATTCATTTGTTATTTTTTATCATATTCATACAATTAACATGTGGGGGTTCTCAGGCCCCCAACAGCAGCAGAGCCTCCGACCACCAGAGCTTTTAGATCCAAAATCCTACATGGAATTGTGTCTGTAGATGTTAGAAGAAGGGTAAATCTTCTGTCTGTAAGCCCCGCTCCTCCTTTGGCACACAAACACTGAGGAACTTTGTCTCCCTCAGTCTGTGCAACAAGCCTAATGGTTCCAGTTCAGCTTCTGTGGTTATGGTCTTACTGGAATTTGAACTTACAGAGTGACAAGGTCACAAGATAAGATGTAGTGCACTTGCAAATAACAAATACCATTGGTCTCACAATGAGGGATGAGGTGACTGTGTGGCCACAGAGGGAAATCAATGGTTCAACATCAAATCACAACAAACAGAACTCTGCTGTGGAGTAAATCTTTACCCCTCATGAGCAGAAACGCAAGTCTTCTGCTGAGACAAAGTGGCTTGACAGAAATCCACACACACAGCAACGGATGGGAAAGAGCAGGAAAATGCAGGCATGAGATGGATAAAGACATGCTACAAGGAAAGAGATTGATTTCATGTCAACTCTTTACCCCCCCAGCCAGTGCTACCCTCTCAAGTCTGGCATGGAAAATATACAGGCCAGAAGGAAGGAAGCAGCAGGGAAGTTGGATGAGTGCATGATACCTTCCCTGCTCAACTATTATTCTTTGTTAACCAGTTTTTAGCAAAGCTCAACTTCTCTGGTGGTTTTCATTAAGGAAGGAATCACCTTGGGTTTGCCAGGACCCTTAATTAAAACCAGACGCCTTGGAGTTTTTAATTGAAGCAAGATGGACCTCCATGTTGTACACAACCGGCTAAATGTGACAACGTATCCCATCAGGAAAACAGTGTTTCCCAATGGACTGAGGAGAAAAACATCTCTTCAAGTAGGGAAATCTGGGGGTTTGTTAATATGTCTCTGATTTCAGAGGGCTGGTATGGTTGAAACAACTCCTGCCTGTTATTTACTACAGCATGAATCTCTCCTCCTGCATGACATTACTTGCATTGTGTTTGAGCTGTTCTGTTTCCATGCTGACTAATGTTATGGCCATCAGAGCTGTGTCTGGTTCTGGCTTGGCAGCGGGAGACTGAAGAGCACATTGTGTGACTCCATGTCCACGCTAGCCAGCTCTCTTAGCAGGCCAGCTTGCTTTTAGATGAAAGCAAAGAGTCTGAATGAAAAGGACAAGCTGAGGGCCGAGGATGTTTTTTTTAGCTTAAGCCAAAGCACCAGTTCCAGTTCTTGCTGTAACAACACCATAAAGATAGTGTTTCATTCAGCTTTCAGTCTTTATATAACCAAGGCCACACTTTCTCTCTCAGTTTCTCTCACATGTTGACAGGACAGTTGGAGCAAAAGTTTGGGACAGATAATCTACCTGCCCCCCGTCCCTGGCCCCTCCTAATCTGCTGTGAGTGTTTGGGTTTATTTGAAAAACAATATTAATAATTTGCTTCTCCGGCTCCTGCTGTGTGCTTTTCTTTCTTTGCTCATTTCCTTCTCAAATCTTCCTTGATGTTGGGCTTTTTTTGCTGTTTTAAGAGCAGTGTGAGACCACTGAGCTATTAACCAGGCCCCTCACTGTACACCCCAGACCAATTCATGCCGCCACAAAAGACTCCTGCCTCCATGAGAACTTCTGCCCATCTTTAACGTGCATCAACAGGTTAACGCGCATGAAAACCTTCTGATGTTCTACGTGCATCACCACTCAGTCAATATGTAAATCATGCAGGCGTGTGCTGAATGCGAGGAAATAAATGCAACATATAATGAGCCACAAATTGTTTCCCACCCAGGCAGATTTACACAAGGGTAAGTCACTGTAGCGTCTAACAGTTAAAACCCAGTCACCAAAGCCATGACCACAGGCATGAGCATCCCAAGAGATGCCGATAAGAGGCAGAGAAAGTCAGGGGAAAACTGCATCGATGAACCTTCCAGTATCAATGCACACTTACAATAATTACTTATGATAAATCAAAGAGGCAGCTCATCCTGTCATCAAATACCATTTAGTTCCCCCACCCATCCTGAATGTTTTAGCCTCATGCTTCTTCAGCTCACCCCTACCACATTTGGATGCATTGATATTAAACTTTGCACACATGCACAGACTCACACACACACAGAAAACAAGATTTTCAATGCTGAGAAAAGCAAGACATCACAGGCTGAGAGTACGAAGGTCTGAAGAGATTCACACGCCCAGAAAAGAAACATTTAAATATTATTTAAAAAGACCAAAAACTTTCTGTGAACATTTGCATTGATAACACGGCAGCACTGCTTTTACTGCTGATCAATTCGTTCTTCACCTCTCTTTATTCAGATCTTCTAAAGTCTTAGTTCAGCTGTCCTTACAGGCAGATATGGGCCAAAAAGGGTCAAACCTGTACGAGGTCCACAGGTGACCGACAGGAACTATCAAGGTCATTGATCGCTCAGTAAACCCATAGAGAGAAAATGGTCATGTTTTTCTACATGCGTGCTGCAGGCGACAGGTCGTAGTGAACAATTCTACAACACGAAAGGGTAAGTAAGGGGAAAGTAGGTGAGATGCAGGCGTGTCAATTTTTCATCTCTCGACCCGCCCAAATCCTGCAGACTGTACAAGGATCTTGTTCGTGCTGTTCACATGCTATGTGCGACCTCTGCAGCCTTCAGCAGGCATTTTTCACAAGTTCACTATCTGAATATGGTTTGGATTTTTGCACCAAATTGTTTGCAATACGGTAGCTGTCTTTCACTGCCCCATCACATCACAGCTGCAGTAAATGCAGACTGTTGTTTTTCAGTCCAGTTGGTTGATCTTCTCATTTCTTAACTGTCCCTGTAAATGGTGACATTTTTCTTAATGGTGAGACCTGTTGGTTGCAGGTTTTGCATTCAGCTTAGAGAATAAGTAAAACTGTTCATTTTTCCTGGAAAGCTCAGAGCTCCACGTCAGTCTTTCTTCTTTTTGATGGCATTTTGTTAATTATGGTGTCACACCTAATCATTTTTATAGCAACTTAACAGAGGCGAGGCCCGGGGAACCAGTCTGCATCTGACCCAGACATGGCATGTGCTTGCAAAGACATGCTGTTTGTTTCTTGATTTCTTGTCATGTCGGTCTTGCTTGTCCTTTGCTCCCCCTGGTAGCGGAATTGCACATTTCTATCATTTCTTTAAAGATCCATAACTCGCCACAGGAATGGGCAAGAAACACGCTTTTCCCCCCAACATCTTAATATTGTTGCAACTGGGCAGGACTAAACCATCTGACAAATAGGGTCCAAGTTTGACACCCCTGGACTAGAGTGTGGCGCAAGGACACCGTACGACAACATTACCTGTACTTCATAAGTGCGTAACTTACATAGACTTACAAATACGTAACAATGCACTTACTGCATGCACGACTATGGTACACTCCATTTTCATAACGTTCTTTATGGTGGTCATAGCAGCCTCAAGTGAACTGCAAGACAAACCTGTGCTCCCCTTAAGATGCGGCTGCTCCCCTCTGTGATTCTCCACCAAACCCAAAAACCTGCAGAACCTATTCATTTCCATCCACAACAAAGTTAAAACATAGAAGGAGTCTAATTTCTCTTCATGTGCTGTGGACAGCTGTAGAACAGTAGGGGTTGCCAAATACACCAGAGTTTGAGTCTTTAGGCATTTCCATGTGAATTGCTCCTGAGGCTGTACAAAAGAATAGCAGTCCATAGTTTTCAATTGGTAAATGGCATGTATGTATATTCAGTTCAGCTCAATTTTATTGATATTGCCCAATATTACAGCACAGTTGTCTCAATGGGCGTCACACCATACATACACATTTACACACTGATTATGGCTTTATGGGCATCGTGGGTTCAGTACAATGTTGACCATCAGGAATGGATTCACATCTTTATGGTTTGATGTGGTTTCTTTCAGCACAGATGTTCTGTTTTTGACAAGTTTAATGGTTTCCACTCTGACCAAGCCATCATCAAAATAAAAACCCTAAAAAAAAATGAGTTGTGTAGTTGGAACAGTGCGGAGTAATGTTTTGAGAAAGAAGATTTTTAGTTCAGATGCTGTGATGCAACTTCAAGAGAAAGTTGTCCGGATGATTAAAATCCTTTAACTTTCAACAATCGTTTTCCATCTTTATTCTGTGAAAGAAATCTAATAGTAAATATACAGATAATGTCAAAAAGTATGAACTACTTTCAAAGATGAATCCTTGCATTGCTCTACCTTCATTAATGCACCCCCTCCTTTTATGCTCCATTTTTCCCACCCGCGGCAGTGCAGCTGTGGGTGAATGGGGCAGTGATGGTGGGAGAACTGGAAGGATGGAGGGAGGCCCAGAAGAGAGGTGCTTATTTTTATTAGTAAGAAGAAGAAAGAACTAAGGGTTTCAATATGTTCCTCAGCATTTCCAGCGGGACAGTGGAGTTGTAGAAGCCGGTTTTTGCGGCTGGTGTTTGCACTGACTGTTGTTCTTACCACCCGCTCCCTCTGGCATCTTCAGGCCCTCCTTTAGACTCTATTGTACACACAACCTCCCTCCACGCAAAGGGTCGACTGAACCCTTGTGAAAGGGGAAATGTATTTTTTCAAAATAAAGCTTAATCTTCAGGAACAGCCACAGCTGTGGAGAAAGCGTATTCAATGATGCAGTTGATCAGTCTTGCAATGATCAAGGTGGAGAATTGGTCTCATTCAGTGAGTCATTAAAACCTCTGGATCTTTGTGAGTGTGCTCAACATCTGCCGGTTCCTTAGGGGATGGGAGGGGAAAGGTGATGACACAGGCTGCGATGAGGGGAGGAGAGTGGTCTTATCAAAACTCCCCAACATCAGTATCTGCAAAGAAAGACTGCGGGACTTCTCTGTGCTACAATGCGAGTATTTTTGAAGTGCAGCCAGATCCGTCTGCCCCGCTGTGACATTTTAATCAGAGAGTGGTAGAGAAGAACTTCTCATATCTGCCCCCCCCCTTCCAGTAAGAAATGGACCCAAAATGAAGTGAGATGGTGGTTTGAAAACCCTTTTGACCTACGCTTAGAGTAAAACTCCACCGTTCATTGGACTGATCGAATGTCTGGATGATGATTAATGCCAACATTTTTCTCTCACCACAATCTCAGAGAAGCGGAGGGGGTGGGGGTGGGGGGTGAAGCTTCTCTCAAACTTCACCATCTACTGAAAAGCAGTGAAACTGTCTTGTTAATCTAGATTCCTTTTGCGGCTGAAAGCCCCTCGCCAACTCTGAGCCATTCAAACAAACAGGGAGGTCCCTGCACACGGCGCTGTGGACAGAGGTTAAAGCAATATCCCTGAGCAATATTCATTTCAGAGAATCCACCACTGTCTAACTTTCTGTCCCTCCTTCCTGCTTATCCAGATTTGGTAAGGAGGCTGTTTGTGTGAGAAAGTACGATGGGAAGCAGATTTCCTTCCAAAGCCCTGATGGCGTCACCACATGGACTAGAGCGGAATCAGAACCAAAAACCGAAGAAACTGCAAGGTCCACTGTGGTCCATCTGCGCAGTAAGTCAGAAGCGTCCATGTACTCGTGTGCGTGCGGTGGCCCCAGAGGGAAAGCTCCTCCCCAGGCTGTTTACCTTCACGGGACCTTTTCTCTGACCTCTGAAGATTTAGAAGCGGAACCAAATAAAAACAGCCAAGGAAGTTCAAACAGTGACGCATGCAGCTTGTATCAGGAAGGATATGACTGTGTGCAGTGATGGCTCGCAGCTGTACCCTCCGAACATCACCTTTAGCGTTTGGGGGGGAACTACGCAAACCTGGCCCTAACAACCATTTTTATGCCTTCAAAATCACAGATCTTCATGCTCTCTGTGGAGGTCTTGGTTTTTGCCAAAAACAGAGTTTGGTGGAGATGTAGTGATAACAGGATTAAATATGAGTGTTGTCCACGTAAACCAATGAAAACCTCCCTTTGCAGCACTTTATACAGCATCTCCTGCCATTTTTACCAGCATTTGGCTGTTTAATCCACATCAATGTTTTGACAGAAGAACCATTGTTGTGTAGCAACCACTGTGTTTACATAATTTTTTGCAGTTGTAAGACCTTACATCATTTTCATGTTCGCTTGAATTGAACTGCAGTTCCATCCAAGGCTCCTGGAGAGGACTCTCAGTTTATTCCCTATTTCCATTTACAGTACAGAATGATGGGAAATAATTTCTAGAGAAAGGCTATTTTCTCATAAAGATCAACTCAGATGAAAATTGTGTTTTTGGTGTTTTTAACATGTTCTTGTGGCATTTTTTCTGGACAAAATAAAGAATTTAAAATGAAATCTGCATTTCTGAGTATTTCTTTATTCAAATCATTGTGAATCAGGAGCAGATGAAAAATGCAGTTTGAAAAAGATTGTATTTGGAATGTAGAAAATACGCTGTACGGGGCCACAAGCTCCCTGCTCAACCCTATTCTGATCCATCCACTTCCAGGACAAACAGATCCATGAACGTCTTTGTTTTCCTCGTCTGAGCTGGAATCGGGATCAGAACTGTACGGCTGGATAACTCTGATATTGCTCGACATTTTTATGCAAACAGAGATCTCTCAGTAATGGGGAGGAGGGGCAGGGTGGCTCCATACCAACAGTCCCACCCACAACTTTGAGGCAATTTGTAATGAACTACTGCCGCTCTGCAGAAACTATGTCCTAGAAAACGACACAGGTTTTGGAGTTTGGCTAAAAAGTCATTATCACAATTTACAGAGTGGGGCGGGGAGTAGGGATGCTTTAAAAATGGATTAGAAGATGATGGGGTTGGGACTTTAAAAAAATTTGCTTTTCAACGAACCATAGAGACAAGACACAAGGCCGCTGCTGAAGGCCTTGTTCCCTCCACCAGGGATGGGGTAGCGGACAGAAGATCAGTGGTCCAACCTTCTTTGTGTAATGTATTTGTGTGTGTGTTGGGGTGTGTTTGTTGAGGTTTTAAGGGAGTGTGTAAAAAAGGGTGCAGTTAAAATTGGCGAGCAGGACACTGAGAGGACATCTGTTCTCAGCTGCATTTGATTCATTTGTATTCAAAAGTTTACATCCACACTGTTTATATATGCTTGTTTTAAATTCATTGCTTTTAAAATTCCTTTATTATTATTCCTTTTATTGTAGTGATCACACCTTTTTTTTTAATAACTTGTCCTGTCCAACAGCTGAGCAAACAGATATGAGCTGAGAGCCTCTTGTATTAGACAGATTTTACTCTTACAATCGGGGGTTATAAATCATAGCGAACACAAAATGTATGTTGGTATAAGCCCCTTTTGTAATTTAAATCAAACTTTATTAATATTAATTTTGCTTGTGTTCTTTTTGTTGGACCGGACGAAAAAAGAAAGGGGGAAAGGGAGAGAGTTGGGGGGTGGGGGGTGGGGTGGATTATAGAAGTTAGAGGATGACTACTGTGAATGGAAGGTAGAGTTGTTAATCTACAGGCAACAAAATGCTGGAGCCTATACCCATTACAATAGTGAATGTTGGTCTAAAATGGGCGGGGCCTGTCCACACACTCAGCTGTTACATACCTGCCGGCTCCAAGAGTGTTCACAAACTTGTCCACATCCAGTTCACACACACACTTGTGCATACCAACCAACACATGTAAAGCATTACATTCTGTCATGCACACTATTTGAAGGTGCAAAGGTGAGCCGACGCCTGTGCTCAGGTGAATGTTATGTTAAGCTGAAGTGGATGATGGAATGAAAAGAAAAAAAAAAGGAGGGAGAACCCCCAGACATCCCCACACCAAGACCCCCGCCGAGGCGGCAGCGCTGACCAGGGCCCGCCCCCCCCACCCATACTGTGGGGTCAACGGAGGAGATCCGCCCGCCAGGCAGCCCGGCCAAGCACCCAGACCGGGGCCCGCAGGACAGCCACACGGGCCCCCAACACCTGAGCGCAGTGATCACACCTTTGATGTTTTGATTGTTTTCTTTCTTTCATGTTTTATGTAAAGCACTTTGAATTGTCTTGTACATGAAATGTGCAGAACAAATAAATTTGCCTCCTGCTTACCGGCAGTGATGTCCAAGCACCCTCCACCAAGAGTCCTACATGTCTAAGATGCACTTAAAACCAAGAGAGAGGGGCCAAACTATGCAGAAATCACGGGAGGGGGGATGACTGCCAAGTGGCCCCACTCGTGGGGCATTGCAAGCGACCCTTCACCCTAATAAATGGTCATATGAGGAAGGAGGGTAGGTCGAGGACAGCTGACTCCCAATTGGTGAATCATGTTTAAATCAACCAAAGGCAAGACACGAGACAAGCGCATGGACGTACACGTGAACCCTCCACACACTAGCCGACATACCGCAAGCACCTCACATAGGCTCACATAGGACACACACAACAGGTAACTCACACAGCCAGGAAACATTCACGTGCACAAACGCACAGCGCTCCACTCCGCACTGGTCAGCGGACACGCACACTTCTCTAATGTTGTGAAATAATATTTGCATCCAATCAATGAAGGATTCCCCAAACTTATGGAGGGCAGCAATGAGGAACTTCCAGTTTACTCTGTCAAATGCTTTTTCAGCATCCAATGAGAGTATGGTTGTTTCCTGGTTTTTAATAGTAGCAAAATCTATTATGTTAACAAGTCTGCGGACGTTATCACTTGAGTGTCTACCTTTGATGAATCCAGTTTGATCATGATGAATTATATGAGGAGTGATTTTTTCTATTCTCTGCACGAGTGCTTTGCAGATAATTTTTACGCTCACACACACTCACACCGGATCACACACACTCACACCAGATCACACACACTCACACCGGCTCACA
>BSAI01000089.1:5885342-5911093 GCA_036245035.1 Adrianichthys oophorus | reverse complement strand
ACACAGAGGAAACACAGAGGAAACACAGAGGAAACACAGAGGAAACAAAGAGGAAACACAGAGGACACACAGAGGACACGGAGGAAACACAGAGGAAACACAGAGGACACGGAGGAAACACAGAGGAAACACAGAGGACACGGAGGAAACACAGAGGACACACAGAGGACACACAGAGAAAACACAGAGGAAACAAAGAGGAAACACAGAGGAAACAAAGAGGAAACACAGAGGACACACAGAGGAAACAGAGAAAGCAAAGAGGAAACACAGAAGACACACAGAGGAAACACAGAGGAAACAAAGAGGACACATAGAGGAAACAGAAAGGAAATACAGAGGAAACAGGAAACACAGAGGAAACACAGGGGAAACACCTGCGAACCCGTTCATCTCCTGAAAAGCTTCAAAATTGTCTTTCAGAAAAGACATGAAGCTTTTGAATATTATTGTTATTTTGAGCTTTTCAGTGAAGAACCAACACTAAGCATAAAGGTTTCTGTTATTTGATGAGCATCAGGTCTCCTCGTGACACTCAGCAGACATCTGCCATGTAAAGAAAACAAGAAGGTGTGGATCTGAGCTTCAGCTTTGAGCTTCAGCTCGTCTCCACAGGATCTTCTCTGACATGAACCTGATGAGGAGCGACAGCTGAGCCGCTGTCAGTCTGATGAACGGCTAAAGCTCTCTAAGGGGAGATCCAAATGAGATGTCAGGAAACTTCCTGCTGAGAATTGCTGCCACATACCACCACATGCACGCCAGCACAGGTACACACACCTGAGTGTTTTCCTGTGCATGTCCTCCTCTGTGATCCCAATGTAGGTCAGCGTCTCATTCCACACCGGATTTAAGGAGTTTCGAATCGTCTTTGTC
This sequence comes from Adrianichthys oophorus, assembly GCA_036245035.1. NCBI lineage: Eukaryota > Metazoa > Chordata > Actinopteri > Beloniformes > Adrianichthyidae > Adrianichthys > Adrianichthys oophorus. Next base: position 5,910,217 of record BSAI01000089.1, on the reverse strand, counting down.
TTCAGCTTGTTAGCCTGAAAAAACAAGTCAAAACAAAACATAAGCACACAAAAATACACAAACAAACACACTGAAACAAACAAGTACACATAATACAAAGAGACGCACAAAAATCAAACACTCAATCAAAAACAAATCACTTTGATTTTTATCAGTAAGTTTATGGTTTTGGTCATGTTCTGGTTTGAATTGTCTCTTTTTGTCAGTCACACCATTTTCTGGTTTGTTATGATTCAAAGCTGTTTTCATTTCAGCTAATTACCCTCAGTCTATTCAGTGTCTGGTTTTCAGTTCTTCTTGGTCAGGTCATCGGTTCTGTTCAGCTCGGCTCGGTTCTGTTCTGTCACTCCTTTGTTGCTCTCAGGGTTTTGTCATGTTTCCGTTTATTTATGGAAGGTTTCTGTCACCAAGCCTGATCTCCTGCCTTTTGGGTCCTACATCTACAGTTCCTGACACAAATAATTCACAAATACACAAAAATACAAACTCACAAATAAACAAACACAAGATAACAAACAAAAACATTATTACTAACAAAAAAGAGTGTGAGAAAACAAACAAAAACGGAGAACCATAAACAAAGACCTAAAAGAAAACACAAAATACAATAAACAAACCAAAATGATCAAAGTGCCAGTAAAAAAAAGTAAAACAAAAAACATACAATATTCAATTCAATATTCAATTTATCTCTATAGCCCAAAATCACAACCAAATCCGTCTCAATGGGCTTCACGCCAGTATGTATGCAAACAACATGAAGTCAATCATAAAATGTGAACCAGGGGTCTCATACTGGCGGTCCCCACCTTAATATGAAAGTTTAATGTTAGTGGGGCCCGCGAGTTTTGTGTGAATGGCGCTTTATGTGTTGTGTGTGGAGCCACGGTGGGGTATTTGGCTCCTGGGGACGGGACATTGACCGGGCTAGAAGCAGGGAAACGTTGAGGACAGAAAACCTGAAGGTGCTTGAGGTGCTTCCACACCTGCTGCATTCACTGGCGTGCACGGGGCCACGTTCAATGAAAGGTGGGGGGAGGAGATGAGGAGCGTGCCAGCCTATTGGCTACGCACACACAGACGAACACGCGCACAGGCGCGCGCACACAAACACACACTGCAAGTCTGCATGGAGAAATGACATCAGCTGACTTAGATGCAGCTCGAAAATATCCTGATAATTGCGGAGGATAATTATCATCCAGAGCAGGAGTTTCCTCTGGATGAAACCGGAAAATTCCGGAAGAAAATGAAGGAGAACGCTCTTTATGTTGAGTAATACTGTACTTTAATAATAATAACTTTATAATAATATAATAATCACTTTAATAATTTAATAATGTTTGAGGTACAAAGCATGTTCAGTATGGATCGGGACATTCTTTGACTGTAGGGGCGGGTTCCCCGTATTTGCGGGTTCAGCATACTGGCTGGGGTCTCCAAATTTACAACCAAACAAGGGATACAACTGAGGAAGTTATACACAACTTGTTTACACCGGAGTCCTTGTTTATCTTTTTTTGCGTTATAACCTAAAATTTAAAAAAATTAATTAAAAAAAAAACCCTATAATGGGGAAAAAAAGAGAAACCTCAGGGATGTCCACAAGAAGGAGGGATCCTCTCCCAGGACGGACAGGTGATGTGCTAGAACTGTTAAAGAAGAATTACCATATCTAACTCTACAGCTACATGTTACTAAACAACTATCTGTTTAAATAACAAGTACATGTATGAAAAGTGTATTATGTGGGCGTCATCCAGATGAAACTGTGGGACAGGTGGGGGTGTGAGATGAGCTAGAGACGAGGTCAACGGTTGTGAGGAGCACAGACGATCCACCTGGAATCTCTCCAAGGGGAAACAGGGACAACATATGAATCGCACTGCACCAAACAGAGGCATGAAAACCTAATTAAAATATAGTACTGGGTAAATGATAATGAATGGAGGAGAGTAATAAAGGACAAAACCCCAGTGCACCATACTTTCCCAGCTTCTAACTTCTAGTATCCTGCTAGCAACTAATTGGTATTGAAATTTGATTCAAACATGTTAATGGTAGGTTGCATAAATATGGCACAGATTGTGGGTGGTCATAATATTAAAAGTAAAAGAGAATCTGCAGTTTTTGCATTTCAATATAAATATATTATTAATCTAATATAAGCCCGCGTGAGGCCACTGAACAGAGGGAATAGGCCGCCATGGCCCAGTTTTTCAAATTGTCTTCCCTTTTTAGGGGAGGAAAATTACAATTATTCCCCTAAACTTCATTACAGTAGGTGAGGTAGAGAGTAAGTTAAATATTCTCTGAATTCTGAATGTTTTAAGCCTAACTTTGAATGTAGAAACTGTGTGAGCCTCTCTTACATGAGCTGGAAGTTTATTCCATAAAACAAGAGCTTGGTGGATAAAGGCTCTACCTCCAACTGTGCTTTTCGAAATTCTAGGAACCACAAGCAGTCCTGCATTTTGTGAGTGAAGTGTTCTGTTTGGTTGGTAAGGCTCTATGAGATCTTTAATGTAGGATGGGGCCATACCATTCAAGGCCTTATAGGTTAGCAGGAGGATTTGGAGCTTGATTCTAGATTGAACTGGGAGCCAGTGAAGTGAAGCTAACACAGGAGTAATGTGTTCTCCTCTGCTGGTTCCTGCTAACAATCTAGCTGCTGCATTTTGAACAAGCTGAAGACTTTTTAAAGAACTTTTAGGTCACGCTGCTAGCAAAGAGTTACAGTAATCCAGCCTAGACGTAACAAATGCATGGATGAGTTTTTCAGCATCGCTTCTAGATAATATGTTTCTGATCCTAGAAATATTGCGTAGGTGAAAAAATGTAGTTTTACAAGCCTGTGATATGTGAGCCTTAAATGATAAATCCTGGTCAAATAAAACCCCCAGGTTTCTAACTGTGGGATTGGAGGCTATATTTACACCATCCAGGGAGACCATCTGAACAGGTAGGGCATCTCTGAGGTATTTTGGACCTAATATAATGACCTTGGTTTTTCTTTATTAACTGTAATCCAAATCTTTATGTCACTAATGCAGGCGTTAAGTTTCTCTATGTGGTCATTCTGGTCGGGCTTAATGGATAAATACAACTGTGTATCATCCGCATAACAGTGAAAATTATTACTGTTATTAATTAATTAACTATGTGATTAATGTGATTAGGGGCTGCAAGGTGGCGCAGTGGTTAGCGCTCTTGTGGTTAGCACTCTTGCCTCACAGCAAGAAGGTTCCCAGTTCAAGTCCCGGCTGGGGGACCTTTCTGTGTAGAGTTTGCATTTTCTCCCCGTGCATGCGTGGGTTTTCTCCGGTGACTCCAGCTTTCTCCCACTGTCCAAAACATGCTTCATAGGTTAATTGGTCATTCTAAGTTGTTCCTAGGTGTGGATGTGAGCGTGCATGGGTGTGTGATTGTGGACCCTGCGACAGACTGGCAACCTGTCCAGGGGTGTCCCCTGCTTTCGCCAATGGCCGGGTTAGGCTCTGACAGCCCCGTGACCCCAAAAGGGATAAAACGGTTTAGAAAATGAATGAATGAATGAATTCATTCATTCATTTTCTTCATGGTTTCCTTCGCTGTGATGGGGGGGTGTTCACTATGCCAAAAATTATTCAAATTTTACTAGGTGTGTGCAAATTTTGTTTTTCTCGCGCACATGGTGGGGGTCAAATCTTGACTCAAAGATGCAGAAATGTTTACAACTGTGAAAACAATATGGTCCTTGTAGTCAGGGACTGCTGCTGCAGGCCATAATTAGAAAGTGATCTGAGAGTATGGGGTTATGAGGGAGCACACTCAGCTGATCTCTATACCATGAATTAAAACAAGGTCCAGGGTGTGCTTGTGACAGTGAGTGGGTTCATTTACATTTTGTTTGAAACCAACATTATCTAATAAAGCTGAGAAAGCATTTCCTAGACAGTCACTAGGGTCGTCAACATAAATATCAAAATCCCCTACTATTATTATTTTATCAGAATCTAAAACAATAGTAGATAGAAAATCTGCAAACTCAGTTAAAAACTCGGGCCGGGGGGACGATAAATAATTAATGTGTTTGATTTCAGTGTTAGGGTTTGGGTCAGTCAAGGGACTTTAAGGAAATTGATCTAATGTTTAGTAACCCACATTTAATTAGATCATAATTTTATTTGTTGTGCTTAAGAGTACAAGTAGCTTTTACTTTTAGGTTTCTGTGTTTCACTCCTTTCACTCGCCTTTCAGTACATAAGCTAAAGCTAGGAGCTGCTGGACTACCTCTGTATGGGGTTTGAACCAGCGCTAAAGGGAACTCAGAGGAGAGTTGGAAACTGCTGCTCTGTGCCCGGGTCCCATCTCTGGGTTGCCAGGTTGCACGAATAATGCTAGCAGAAATGTTCCTAGAAAGAAGAGCGGCGCCGTCCACAGTGGGATGGATGCCGTCTCTCCCCATGAGACCGCGCTTTCCCCAAAACACACTCCAGTTGTCAACAAAGCCAACGCCGTTTTCTGGGCACATCTAGCTAACCAGCAGTTAAATGATGAAAAGCGGCTGTACATTTCATCACTGATTAGGTTTGGTAAGGGACCAGAGAAAATGACAGTATCTGACATCGACTTAGCAAGTTTACACACTGATTCTTTGTTTAGTTTTAGGACTTCTGATTGTCTCCGTCGGGAGCAGGACAAACGAGTGTAGGCAGAAGAAGTAGAGGCCATGCTAAACGCTAAGCTAAGGCTAAGGGGAAGTAACTACGTTGCAGACTGCTTAGTCAGCAGATGGTCAACAAAGTTGTTTAGACACTAAAATGATAAAGAAGATACTTAGAATTTTGAATACTAAACCAGATAACATGAAATTAGATATTAGCAAATCAATCAATGACCAAGCACTGGTTAAGGCTCACCCAGAAACAGCGCAACTTTCTTTTGGGATAGATCAAAGTGAATAAAACAATAAAACCTTGAAGAACACTAAAGTTTATTCTAAAACTGTTTTTATGCCCATTTTATCATTGTTTGTTCCTAAAATTTTCTCGAAACTCTAATCTAATTTATAGACATTTGCATTATATCACTAAATCAATTAAAATATATAAGAGGAATCAAAATTTCCTGAGAAGCAGTCTCGGAGTTTGTCAGAAAGCCACTCGTCAACCATCAACTTTCTGGTTGCATCTCACCTTTGAGGCTCCGGGCAGCAGGTGCAGTTTGACGTACGGGTCGGCCAAACCGTTAAAGTCCATCGGTTTCAAACCCTGAAACACACGAGTCTGTTTTAGCCGCTTTGATATCCCTCCAGTGTGTTTATGTCAATATTTTAATACAATAAGCACCAAAATGGAACTGAAAGAACAGAAAAATCAAGGCAATTCAGTCTGAAAAGAAGAAACAAATGTCAGGCTTCTCCTTTATAAAATAATTAAGTTTCAAAGTTCACTTTTTTTTCAACAAAAATGTAATAAACTGACAGCTTTTACATCTGTCAGCGTGTGATGGAGATTTTTCCTCTCAAGCTGAAGGAATTCTTTTTTCAAACATTTCTGCAGAAATCCATGTATGTTTGATTTTTAATTTTTTAAGAAAAGTCAGTTTTCATTCAGATAATTTTAAAAACTTTTTTGAAAAAACGTAACAGCTGATTTTAGGAAACATTTCGTTTTGTTTATAATGCTTATTTAATGAAGTTTTCTTTTTGAATGTGTCTGATTTGTTTTTTGCAGTAGTTTATTCCTTGTTCCGTTATTTTTGTGATTTGTGAACTTCTGTCTCGGGTCTCATACAGTAGGTTTTGTGTTCATAGATTTAATGTTTTGGGGAAATTTTTCCATCAACAAGTCATAAAAATTCTCTGACACTGCTGGGTTGAAATACTCTAAATTTACTGATGTTTTTTTCTGAATTTCAAACTAAAGGGAGAAACTGTGAAACCACCACCACCTTGGATGTATCTGATATTAAAAAAAAGCTTGAAATACATGGAGCTCATCAGAGATGATCATGATGAGAAATTGAACCTAAATGTCTTTCAACAGCTTTGACATTTAAACCTTCAGCAGCTGCAGATCTCTGCCCCCCCCACCCCACCCCCATTATTCAGTTGGGGAGGGGGGCTTGACCTTCTGGAGGGAATCCGATCTTAATGTGACAGATACGATCATCCAGTGGAAGGAACGACTATGAAGACTTGCTAAAATTGGACAGATGTTACTCTGATGTGGGGGGTGAGGCGGCGTGAGGACATTCAACAAAAACCAATGAAAACGCTACCCATGGAAACGAGCCGAGATTGAAATGAGAGCTAAACTTCTGACTTCCAAGAAGACACTGAAGATGTAAGGAGAAGGTTTGGAGGTTGCTGCTCACAGGACTTACTGCAGACCAGTGCAGCTGCAGGAGAAGGTGCCAAAAACCATCCAGCTGGAGAAAACAACAGCTGTTTCCAAACTCAGCTATTTGTTCTGCAGATGTTCATACAAAGATGGTCTCCTGTCTGTGTTTACATGTGTTTACATCTTCATTGTAAACATCAGGAGTAAGACCAAACCTCTTTATATGTTCTCACATGTTCTCACATGTGTGTTTCAAACAACAACCTGAACAGACACCTGAGAACAACCTTCTCCAGAACAGACAGATCATTACTGACAGAAGAAACCAGATCAGCTTCACAAAGATGAGACATTTGTTATTTCTAAATACCAACCTTTACCATCATTAAAAACCTTATTTTTTCAGTTTTGCATGTTTTTATCAGTATTTTGTGTTGTTTAATTTTAAAAGTTGAATAATAAATAATTGCTTTTAGTTTTCATCATTTATTTTGTACATTTTATCTGAAAGGAAAAATAAAAGCATATACGTGTATAAACGTTTTTTTTTTTTTTTTTTAGTTCCCCTCCATGAACCGCCACCTTAACGTGGTGGAGGGGTTTGAGTGCTCGAGTGATCCCAGGAGCTATGCTGTCTGGGGTTTCGGCTCCTGGTAGGGTCTCTCATGGCAGACAGGTCCTGGGTGACGAGCCAGACAAAGAGCGGTTCACAAACTCCTTCATGAGAAGAAATACCAAAGATCCCATTGCGTCACCCAGATTGGCGTTACCGGGGCCTCACCCTGGAGCCAGGCCTGGGGTTGGGGCTCGCAGGCGATCACCTGGTGGCTGGGGCTCCTCCAATGGGCCCCGGTCGGGTAAAACCCGAATGATCGACGTAGGATCACTCCCCAGTGGGCCCACCACCTGCAGGAGAGCTCAGAAGGGACAAGTGCAATGTGGTTTGGGTGGCAGTCGAGGGCGGGTGCCACGGGGGCCTAAACCCCGGTCATGGAACTTGGCTTTTGGGACATGGAACGTCACCTCTCTGGAAGGGAAGGAGTCTGAGCTTGTGCGAGAGGTTGAGAGGTACCAGCTAGATATAGTTGGGCTCAGCTTTACGCACAGTCTGGCCTCTGAAACTCAGTCACTCGAGAGGGGTTGGACTCTCTACCATTCTGGAGTTGCACATGATGAGAGGCGGTGGGCTGGGGTGGGCTTACTCATGAGCCTCCAGCTTAGCCGCCAAGTGTTGGAGTTCACCCTGGTGGACGAGAGAGTTGCGTCCCTTCACCTTTGGATGGGGGACAGGTCTCTGACTGTGGTTTCAGCTTACGGGCCGAACAGCAGTTCGGAGTACCCAGCTTTCTTAGTGTCTGTCGGAGGGGTACTGGAAAGCGCCCCAACGGGGGACTCCATTGTCCGCTTGGGTGACTTCAATGCCCACGTGGGCAATAACAGTAGCACCTGGAGGGGTGTGGTTGGTAGGAACGGCTTCCCTGATCTGAACCCGAGCAGTGTTTTGTTGTTGGACTTCTGTGCTCATCATAGTTTGTCCATAATAAACACCATGTTTGAGCACAAGGGTGTCCATCAATACACGTGGCATCAGGACACCCTCGGCAGGAGATCACTGATCGACTTTGAAGTCGTTTCAGGCGACCTTCGGCTGTGTGTCTTCGACACTCGGGTAAAGAGAGGGGAAGAGCTGTCAACTGATCACCACCTGGTGGTGAATTGGATTCATTGGCGGGGAAGGAGACCGGAAAGACTTGGCAGACCCAAACGTACTGTGGGGGTCTACTGGGAACGTCTGGCTGAGCCCTCCGTCAGGGAAGTCTTTAACTCCCACATCTGGGAGAGCTTTAAACAGGTACCGAGGGAGGCTGGTAACATTGAGTCTGAATGGACCATGTTTTCCACCTCCATTGTCTCTGCTGTGGAGCTGTGGTTGCAAGGTCTCTGGTGCCTGTCGTGGCGGCAAACCCCGAACCTGTTGGTGGACACCGGAAGTAAGTGATGCCGTCAAGCTGAAGAAGGAGTCCTTTCAGGTCTGTTTGGCTTGTGGGACTCCAGAGGCAGCTGACAGGTATAGGCAGTCTAAGCAAGCTGCGGCTCAGGCTGTAGTAGAGGCAAAAACTCGGTCCTGGAAGGAGTTTGGTGAGGCCATGGAGAAGGACTATCGGTTGGCCTCGAAGTGGTTCTGGCAAACCGTCCGGCTCCTCAGGAGGGGGAAGCAGTTTTCTGCAGGCACCATTTTCAGTGCAGGTGGGGAGCTGACTTCAATTGGGGACATTGCTGGGCGGTGGAAGGAATACTTAGAGGATCTCCTCAATCCTGCTGACGTGCCTTCTCTTAAGGAAGCAGAGGCTGAGAGCCCTGGGGTGGGGCTGTCCATTACCCAAGCTGAAGTCACCGAGGTAGTCAACAAGCTCCTCAGTGGTAAGGCACCGGGAGTGGACGAGGTCCGACCTAAGTACCTCAAGTCTCTGAATACTGTGGGAGTGTCTGGGCTAACATGTCTCTGCAGCATTGTGTTGCAGTCGGGAGCTGTACCACTGGACTGGCAGACAGGGGTGGTGGTTCCCCTTTTCAAAAAGGGGGACCGGAGGGTGTGTTCCAACTACCGGGGAATCACACTCCTCAGCCTCCCTGGGAAAGTCTATGCCAGGGTACTGGAGAGGAGAGTCCGGCCAATAGTCGAACCTCAGATCCAAGAACAACAATGCGGTTTCCGTCCTGGTTTTGGGACTGTGGATCAGCTCTAGACCCTGTCTAGGGTGCTGAAGGGTTCGTGGGAGTTCGCTCGTCCTGTCCATATGCGTTTTGTGGATTGGGAGAAGGTGTTTGACTGTGTGCCCCATGGTGTCCTGTGGAGGGTACTTTGGGAGGATGGGGTCCGGGGAGCCTTACTCAGGGCTGTCCGGTCTCTGTATGACCAGAGCAGGAGCATGGTCCGCATAGCTGGCACTAAGTCAAACCTGTTCCCAGTGCATGTTGGACTCCGGCAGGGTTGCCCTTTGTCACCGGTTCTGTTCATAGTCTTTATGGACAGAATTTCTAGGTGCAGCCAGGGTCCGGTCTGGTTTGGGAACCACAGGATTTCCTCTCTGCTCTTTGCAGATGATGTTGTCCTGTTGGCTTCATCAAGCCAGGACCTTCTGTCAGGTTTTGCTTCAGGGACCCAAAATATGACAAACTCAGGAGTGCAAGAAAGCCAGGTTTATTAAAGCCTTTACTCAGATGCTTCCCCCCAGGCCTTGGAGATAAACGGCAGATTGAGGTGAGGAGAGATGATTGCAGGGAAGAGGAGGAGTGGAGTCCTCTGTATGGCAAGGAAGGCGTGGCTCCAGGTAGAGGCGATAGGGGAAGAAAATGGACTCCAAGAGGGAGTGGCAAAACTCAGGTTCCTGGGGCGTAGTCACCAGTTCTTGAAACACAAAATTACCAGGGATGTCTGGGAAGGTTTCCAAAAAGGAGAAGTTGCGGGGACTTACGAGGCTTTGGAAGAAATTGAGCAGCAGAGAGGCAGGGGCATGTAACGGCAGCTGCTGGCAGTATGATGTCTGAATAAGGCTGAGCAGTATAGATGGCAGTCAGGTTGAGTGCTGAGCATGAACACCGCTGGAGATTTCTCTGGAAGCTTGTAGTGCAACGATTCAGCAGAGAATCAGCTGATTGGCAGCAGGCAGGCTGCTGCTGCTGCTGTGACACCTCCAGCATGCATTGGAACGGTATGCAGCCAAGCGGCTGGGATGAGGGTCAGCACCGCAAAGTCTGAGGCCATGGTTCTCGACCGGAGGAAGGTAGTTTGCCCTCTCTGGGTGGGTGGAGAGCTCCTTCCCCAAGTGGAGGAGTTTAAGTATCTTGGGGTCTTGTTCACGAGTGAGGGAAGATCGGAGCGTGAGATCGTCAGGCGGATTGGTGCTGCGTCCACCGTCATGCGGTCGCTGTACCGGTCCGTTGTGGTGAAGAGAGAGCTAAGCCAGAAAGCAAGGCTCTCAATTTACTGGTTGATCTAAGCCCCAATACTCACCTATGGTCATGAGCTCTGGGTATTGACTGAAAGAACGAGGTCCCGGATCCAAGCGGCTGAAATGACCTTCCTCCGTAGGGTGGCTCGGCGCTCACTTAGAGATAGGGTGAGAAGCTCGGTCACCCGGGAGGAGCTCGGAGTAGAGCCGCTTCTCCTCCACATCGAGAGGAGCCAGTTGAGGTGGCTCGGGCATTTGGTTCGGATGCCCCCTGGACGCCTCCCTAGGGAGGTGTTCCGGGCATGTCCCACTGGGAGGAGGCCCCGGGGAAGACCCAGGACACGCTGGAGAGACTATGTCTCTCGGCTGGTCTGGGAACGACTCGGGGTCCCCCCAGAGGAACTGGAGGAAGTGTCTGGAGAGAGGGACGTCTGGGCATCTTTACTTAGACTACTGGCCCCGCGAGAAGCGGAAGAAAATTGATGGATGGATGGCATTTTTTAGTTTAAAAGAGCCGGATGGCTAAGAAGAGCCAGAATTCCCATCGTTATTGTGGAGTTTACATAAACTGTTAAATGTGTGAGGAGCTGCAGCCTCCAAAGTCTCAAAGGGACGATGACGGGAGAGGACAGACTATTTATTGTTTCATTTTTTAAATGTTTTAGTCTGATTTTTCTATAAAGATTACAGGAAGGGTTTTTAAAATGTGGTTTTGTTGTCTTTCTGAAAAAACATCAGTGTTTACGTTTAGACACACCCTCTGATTGTTACACTGTTTCAGTGAGCCGACACACTGACCCCGGCCCCTCATCAAGAAGAAAACAGTTATGTGGGCCTCACCAGAAAAAGTTTGAGGACCCCTGGTCTATCTAACTCTACGACTGCATGTTTAAATAACAACTCCATGTTTGACTCCTATGGGAGTCCCTGTTTCCACAAACAGGGACAACATATGAATCGCACTGCATCAATGGCGAATTAGACGTTCAAGAGAACGTTTGGGTTACTGGATTTTTATTTCCTGCAAAACTTTGGAACTCTCCTCAAACAGACCAGGACTCTTCAGCTCTCACCTTCACTTCACAGAAAATAACATTTTTATGTAAAGAGAGGGCCAGAGTTATTGGCTAATGTTAGTCATGGTACCAGCTAATGCTAGTTAGCAACATGAACTCTGCCTTCAGGGACGGCATAATAACGTTTTTAAATAATAAATGTGACAAGACAGTTGGTTTATTCGTGTTGTAATGTTGACAATTTAGTGAACAGAGACTTGATTGTAGAACTAGCCTCCTGGTGGCCAGCTGGTGAACTTCCCTGTCTTTGGCTTTTGTGCTACAAACAGGAAGTCAGAGGTTTTCCTCTTTTGTAATAGAATGTGATGAGCGGTCTGTCAGACATCCAGCCGGCGGGGTCTCAAGTCGCTGAAAGCTCCACCTTCCTCGTGGAAACAGCAAGGAGGGGAGCTGTCAAGTTCTTTGCTGCTGGAGGGAGACGATGCCGGGGGGGATCATTGACATTCAAGTGGGTGCTCAAATAGCAAAGAAGAACAGCTCCTAAAGACATGAAGGGTTCATTGACAGCAGTTCAGATAATCTCCATCCCTGAGAAGGTGGAGCTGCGTCCTCCTCTGTGAGACATGCACCTGCAGGAATGCTAATGAGACAAACATCAGCTGAGGGGCTGCAGGTCATCTGTGAGTGTAGAAGCCATTCAGATCCCATGACCCAACATCTTCTTCAAATGTGTTTGTTCACAGATCCTCCTCATCAGAACATCATCCTGAATGTGAGCATCCACCTTCAGACTGCAACCAGCAAAACCCTCAGAACTATCTTAAAGATCAAGTTCTATATATTTAAAGTGAAGCGAAGAGACTGGTCTGCAGGACTCTGAACATCTGCTTCTTCATTCCTGAAGAACATCTCAGATGATGAGTTTGTTTCTGTGAAGAAAATGTTTTATTTCTGTCAAAAAACACAGTCAGCTGCAAGAATGTTGCTCTATGATTCTCTATCCATGATCGGGGGGGAGGTTATAAAAATCTTTCTAGAGTTTACATTTTTGCATTCTTAAGGTGTTTTTTCTGATTTGCAGATAATAGACTAAACAAATCTCCTTTTACTTTGTCCTGCCTTCTTTCTGCACATTGCTGAGATGAGCGGAGCAAAATCCAGTCAATCTCCCCACCTCATTTCAGAATTTGTTTTGGCTGTTGGAGATTATCCGTCCAGTGATTAAATGTCTGTGGTTGAACTGAGAGAACTCCAGTGCTGGCTGTTTCCGGGGGGCAGACACTGTGAACTCTCTGGAGGTGTTTTTCCTTTGTGTCCACCTGCTCCTCCTGCTGGCTCTGCAGCCCCCGTCACCTCTTATCTCACCTCTAACATTTAACTCTCACTCTGGAGAGAGGCCATGCACGCGCACGTGCACACACCACTCACTCTCATGTGTAAGCCTTCCTCTGCAGTCTCTCCTCCCTGAGAGCCTCCTCCCCAGGAGAACAAACAGCGTCTGTGAGGATCAATGAATCTGAATGTTTTCCTGTGAATGTCCTGATATGAAAGACAAACAAGATTCTGTTATCATTTGACAAAATGTGTTTTCTGATTGCAGTTTTTTCTCAGAGTTTTAGTAAAAAGAATTTATAAAAAAAAAAAAAAGGGTTTGATTGAATTAAACCAGAATATAATCTGATGATCCAGCAAAGATGAGGAGGGAAAACAAAAGAACGTCATTATGAAGTTCCTGACAAACCTTTCCACGGCTAAACCTCACTAAGTTCTCATTTCATTGATGAATGTTCTGCTATAGAAGGACTGAAGGTTCTGTGTTTGTCTTCAGTTATTCTTGGTTTGATGAGTTTGTTAAAGAACGTTTGTTTTTTTCTGGATTCGTTTACAGAAGAAAGAAAAAGATTCCAATTGTTTTCAGATTTGAAAGAAATGTGCCACACAACCTCCACCCAGCATCTTTTAGCGTCTTTATCAAATACGTTGAAATGAATTCCTCTACTGTGAAATTTTTACTGCATTTATTGCTTTGTGTAATTTGAAAATAATAATTTAACCTGACGCCTATCAGTCCAGAGGAGACATTGATGACCATCAAGGACGTCACATTTGGACACAATCACCTTCATTAGTGATGCAACCCGCAAGCTTGTCCATTACGCACAGAGTTTTCTCCGGTTTTAGGTTCCCATTTTAAACATTTATGTGCTTGATGTTCTGCTTAGATTATAATATCAGGTCATTTGAGCTGAAAGTCTGTTTGTTTTTCTTTAGTTTATATTTTAAAATGTTCATCATTCTAACATTTAAAGCATGTAGTTTGTAATGATTGATTTGAGGAACATTGTTTTGGATGAAATAAAAATGTTCTGTTCATCCTTTCAGGAGTTCAAATTGAATCTAAGATTGAAAAGACTAAGATTTCGCTGGATTCTGTGAAACCGGGGTCAACCTGCTCAGGTGGACTTCTCACAGAGGGACCCTTATCGTCTACGTAACAACAAACGACTGCAGCCTCACCTTGGCCTTCAGAACGGTGCAGTGCAGCTCGCTGGAGCTCTGCTCGTACCTCAGCTCGAATTCCAGCGTTCCCAGAGCAGCTGTGGAGGAGAACCACCTCGCGTCATTAGAAAACCTCAGGAAAACAACAGAGATCCCAGTGGGACACAACAAAGAGGAAACATGCAGGGAGCACACTAATCATGGAGGTGATGGAGATCCAATCTCACGGAGCAGAACCGTTCACACTAATCCAACACGACACACCTGAAGAGTCAACCTACTAATCCCATTTTCAACACAAAGTTCTAGACCCAACAAACCTGCACGGACTCAGTATGAGGTTTCAAATGCTGAAGGTGGTGCGATTCATCTGTAGATGTAGATGAAGACTGAAGCGGACTTGGAACATCCTGAAAGTCTGCATCTTTCACAGCTGCTCATATTGCGGCCATATTGCCTCCAAACATGCACAGCTTGACCTCTCCTTCGTACAAAATCAAAGTTATCTAAGAAGGTTTAACTCAACAACCTTCATGGGTCATGTGACCACATCTAATCTCCCTCCATCCCTAATGGTACAAAAAACAACTCTGATTTCAAGAACTGTAGATTTGACTTTAAACATTAGGTTTCTGGGCTGCACAGTGGAATAGTGGTTAGCACTCTCATCTCACAGTGAGAAGGTTCAAATCTCAGCTGAGTTCTTTCTGTGTAGCGTGTTCTCCTGGTTCATGTGTGGGTTTACTTCAGCTTCCTCCTACACTCTGGAAACGTGCTTCAAAGATTGAGTGGTCCAAACAGACATTAAAGCATCCCGAGGGGACAAGTTTCTGTTTCTCTTCGGTCCTTTGCAGACATGAAAATGAAACCAGAACCTCTGGGCTTTAAAATGTTCCTGCAAATCTTTGCTGCAGCTCTTCAACAGCCAAACTCATACATGGTCTCAGTGTCGGTTGTGGTGGTTTTACTGGTCTAGTAACAGATCCATACCAGACAAAGTTTGACCTGCATCACATCTGAGCTCCAAACCCAAAACACAACCTGAAAACCCGCTTTAACACAAATCCACCTGAAAATAACCTGAAGGTCCTCATATTGTTGGCGTGAATGACAGTCATAGTCCTGATGATATCACAAATACAAGAACACAAACACACACACAAATGGTCGCACACCCAAAAATGTACACAGACATACTAGAATAATAACAGACACACAAAAACACACAGAGACATACACAAGTACACACACAAACACTAAGAGAAACACACATAGACACATTTAAACACACACAGACATACGCAAACACATAGAAACACACACAGACACATGCCGACAGCGAGGCTCACTGCAGTCGTCACTGTCATCGCTGTTGATTTCCACGGACGTGTCCATGCTGCTGTTCTTGGACAAAGAGCCGCCACCCCACCCACGGTGCGTCCGAAGAGGAGACAACAGGTGAGCTCCGCCCATTGCTGATGCCACAGGAGGGCTGAGGGCCACGGGGGAACTGTTGGGGGGAGGAGACAGGGAGGGGTTTGGAGAAAGGAGTGTGGGGGATGTGGGGGACAGGCGGGGGAAGTAGGCGGAGATCTGTCGGATGGGTCTGATGGGGCCGGGGCAGACGTCGATGGCCATGTGTTCTTGGATGGAGATGCTGAGCTTCTTTCCTCTCTGCACCGTCATAGAGTCTGGAATCACGAACGCAGAGTGAATCTGTTTCTGATAACAATTCAAGGTCTTGCTAGCACCATGAGTCCTTACAGTTTTGACATTACCCAGTCACAACCTCCCTGTCCAGCCTGTCTTGACCGTCAGATCTCAGTCTTGGTCTCAGTGCCCAATTGTACTAAAAGACTTGTTAAAGAAGGAGTTTATTTTTTTTCCAGACCATTGCAGATAAATCATAATCTCTGCCGATCAGGCTTCCTATCCTTCTCCTGCTGACAAATTAAAGAAAACCACAAAAGAGATTTTTATAGTTATGACTTTTTTGGGTGGACTTTTTCCTCCTTTTTTCTTTGCTTGATTTATTGCAGGATCTGAACAATTGCTGTGTAATGACACATTTTTACTGAAGGAGTTTGGCTTGGAACCAAGGCTCTTTTCCCAGCTGCATCAGAAACCGGCCCTGTCATCAAATCACAGTTGCTTTGGACAGAAGAAACAGCACAGCAGTTGAAATTGTCCCCCGAACCCAACGGGAGGGATGAGTGTGACTTTGATCAAAGGCACGCTCCTGAAACACAGAAACTGAGGGGATTTGGATGGGAAATGTCATGTGAAGAAGTCTGATCTCCTGCAGCTACAGTCTGACTGCAGCCGTCACCGTCACAGTGGCTGATCTTCACTGGCGTTTGCATGCTGCTGGTCAGAACCACAAACACGTCCATTCCAGCCAGTGTGGGCCAGCAGAGCCAAACAAGGTGAGGGGCCAAGAATCAGAAGTGACAAAGACAAAACCTGATCCAAAAGCTAGAGTTCTACTTTCACCTCAGGATCTTTGAGGCAGATCTGGCATTCTCAGTTTAGAGGGAATCAATAAAAAGAACCAAGATGTCCAACTTTAGAGAAAATATAAATTCAAGCAAGACTATCTGACAAAAAGGAGAGATACGCCGATAAAAACATAAGTACCAAGTCAGAACTAAAGAGTATCAAAGATTCTCAATTACAGTTTCAGAGCCAGTTCTTCAGTCATTCAAAATGAGGAACAGCACCCCACCCCAAGACCTGGATCCAGCAGCAAAGGCAAACTCAAGTACAGACCACCAAGTCCCGAGAAGATGAGATGAGATCAAGTCCTCCAACAGTTTCATGTAATCCAACTTTGACCCATGGGACAGACCTGCTCTGAAACAAGGAGGTCCTTTGAGAAGCAAACAGATCAACATTTAAGACAAATTTAGCCAAACCAGCTCCGCTGAAGCAGAATGTCACTTTTAGTGAGGAGCAACAAGTCCCAGAACCAACAGGAACCAATTCAGGATAAAAAAAAATACGTAGAACCAACAATCCCAAATTAGGTCTCCCTGCTGCCCCATTCTGATGCATTCATCTACAGACAAACAGATCCATCAACGTCTTTGTTTACCTCGTCTGTGCTGGAATCTGGACCCAAACTGTACGACTGGATAGCTCTGATACTGCTCACCATTTTTGTTGCACCGCTAATGTTAAACTGGGCTTGTGAGCTAGCTGGTGGAAGTGTAAACATAGAGCTCTCAGCAATAGGAAGTGGTGAAAACAGGCAGGGTTACTCCACATCAACAGTCCCGCCCACAACTCAGAGGTGAATTTCTAATGAACTCCTGTCGCTCTGCAGGAACTACGTCCTAGAAGACGACACAGGTTTTTAGATTTTTGGCTAAAAAACGGCATCATCATGATGAAAAGACCACTGTGAAGGATTTATAGTAGACTAACAGAGTGGGATTTAAATGCTGTATTTTCATTTGAGAAGTTTAAAAGAATAAACAAGAATGAAAAAATTTTTTTGACCTAATGTCTCAGTTGTCCAACACCTTCATGTCTTTTGATCTGAACCAGAACATGTCAGAATGAGCAACAACAATGATCGTGTCTGAGGTCCAAGCTGAAGACCAAAGTCACCATCAGACAGCAGCTCTGATGGAGCCTGATGGTGACGCCAGCTTGTCAGCAGTGATTGATAGTTCTGGTCCTCCGGCAGCAGAACAGCCTCACCACAGGTGTTGGTGAGTATATTAACCCCCCCCCCCTACACACACACACAGAGCCTTACAACTCCACATCCTCAGTTCTTCTCAGGTAAATGTCTCATTACAAGGAAAACGCTCCGACTCTGAAATTAACTGAAACAAACTCGTCTTTCCACAGAAGATCCGACACAATTTAGGCCCAAATGAGGCTGAGCGGACGTCTGCAGGATGCAGACAGCAGGTATCTAATGAGGAGGGAAATTGTTTGTTTGTGCCAGAAACACCGAGGCGGGGGGTGGGGGGTGCAGATGGAAAATGCAGAAGGAAAAATTACAGCAATGGTGAGGAGGACTGGACAGGGAACACAGGGAGAAAGCAGGGCAGAATGGATAGATAGATCCATCCATTCTGCATGGATCTATCTTCATTAATTGATTGATTGGTTGATTGATTGGTTGGTTGGTTGACTGATTGATCAATTGGTGATTAATAGATTGAAGAATGGATACGCAGAGGAAGTGCTGGATGAGCTTTAACAGAAACCAAAGACAAAGTAAGAAAATAAAAACTATTCTTTTATTACATTTAAATGATGTGTCAAATCAAATGTCCTGTGAAGAAACCAAAGTATTTGTGGAGCAGCAGCATTCAGACCTGCTGTTCGCGTTGCTCATAAAGGAGCAGTAAAACAGTCGGGCAGAGAGATCTCCAGTGGGAGGATGAAGATGGCATCCGCATCTGCTGCAACAGAGTGAACGGACAGCTGGATGTTTTCTTCCTTCATTCTCTGCAGAGTCAAACTCAGAACCGGTGAGCCTTTATGAGTCAGACCATCTGCCTTACATTTTTATGATGAAGATAAACTGGATCTGTGCTTAAGGACTTTGTTCTCATCTGGAGTCTGGAAGGAGGTCCACGTTTGAACATGCTCACATCCCTGTCATCTCTATTCACTAATGCATGTTCATTCATTTCAAACCGTCCTAAAGGATATTTCATCTCCCCTGCTTTTGTTGCAGGCTGGTTTGTGTGAGGTGGGGGCTTGTCCGGGACAGGAACCAGGAGGTGAAGTTTTGCAAGTAAAAGTTCTAAATGATTCTTTCAGATTTGATTGTTTTCCCGCAGGAATCTGGATCATGGTTATCTTTGTCCTGATCAAGAATGTTACTTTATGCTAAACAGCAGATTTGTCTTTGTTCTCTGCTTGAAAAAGCTGGTTTTGTTCTGGGGGTTTTGAAGAACACGTCTTAAGAGAACTCTCATTAGCAGGTTGAGGAAGGAGACTCTGTGCAAACATTAACTGCAGCAGTCTTTGGTGTGAAGATCTGATGAGGACTAAACTCCTGCAGAGGACTTTTAACTAGGCTGAATTCCTCCTGGATCAAAGGTGGAGATGAATTACTGGACTCGCCCCCTCCTTCAGGCTGCACTAACTTTAACGAAACCTTTGACAAAAAGCTGCTGAATGCAGAAGCAGAGGAAGCTTCAGCTGAAGTCTGCAGAGCAGTTTGAATGTGCAGAAACGCTGGTCCTTCAGTCCTCATTCAGTCCTGACGGAGGCCCTGCTTAGCTGAAGGCAGTTCTGGTGGGAGGAGCTCTGGAACCATCTGAATGTGAAGCTAAGCTCAAATATAAGAAGGATCTTCAGGAGATTCCTATTCGTTTGGTTCAAACACTGAAATGTTTTACTTCTTTGAGAACTTCATCAAACTCTCAGCTTCAAAGATTCAGGTTAGAGTCATCAGACATCAAACTCTGCAGTCATTTGGATTTTTGGTTTGGTAACGTCACTATGAATGGCTTAAAGCTCCTTTTAGACATAATGTAACTCTTTTACCTCTTTGAAAATGTTGTCTGGGCTTTTTTATTTAAATGTTAAAGATGTTGAGGGTTATTTTTGGCTGATTTAGTTCTTTCTTTCAGTCTTCTTCTGAAGTTCTTTTGGGTTTCTTCTTTAGCACTTAAGAAATGAGAAGAAACGTTTTGTACTAACATTGACGCTTACCTTGTGGCGATTAGTATAAATTCCTCAGAACAAGAAGGTTCTGGTTCAAATCCAGAGTGTGCCCTGCCTTCACCCTGCAGTGACTGAGATTCTGAGACTTCCCAGCATCCCCGTGAACCTGCAGAGGACCATGAGGGAACGGGAGGCGGATGAAGATTTAATCAAATTCATCCTCCTCAGCTTTCTGCTGTATTTTCACAGGAAAATTAATCTTCTAGTTTAAATATGGTTTCAGGGTGATCATGGGAACATGAGGTCCATGACAGAGATGTGTCGTCAGTGTTTTCAAAGTAAGAGCATCAGCAGGATAAACACAGAGTCCGTTTTTAGAGTCTGCAGCAAAAACATTTTTAGCATCAAGATAAATTGTTGTTCTTTTTCTTCTCTGGGAGACCTTCAGTCATCCTGCTCACTATTATGTTCAGATGGAATAATTATAGTCTCACCTGTCACATGACTCTTACCTGTGAGGCGTTTCTGTCACGGCTGTCACAATCATGCTAATTCTGGAAGCGCCGTTTATCAGCCCAAACATTCTCCCACATGAAAGTGAAATCTGGAGCGGCGGATGTTCTGCTGCCGTGGTATTACAGCGAGGCTCTGCGGTGCAGCGTTAAGCCGAGAGGAATATGTTAATGGAAGCTGCTCTCCACGTCCACATTCTGCTCCTCGCACATGTTCTCCTGCGTGCAGAGGTGAGCCTCTGGTCAGACGCCTGTCACTCTGCAGCTGCTCATGACGGCTGACCGACAGGTGTGAGAGGAGCTCTGATGGCGTTCCAGCATCAGAACCGTAGCCTTCAAGCAGTCCAGTGGAACTCAGGAGAACCCGTCCTGTGTTTGGAGGTCACCTCTCTGAGGGTGATGATCTGCAGCTTTTCTAAGGCTGAAGAATGTCTTCAAAGCTTTCTGCATCAAAGACCATTTCTAAACATTCCCTAAAACTGGGCGAACCTTTGACGTCAGAACAGCCCCTCCATGTTTGGACTGGAACCAGCTATTACTGTTTGTGGCCTTGTTGCAAAAAGTGCACGTTTCCCAGAGTGCACCTGTGCAGGCGTGGTCTTTAAAGATGTGTCTGAGAAGGTTTGAGTGCAACAAAACGTGTTTATAGCTGATGGCAGTTTACCTCCTGACGGCGCTCCTCATCTATGATCCTGGTCTTAGCGTGTTCTAAGTTCAGTGAGTTTAGGTCAAATTCTTTTCATTAATGCCGTCACCACACCAACGGTTTTATAAGGACAGTCACGGACCTGATGGCCTTTAACAATTTGTAGACGCTTGTCACTTGTGAAGATGAGACTGGTCAGATTTTAGCTAAACCTCAATCCTCTGAGGACGTCTGAAAACTCCAGATTGTCTCATCTTTGCTTTTTCATCATGAAAGATTATTTTGAAGAGTTTAACCGTCGGTTTATGAAATGTTAACATAAAAAGATGTTTCAAATGATGAAAAAGATGTTTTCAACTATTTCACAGAACCATCTCGGAAGCAAAGAGGATTCCTTTGTGGAACACTGAGATCTGAAGAACAGAATGAGGACCAGAGCGTTTCTGCAGCTTCTTACAGTCTGAAGCAGAGGAACCGCCGAAATCTGAAACATGCAAGTCAGCTGAACAAAGCTCTATGTCAAAAAGCACTGAACTTTGAGGCCCCGCCCCTTCAGAGACAGTCCCCCCACCTCCACCCCACCCCTAAATAATCTGCATTGGTTTCACACACGGTGCTGTCAGGACCATACCAAACCCCAAAGTGGAACAAACTGCCAGAAAATGTCCTGCAGTTCCAACGGCTGCCTGATTGGGGGCGCTATTGAGTTGGCCTCCGAGTGGAGCAGAAAGACATCATGAAGAAGAACAGCATCTGGTTCTTCTGATCATCTGAGGGTCATCTCTGAGGAAGCTCCTGCAGCTCCTCACTGCTCCTCCTTTACCCAGCATGCCTTTCCAAACTTCTTCATGGTTCCTCCTTCTTCAGATTAACGATGTGGCTGTTTGGTTCTCCTCCAAACACACGGCGCTTACAGCACCTCCTCTCTTTGGTTCTCCTCCATCTTTGGATCTCCTCCTTTTTGTGGAAAGTTTGTCTGTGTTCCCACTGAAGTGAACCGCACCAGAGTTTATCTGCAGGAGAACAGAGACCCTCACTCTGAAGAGGACTGGAGTTCTCCTGTTTGGTCCAAACCAGAGTTCAAGGGAACTTTCACAGCTTCAGAACCAGGAGTACCATCAGAGGGAGGATTTCTGGATCAGACCGGCAACTGGAGTTGGTACAGAACATGAAGGCCTTTCAAAAGCTGAAGACAGTGGACCTTTTGTCCCATAACTTTAATAATCAGCAACTACATCCTTACTTTGTCCAAATGTAAGCCCCCCCCACCCACCCCCACCCCACACACACAGGGACAGGAATCAGCTGAAATGGATTGTTCTGCAGGAAAGCTTCACCTACAAACATCCTCCTCACCACCTCCTCGGTGTGTGAACAGATGAAGCTGATGTTTTCATTCGTTCTCTCTTATCAAAATAAACCAGACTGCGTTCTTTCATTCACATTCATGAGTTCAGACTCCTGCTTTTGTTGCCATGCAGACGTGATATCGATCAGATTCTCTGAAACAAGAGTCCAGATTCACCCGGATAGGGGCTTTATTATTGTGAAGCCTTCATAGATATAATCTCAGCCGCTGATCAAAACAACCAAAGACCACAAGCATGAAAACATCCAGTTTTCCTGAAGCTTGGTCCACAATCCTCAGAGTGAAATGACGAGAAGCGGACTCTCATATTCCAATTCCCTGCTGGAGTCCTCTTATCTCCACAAAACCAATGCTGAGAAATGGCTCTTTCAACGAGTTCAGGGTTCCATTTCTGGAACTGATTTAGGTCATAAAGAGAAGCAAGTTTGTTATTTGACGGTTTCTGGCTTCAATTCAAGGGTTTAAATATGTTTTCTACTGATAAAAACTTTAACGTTTCTCTGAGCAGATCAGGAAAAACCAACTTTCATCCAAATGACAGTGAATGGAACCAAAAAGGATGGTTTTCACACAACAGTGTTCTCACCTGTGACACATAGACACACACACAGCAATACCCTGCAGAACAAACGCAGGTTAGGATCAAACTTTTCCTGGTTTTCCTTTTGGAGTCTGTAGGAGTCTCTGGCGACAAGAACTCTCAGTTGGATTATTTGGCTGCTCAGGAGCTTCGTTGATGGAACCATGGATTGGAATGGAATCATTTTAAGATTTTTCACTGAAAACCTGATGAAGCATTCCCATTTTTTGTATTAGCTTTCCTAAAGTTTAAGAGGGAAAGTGTCAGTTTGACTGAAACACCAAAGGTGAAAAAAACAGAAGACAAAATATTAACTAAGAAAAACTAACCAATGAACTCCTTCTGCTGAAGAACATCTGACTCTAAAATAAAAACCATCCTTAAACAGAAACATACTTCCACAGTAGTTGTTTCTTCTGAGAATTTTGGGTCTTTTTGACCCAAATCCTTCAGCTGAAGCAGAACCACACAGCAGATGTAGTCTTGAAGGCAGCAGCTATGTTCGATAGAACTGACACGGGTCAGTTTAACCCAAACTCGTCACTGAGGGCATTCTGGTCTGAAATGGAGAAACGTCCAGGAATATTCAGTTCTGTCTTTGAGGACATTTGATTTGGAATTTCACTTCTCTGTTTGTAAAAACTGCAGCTTTATTTTAAAATCAGGGAGTGGCTGTCTGTCTTCTTCATTCTGGAAACTTGACTGTTAACAAACCATAAAAGATTTAGGGAAACAACAAGCATCTTCAGCAAATACACTGGCCATAAATACTGAACGTTCATGAATATTTTACACAGACTTTCTGCAAACTTGAGGATTGAAAATGTTTTAGAGCCAAAACTCCGAGCTGAACATTCATAGCTTAAATGAGATCATGCTGGTGCTTCAAAAATCCTATAAATTCAGTAAACCCTTAAAAGCTGCATATTTGAATTTTTATTTCACAGTAAAGTGACTCAAACACTTCACATATTTCTGCATTAATCTGTTCTGTTATATTTTATTTATAGAGACTGAAGAAGTTTGAAGGAGATGCTGGTACACCCTTAAAAGACCTAATTTTCCTCCGTTTATTAGTGATAAATGTCAAATACAATCAAATATATGAATAATTTAATGTAATCATCTCACATTCACATGAATAACTGAAGACTCTCCTAAAAAGCAGATGATCTTTTATGGAAAACGCTGCAGAAGAACCTGAAGGTCCTTACAGCTCTGCAGACCCTGAAACATACTTTCCAGCTGTCACAGGAACATCTGCACCACAGTGGGGGGGCACTTTCACCCCCAAACCAGCACAAAGCAACAAAATCCTGAATGGGGGGGGGCATGAAAACATCCAGAGCCGAAGCACAAACGGGAAAAGCGGAAAAAGTGTGGCTTCCTACCTCTGTTTGTGTCGAGAAGAGATTCCTGCACAAGCAAGTGGATGTCAGTGGACGAGGAGTCCGCACTAACAGGTGGGGAGACAGGCAGCAGCAGGGAGGAAGAGGAGCAGCGAGAGGAGGAGGGAGGTTTCCCTGTGACAGATCTGGACCTTAACTCCTTCTCTCCTTTTCTGCTTCTTTCTCTGAGAGTTTAATATCCGTTCTCCTCGCTCCACGTTCTCCTGAAGCTCTTCCTTTAATCACACTACTCATGTATTAGATTAACACCCCCCCTCACTGCAGATTACGTGGTGTGTGGTGGTGGTGGTGGTGGTGGTGTGAGTGGAGCACAGTAATGTGCCAACAGCAGCATCTGTTTCTACGCTCCTCCTGTATAATTTGGGCTTAATGAGGCCTAATGATACACGCCAGCGTCCACACAGGAAGGCTGGGGGGGTCTGGCCTCTGCCCCCCATGGTCCAGCACTGAGGTGTCCCCGGGGTGAAGGAACCTCGAGTTAAAAAAAGCTCCTCCTCCTCCTCACTGCTGCTCTTCCTCCCACACTCTCTCCATCCGTGAGGCGAGCGGAGAAGGCTGAAGCATCAGATCTGTCTCCTCCTCCTTCTCTTCCTCTTATCTCATGAGGTAAAAAAGACTACATTGGCCTTAAACCTGCTCTGATGCCCAGAATTCACTGTTTCCTTTTAACTGAAAATGTTCTGAGAGAACTGCCTGAGAGAAAGGAGAATTAGAGGAGGTGTCAGCAAACCTACTGCAGGAGTCACAGGAGCTGCATGAGCTGTAAGACTTGAAGGAGCTGCAGGAGCTGCAGGAGCTACAGGAGCTAAGGGGAGCTACAGGAGCTACAGGAGCTGTAGGAGCTACAGGAGCTGCAGGAGCTACAGGAGCTGTAGGAGCTACAGGAGCTACAGGAGCTGCAGGAGCTACAGGAGCTGTAGGAGCTACA
>BSAI01000089.1:5855814-5869061 GCA_036245035.1 Adrianichthys oophorus | reverse complement strand
CTGTTCTGTTTTGTCCTTCTTTGTTCTGTTGTGTTCTTCTGTGTTCTGTCATGTTCTTCAGCTTCGCTAATATCTGCCCACTGCCTCTCCAGCCCCCCTCCTCTGTGCGGGGCCATCCCTGCGAGCAGCGACTACGTGGCCAAGCAGGGTGACAAGGTGGCGGCCAGAGTGAAGGTGGTGGACGGGGACGAGCAGTGGATCCTGGCTGAGGTGGTCAGCTACAGCCACTCCACCAACAAGTAAGGCTCACACGGCTGACGCGCACATGTGCATGTGTCGGCTCTGACTGCTTTTCTCTGCTGCAGGTACGAGGTGGATGATATCGACGAAGAAGGCAAAGAGTGAGTTCTCTTCTGTTTCTGGAGTCTGTTCATGGTTTCAGAGCAGATCTCTGAATGTTCTCTGTGTGGAACCGTCAGGAGACACACCCTGAGCCGGCGGCGGATCATCCCCCTCCCTCAGTGGAAGGCCAACCCAGAGTCAGACCCTGAGGCTCTGTTCAGCAAGGACCAGCTGGTTCTGGCTCTGTACCCGCAGACCACTTGCTTTTACCGCGCACTGATCCACACGCCGCCACACCGGGTGAGCCGCTTCCTGCACCCCCCCAGGCGTCAAACCCCTTTACTTCCATGCTGAGGTCAAAACTGTCCTCAGTGCTGGAATGTTCCACCAGAACCAGAACTCTGCTGGTTCTGCGTGTCAGAGTAAGTCCTTTGTTTCTTCAGAAAGCAGCACTGAGCCGCACGTCTTCTCCTCCATCAACCCTCCTTCAGCTTCAACAGTTTGTTCACATTTCTGTGAAAAACGGGTCAAAGTGAAGCTTCTTCTTGTAAAGAGTCTTTATACTTCTCTTAGTGTTCTGTCGCAGTCAAAGAAGTTTACAGTATGTCTGTGACTCCTCCCCTTAGCTGAGTCTCTCAAAAGAGAAGCGGGACCTAAACACCAGTGTATCCATGGAGACGTGTCCAAGCGCCGCACAGGTAGATAACCTGAGATGTTTGTGCTCGTTCATGACTGTCGTCCTGCTGTTTTTGTGTGCAGCCTCAGGACGACTACTCGGTTCTTTTCGAGGACACATCATATGCTGATGGTTACTCTCCTCCACTGAATGTGGCACAGCGCTACGTGGTCGCCTGCAAGGAGAACAAGAAGAAATGAGCGCCGCCTGCAGAAAACTACAGACTTCTCTGATCCAGCAGGAATCTCCTGCATTTGTGTTGGAAATGTCATGGGACAGCCTGAACCAAAAAAAGCTTTCCAGCGCCACCTGTGCTCCATAAGAGGAACTGCTGTTGCTGATTTTTGTTCCTATTCAGTTCAAACACAAGAACATCTAAACTGAGACTCCATTCCATGGATCTTTTTTTTACCGTAAACATTGAAGAGAAAATTCTTCATTAACTCCAAACAGCACAAAATAACTGTCTGAAAAAGTACTTTTTAAAAAAAATAAATAAATAAAAACTGCTCAACAAAACAAAATGTGGTGCAGTGCCTGAAGGTGAAACGCAAGGTTAAATCATGACATCACTGCTTTGAAAAAGCAAAACAAAACATCAAGTTAAATAAACATATTTGACTTTTTTTTAATTTATTTTTAATTTGCTTTGAATATTTTACTCTTCTTGATTTTAATAATAGAAATTTAAAACATGTATATGAGAAAAAGAATATGAGACGTTAATATTTGCTGTAAGCTTTGTTTCATCAAACCAAGAGACGTTTATGTATGATGTTCCTGCGGTGCGTGTTCTGTGAGTGACTGCGAGAGCAAAAATCACGCTAAATAATCTTATATCCGAGCGTCCTTGAAGGCAACCGAGAGGTTCGAAATCAGCCATGGCGGAAACGGTGAGTGGCGCTTTTCATCCGTGTTTTCTGGAGTGAAACCGTTCTGCGGGCGGGTGAGGTCGCGGCTAATAGGTGTTGAGGGAACGGACTACAAGCTCCAAGTGAACGTTTGGGACGTGGACCCTCAGAATCTTCGGATTTCTTAAGTATTGGATTAGGCAGGCCTTTCATAATAAGGTTAGCTTACATTGAATTCCGGACTGCACGTAGACAATTACTGTTGATTTTGGATGAAAACATATGTCTTTCAGTGTTATTTCGTTTTAAAACTATCATAATGAAATGATAACGTTACAGGCTTGTGGCAAGCTTTCGTTTTTTCTCATGTTATTTTGTGAACATCCCGAGTGAACTTTTTTGACATTTAATCCTCGTTTATAAAGAACTGAGTTTAAAGGAGATTTTAAGACTTTGGATGAAGATGTTTAACTTTAAAAAGTAATTTTTCCTCTTTTCTACACTAAAAGACAAAGATCCATGAAAACATCACTGTTATCCAGAGCCTCTCTTTTTCATCGATAAACTTTATTGCACATTTTTTCTTCTTACAGAGATGCACATTCAGGTATGTAATAGAGGAACAATTTTTACTATCAAATACACATAAGATGAATATTTAAAGGATAGAGATAAGCCAGAGGGTTCGATTTTATGACAAAATATTGAATCTTTCACACACAGACATGCTTTTGATTACCTTTTGCTCAGAAAAAATACAATGAAACGTGTTTTTTGTCCAGAGAATTTACATTTGTGGATATGAAATTTGGCCAAGATGAGCGAGAGATTTATTAAGACCAGAGTCCTATTGCATGTTGTTTGATGCGAGATCCAACGAGACATCCTTCCAGAACAAAACGAAACAAGCATCAATGTTGTCATGAATGGAATCTCACATTTTCTGCCAAAACACTTTAACATGAGGACAAAACCAGAAAAAAGATAACTGTTTCGGGGGAATTACAGCAAAACCTAGCAAGTATATAAATGTTTAATCTATCTAGTTTGAACGCTAACCAGCTCTGGGTTGGTGTTGAGCTCTTCCGGGTTCCGGTCACGTGGTTTTCCTTTTACCTATCGTAAAAGAGGTTACGATTTAAAGCTAAGTGGTGGGAGCTTCACATGAAAACCCTATTTTTTAAAAAGAACTTCCACTTTTAATGGTGACCTTTAGCTGCTGCTCTTCAAAGCTGAAAGTTTTCTTGTTTTGCGAATATTTTTTGTTTGACTGATTTAATCTAATTAAAGGCTGGCTAAACTAACAGTATATTATGACAGATCAGCTTTTCTTTGGGAATGTTTTAAAGTAAGGCGATGCGTGTGTGTATATTATTTTAACTACAGTTAGTTAACAAAATTAAACAAAACAAAGGTTAAATTTTGTTGAAAAAAGATGTCAATATTTTGTCCCTTCTGGTCCTCCATACTGATTCTTTGGACCTCCTCTCTGCCTCGCTTCCCTCGTCCCTCTCAGGTTTTTGACAGCGACATTCAACAGATGAATCCGCCTCCCAAACGTCGGCGCATCCTCGATCCGTCTGCCATCACCCCGGTCCCCATCTACTCCAACAAGGTAAGCAGGTGACTGACCAGTCTCAGAGGCGCTGTGATGCGCGTTCCTGAACACGGTGGCCATGTCTGTCGCTCAGGTGAGCAGCGGCCTGCAGCTGAAGCCAACGTTGTCTTTGTTCACCGAGAACGAAAGCACAGGTAACATCAGAGGAGGCGGAGCTTCCAGCAGCAGACTTCTCCTCCGTTCCTCATAACTTTCTGTCTCCCAGCAGATGATGCTGACGACTATCTGTGGGCGGAGTTTTCCTCTAAGGAATCAGCCAATGTTATCTGTTTAAGCGACTCAGAGGAGGAGTTTGAATCACATCGACGCCTTGCAGAACCAACAGAGGAGTGTGTGTAAGTCTTCAGATCCATGCTAAAGAACAGAGAGGTTTTATGAATGTTTTACCCA
Source organism: Adrianichthys oophorus (assembly GCA_036245035.1). Lineage (NCBI taxonomy): Eukaryota > Metazoa > Chordata > Actinopteri > Beloniformes > Adrianichthyidae > Adrianichthys > Adrianichthys oophorus. Next base: position 5,865,244 of record BSAI01000089.1, on the reverse strand, counting down.
CCTGAAAGCCGTCCCATCACTGCTGGCGTTCTCCTGGGCTCTGTGTTGGGGCTCATCTTCTTTTTTACCTGCCTTTAGAGGCATTTTGTTTGGTGCTTCACTTTGAGGGATAATCTGCGCTTTAGGCTGAAGTTTGTTCAGAAATTCCTTTGTTCCTCGTCATGTTTGTTCCTCCATAATCACTCAGTTAATAATCAGTTGTGGTTTGGATCAGGTTTTATTTAGATCAACTTTAAATGTCTAATATTCAGAACCAAAATGTCTGATCGGAACACACAGTCTTACAGAATGTGATCTTTATTAAACAGATTCACTCGTGTTTTGCAGAGAAACGCCGCTCTGCCCGTCTCCCCCACCGGAGAGTCCCGTCCAGAAACAGTCCAGGAAGGTCCGGCAGAAGACCAAGTGAGCCTGCTTTTGTTTTTCACAGGTCTGTCAGCAGGTCGGGTTGATTCAAATGTGCTTTTTTGTCCAATACTTTATGCCTGTTTATAAAACCCATGACTGCAGCCCCCCAACACAGTTAGAACTTAGTGAGCCACTGATGTGGTTTTTAATGGTGGACGCTGGGGGGTGGGGATGATGTCCCCCCAGCTAGACTTCAGAGCGACAGTTTGCTTCATTTCTACCTCCATCAGTTTACTATAAATGACACCCCCCACCCCCACCCCCCAAAAGTGAGATCAACAGGCGGCTGCAGGCGGCGAGCTCCATCCTCTCCCCAAAGTCTCGGCCCACAGCGGCTTCTGGTACCCCCCATACAGTGGAAGAAGACGATGATGACATCATCATCCTGGAGACCCCCGGCGCTCAGAGTCTGCCTGACTCCTCCAGCCCGGCCTGGAAGATTTCTCTCAAGGTCCGTTGCAGAACGGAGATCCACAGGGTCCCAGTGCTGCCGGTAGGTTCTGGCAGAACCGTTGGTGGGTCTGTCTGCTTTGCTGCAGAAATTTGTTTGTCATTTCAGTCGACACCGTTAGGCGAAGTGCTGGGTCAGCTGTCCGTCATCCTGAATGTCCCGCCCTCCCAATTGCTTCTGCTCAGGGAGGAGGTGGAGCTTCCACCAAATCTTACTGTGGATGAGCTCCACCTCGGCATTGCTGACATCATCGGTGAGTCACATGACCTCCCTGTGGCTCACTTGGATGCTCCTTCTGTTCATTATCTGGTGTGTCTGTCCTCAGACTGCGTCGTCATGGCGACAGAGGAGAAGAGCAGCATCATCATGGTGCGGTTGCAGAGCAAAGACCGTGGATCTTCGCAGAAGTTCTCCATTCACAGGGTTGGTTCCTCCTGGTTTCCTTCATCCTGGTGTTGATCCGAACCCAAACGAACCGTTTCCTCTCCTCCCTCCAGGAGGCTCCGCTGGCCTTCATCTTCTCCCAGTATCTGTCTGGCATGGAGGTCGCAGCTCGCTCCAAAGCCCGATTCCAGTTTGACGGGTCCCGGGTGACGGGCGACCAGACGGCAGTGCAGCTGGACATGGAGGATGGAGACATCGTGGAAGTCTGGATCTGAGTTTCCCTCAGAACTTCCTTTTTCATTTGAGTCACTTTAGGTCTGAAGACGTTTTCCTTCAGAAGAAACTGAAACAGCTGTTCAAAGCTGAGTTCTCTGTAAAGATCATTGAAACATTTCTGCGTCTGCACTAAAGCTACTGCTCTTGAGCTTCTTTTTTCTAAACGTTATTGATAATAAAAAAGCAAAAGGGACTTAAGTTTGTGTTTTCTTGAAAGTTAACAGAGCCATTCAAAATGTTGTTCTGAATGGTTCTGTTAACTTATCTGGAGCCACTTCAGTTCACTTGGTAACCACTAGGGGTCATGTTATAAGTCTTTATTTGGATAAAAGTCCAGAATGTCATCAGGTTCTGGTGTTTCTGGAAGGCAGGCCTTCCGTGGTGTCTCTGCGGTTCAATCTGTGGTTAATAGTTGAAGTTTTGTTGGCAGAAACACGTCTGATGTCGATTTTATCCAAAAACCTGTTGATTGAACATCCAATGATAAATGTGGAGGACTAAGATCTGTGGGGCGGGGTGCTTGGCTGTGAGGAAGCAGACGTTGAGCAGACCTAAGATGACACGCTGTGGCGACCAGGTGAAGATGGGTTGACCAGAATGACCGTGGTTCCTGTGCCAGCACAGACCTGGGCAGCAACAACACCGCCCCCATGGAAGCTGGTGTGGAGAACTCAGGGGCCGAAGTGTCTGCATTTTTACTAGGTAGCACTGTCCACCTCACAGCTGATTACCTGGATCAGGTGTGTCTGAGCAGGAAGGTGGCCCCCACCCCCCTGGTTCAAAGCCTTCTCGTCCTGTCAGTAAAAACTGTCCATTGAACATAAAGTATCTGGAGTCTCGAAGCTCTTTCAAAACCAAACGACGCATTTGTTCAACATCTCTTTACAGAAGACATGAAGACCTGAGGACTCCTCAAAGTTCACAGCTTCAGGCTGAACGCACCAGGGCCTGCTGCAGAGCTCCTGCGCTGCGCTTGGTTTCTTTGCTGAGGTGCCTTCTCAGCATCAGCTGACACCGAACGCCGTTCTTGTTCCCACTGCCCTGAGATGTGGATGGCAGGAGTCAGAAATGGCAGACATCGACCCACCGTGAGTGGACTCAGCCCTTTGACAGCTTTCATGAAGTTACTCAGCGACATGGTCCAGGTGACCGGCAGTGACACCGACTCGGTAGTTCCCACTTTGATGTCATTCTGTGTACCAGGACGGGTACCAGCATGGGTTCATGCTGTCCAACTCCACCGAGAGCAAAAAAGGAACAAATCAAAATATATTTGTTCAACTCACACTTTCCAGTTTCTAAACTTCCAGTTCTGGTTCTGTTACCTCATGCTGACCCAAACCGAGCTCTCTGGAGGTGGTTCTGTTTCTACAGGCTGTCATAGTCATTTCTGGCTCCTGCTCACAGTAGTGCTGTGTTTCATGGACTGAGGCTGGAACTGTGCATAGAACTCTGTTCAGAGTCCAGACTTGGAGTCCAGCCGTCTTCTAAACTCAATATTTCTCCATTCAGGGTCCAGGGCTGCACCTGCAGGTTTCACACAGACCTGCAGACGCTCACTCATCTGGTTTCAGTTCTAGTCTCAGGTTCTGAAACTTCTTTTTAAAAGAAATATTTTACTGTAAATTTGTCATCAAACCATTTAAAACCTCTAGTGGAAGCACACAATAATGGAGCTGGTGTTTCTCTGTGTGAAAACAGCAAGAGCCTGGTTTTGTTTTAATTTGATTGCTTATTTTAAATGTTAAAAATAATGAAACAGTGCAATAAAAAATTACGAAGCACAGACATATAAAACCCACTTCAGACACAAAGTAATACATTGATTAAAAGGACAACTATGTTGAAATGATTGCATCTTCCTGACACTAGAACTCATAATCATAGCTAGAAATGCAGAAATTCATCAAATAAGATCCATTAAATATAATTATCAATTCAAGTCAAGCAGAGTTTGATTTCTTGCTTGAAAGGGAAGAAGCCACCTTATATAATCCCAGCCCTTTTGTTTTGTTGAACTCCCAGTGATTTCTTCGACATATCTTTTTCATAATCTGTTTCCCATCAGATTAAGTGCAGATCAAGTAACAAAATGGAGTGCTTATTGATTATCATCATAATACATGTTAACATGAATCTACTAATCATCACCACACATTGCTGATCAAGTAAAGAATATAGTATAGTTTGACTGTCATTTAATGTTTACACCTGACAGCGTCCAGTTCGGGTTCTTCAAAGCCCTTCAGATCCAGGATCTCTGTGCCAAATGAGGAACATCCAAGTGTCCATGAGTCCGGCTAGTGCGAGACAAATCCAGGGATGCAAACTTCAATGCTGGACTCCTGATCACCACAGCAGATGTTCCTGCAAGAAGAACTGCATCACCTGGAATAGAAGATCCGTCAGCGTCCACACTGCAGTCATCATCACTGTGATGAAGAGTCTGACGTGCTGTCATTCATCTGAAGCTGCTGCACTTCAAAAGAGTTCAAACTCATAAAAAAAAGAACCTTTTGACCAAAAAATCAGAGCTTAGGATGTCTACGTCCGCAATTTATACTGTTTAGAATTAGGAAAAAAACATTTAAAATCGGAAGCAAGCTAAAAAACAAATTCACATATAAATACGAATCTTTTTTTTCCACTGACAGTTTTCAGCAAATGTCACTTTAGAATAAAAACATTCATTATTTCCGAGTAAATTTCCTTGGACGCTGAAACGAACGAGCCCGTCACGTGATTCTGTCAGTCACGTGAGGGGCGGAGCTGAAGCGTCGTCATGGCGTCATGGCGGTGAAGGAGCTTCGTTTCTGAGGCGTTTTTTCCAGACCATAATTAACGTTTTTTTGTTCACAGCAACCGCGTTTGACCAAAACCCTGCGCGGCCCCCAAACCGGAACCCCTTCCCATGGCAACGCAGTGAGAAGCGGATTCGAACCGGCGGTCCTGGCTCATCTGCAGGTAAAAAACAACAGTGATGATGAAGGACCCGGTCTGTGCCAAAGTACAGAACCGCGGGGGGTGGGGGGTGGTGGTGTTCGAGCTCCGGGCTTCCGGTCACTGACCGACGGGATGATCGGGTTCCCGCGTGACAAAGGCCACTGCAGGTCAGTCCTGATCGATAACTGAGCCGTGGAAATATTCCTGGTTTTATTCCGGGATGATCCACATCCCTAAAGTAGTTCCAGCGCTTTCCTTCCGAAGGAATTCTGGGATTCAAGCGCGCGCCCTTAAAGTGTTTGAATGACATGAAACCCGGAATAAAATCCAGATCCAAAACCTGAAGAGGGTTCGGACTCTAAAACCACATCCAGTCTTTGCTTCCAGTTTCTGCATCTTTTTTGGCTGTTCTTTTTTTTTTTTTGTCCAGATTGTTTTTTTGTCTTTAATTTTGTGTTTTTGTTGTTGAATTATTTTGTTGGTTTCTTTTGTGTGATTTTCCTGATTTGTTTGAAAAGTTGTGTTCATTTGTGTTTTTGTGTTTAATTCCTGATCATTTTCAGGAAGTGTGTTTCCTGGCTCCTGTCATGTGACCACAGGGTTTTTCCTTTCCAATATCAAATATATTTGAACTGATTGGCTCCTCCCCCTCAGGTCTGCGGCGGGTTTGTCATGTGTGGTCAGTTCTACTCAGACGGGTCTTTCTCTGTTCTCCTTTCTCTGCTTCCTCCTCCTGTCGCTCCGACTCTGGACCTCTGCAGAACTGCTCTTCCTGCTTCTGTTTACTGACAACAAAGTTTCTGAAACCTTTCCTCAGTGGTAAAATGCAGCTTTTCCTATTTACAAAGCCAGAGTCATTGCTAGATCGTGTGAGATTCTTGTTTGGATTTGTCTTTCTAAAATAAAAGCCCTTCGATTGTTCATGGCGGGGCTTTTATTCTGAAAAGAGCTGGAAGTGTTTAGAAAGCAGGAATTTTGTGGCAGTAAAACTCTCAACATTTGGTTTTGAGAGAAGCTACTTTAACTGGCGATGATGAGCTTGCGTCTCTGTTTTGGTCCTGCCCAGTTGCAGCGGTCATGTCTCTGACGGAGCAAACGTCGGACTCGGCGCCGCTCTTCTCCTCTGACAGCGAGGCAGAAGGTCTGGAGGAGCGTTCAAGACCGAGGACTGAGCAGGAAGCACCGGCCAGCGGCGTCTCGGCGGTGCGAGCGCATCTGACCGTCTTCATTCTCTGTTACATCAACCTGCTGAACTACATGGACCGCTTCACCGTGGCGGGTAAGACCGGGCGTGTGGCCCGTGACGCCATCACAGGAAGTGGGCGCGTTCATAACTCCTATGCCGTGTCTCCGTAGGCGTCCTTCCCGAGATCGAGAACTTCTTCGGGATCGACGATGGAAAGTCTGGTTTGCTGCAGACAGGTCAGAGGTCCGACCGCCATACCGGACTTCTGCAGGTTTGGGCGCCACGTTCTGACCGGGTTCTCTTTGTGTCCGGACAGTTTTCATCTGCAGCTACATGTTCCTGGCCCCCTGCTTCGGATACCTGGGCGACAGGTACAACAGGAAGTACATCATGAGCGTCGGGATCTTGTTCTGGTCTCTGGTGACGCTCCTCAGCTCCTTCACCCCCAAGGAGGTGAGTTTTCAGTGGGACGCGGTCCTGGGGGGTCAGAGGTTGTGGTCTTCTGACCTGGACTTCAGGGTCTGACTGCTGAACAGTGGCCAATGATAGAGTGTCTGGTCTGAGACTGAGGGATTGTGGGTTTGAGTCCACAGTCTGGCCCCGCCCTGCCCGACGGGTTAGATGGGGGGGTCTTCCACCGAGCAGTTCCACAAATGCAGGCCCCCCCGTTAAACGGTGGGTCGATGGTGGTCTGATGAAGCGGCATGGTGATGTAATCAGAACCAGAGCAGTCAGGTGATCTGGGCGCTGAAGCGTGGGTGTGACTTGTTGCTGCAGCATTTCTGGGCCCTGCTGCTGACCCGCGGGCTGGTCGGGGTCGGGGAGGCCAGCTACTCCACCATTGCCCCCACCATCATCGCAGACCTGTACGTGAAGGAGAAGAGGACCAACATGCTGTCCTTCTTCTACTTCGCCATCCCAGTGGGAAGGTAGCCCCTCCCCTCACACGCACTCTTCTGACTCCGCCTCCGCTGTCAGCCTGACCTCCCGTCTCTCATCCCTGCAGTGGTCTGGGCTACATCGTGGGTTCACAGGTCAGCAGCGCGGTGAAGAACTGGCACTGGGCTCTGCGGGTGAGTTCAGCGGTTCTGACCGGTTCCTGTGGCCCGGTGGATGATTTGACCTCGGTTCTTCAGCGGCTCCGCCTCTCTACTGCAGGTGACGCCGGGGCTGGGGCTGGTTGCCGTGCTGCTGCTGCTCTTTGTGGTCCAGGAACCAAAGCGAGGAGCGGTGGAGGCGCGAGCGGAGGAGCAGCTGCGCCGGACCGGCTGGCTGACGGACCTGCAGGCCCTCAGGAGGAAGTAGGAGGCGTCTGGGTCAGAACCGTACCGCTGTCACAGCTGAAGGTGATGGGTGTGTCTTTTTGCAGCCGTAGTTTTGTGCTGTCCACGTTTGGCTTCACGGCGGTGGCGTTCGTGACGGGCTCCCTGGCGCTCTGGGCCCCCACTTTTCTGTTCAGAGCAGCCGTCTTCACGGGGGAGAAGGCGCCCTGCTCTGAGGCGCATTGCTCCTCCTCAGACAGTCTCATCTTCGGGGTCATCACGTGCGTCACTGGCGTGTTGGGCGTGGCCAGCGGTGTGCAGGTGAGCCGGCAGCTTAGGACAAAGACGGCTCGAGCCGACCCTCTGGTCTGCGCTGCTGGTCTGCTGCTGTCCGCACCGTTCCTCTACCTCGCCATTGTCTTTGCTCAGTCCAGCACCATCGCCACATATGTGAGTGTTTGTGGTTCCGCCCCCTTCCTTTAAGCCCCGCCTGTATTTCAGGAAGCCAGAGTTTCTGCGTTTCATTGAGATGAAGCTGCACAAACACAAACACTTCTGTCTGCAGGTCTTCATCTTCTTTGGGGAAACCTTCCTCTCCATGAACTGGGCCATCGTGGCCGACATTCTGCTGGTAAGAACCGGTTCCTGTTCTGAACGAGAACCGCCTGATGGCTTCAAGCCCGCCTCTGTTCCTCTGATCTTTAGTACGTGGTCGTCCCCACACGCCGCTCCACGGCCGAGGCGCTGCAGATAGTCATCTCGCACCTACTGGGAGACGCAGGGAGTCCATACCTGATAGGAGTGGTAGGTTCACACTTCCTGTGGCGCCGAGCGCAGCGATGACATCACACCACGAAAAAAAAGCAGGAAAATTAAAAAAAACAGTAAAACGAAAAAGTAATATTTTTAAAAAATCAAGAATTTATCAAAGAAATGTTTAGTTTTCAGTTATATAGTGAATACATTGTTAAGATGGAGGAAGATTGTTTAGAAAAACACACCGATACACACAATGATACACACTGATACTCAAAAACACACACAAACTGATACACACAAGCTCCTCCTCTTGCTCCTCCCCCTCAGGTGTCAGACTCCATGCGGAAGACGGACTCCTTCCTCTGGCAGTTCCGCTCCCTGCAGCTCTCCTTGTTGCTCTGCTCCTTTGTGGCCGTGGTGGGCGGGGCTTTCTTCCTGGCCACAGCCCTCTTCATTGAAACAGATCGTAACCGAGCGGAGAACTACGCCCCTACAGGTGAGGCAGAGCCCCCGCCGCTGTGACCCGGAGGCTGCAGGGAAATAAAGCTTTGATTCTGATCTCCAGATGACGAGCCCATCGTTATTCCGAAGAGCGGCCGCTCCACCCGGGTGCCGGTGTCCAGCGTCTTGATCTAACCCTGGGGTTTTCACCACAGAAACAAGACTAACTTTTTACGGGTTTTAGGAACGTTTTAAAGCCTCTGGGTGCAGTTTGGCTGCGGCCTGTAGGTGGCGCTTTAGCAAGAGACTGAGCTGATCTGTGATCAGAAGGAAGGCGGAGCTTCGTTTGTACCTGCAGGAGTTTCATCGTGTGCTTTTATTCAGCAGTAGTTTTCTTTTGGACATCAGGACCTCCGGACTGTCAGGTCCACGACCGCCGTCAATAATCCTGATTATAGTTTGATGGGGTTCTAAACTTCAATTAATCCCATTCCTGAGGTTCTGGCTGCTGCAGAACCTCAGGAATCCGTCATGTTTCTAAAAAAACTTGGTTTCATTTCATTTAATAACTTCTTTATCTTTTTAAAAGAATAAAAAATGGTTGTAATCTTTAATCTTCTGCAGCGTTCCACCGCTTTGTCTTCACGTTTGTTTTCAAACTCATGTCTCTGTGGACACACACACAGACAAACAAACACAAAGACACACAAACACACACAGATGGACCTGTTTCTGTGGATGACAGACTGAATGGTTTCTCCCGGCCGAGAACCTTCAGTGCGTTTGTCTTCTCAAAGTTCATTCCAAACTGAGGTCACCATCTGGTTCCATAACAAGCGAACTGACCCTGGAGCTCTTCATCATTAAACGTTTAAACGTTTGTAGAAACTCTCATTCTTCAGAAAGATGATCAAGTTGAAGAGAATCAGAACCTGCTGCAGGTCTTCACTCTGAAACCTCTGCAGCAGTGAAGTGATGTTTGTGTTCTAACAGTCAGTTAGGAAACGGCGCCTCAGCTGTTTGCAGACGCAGCTGGATTTATTCAGGTTAGCTGAAAGGAAGCCGCAGACAAACGCTGCCTGTCAGATTCTTATCGCCCGACTCGCAGCCTCATTGTTTCTGACTCCTTTGAAGTGGGAAATTACTGAATAATTAGGACCAGATCACCCCCCCCACACACACACACCTTCACGATCTGCTCCAAATGACCTTCAGCCTTGACCTCTGCAGGCCTTCTCTGGTGAACATCATAAAGAGGAACCGGAGAGTCATCAGACTGATAAAGGCGCTTGCAGAATGAAATAGAAACCTCCAAACATG
>BSAI01000089.1:5722490-5746223 GCA_036245035.1 Adrianichthys oophorus | reverse complement strand
AAAAAAAAAATCGACATGCATTAGTATGACTTTTATGAAAATAAATATGAGTCTGAGGGGGGACCCCCAACGCTTTGTGCATTATTATGATAGCCAAGTAGGAGGAGGAGGGATAGCGGGGTTCCACGGTGCACCTGATGGGCCAATTACACACCGTCCTGTTTTTCTGCGAGAGACTTTTGCTAAACTCTGTAGATCTAAGGATAAAGCCGACCAGGGCTTCAGACGCTTTCTGTCTCATGGGGGCTGCCGACTCCACGTTTAAACTGAATGTGTGAGGAGCCTCTCTGTTTGTGAAGAAAGTGGCTGTGTCACCCGCGGTCCGTTTAGGCCACGAGGCTGCATTATTGCAAGGTAATGCCCTTTTTCCTAAAAACATTCTCCATTCCTGAAAACTCAAGAATCTGCAACCAAGAAAATCTGATTCTGGGTACATTACCTAAAACCATTGTACTGGGGATGGTTCACCACTCAGCTTTCACCGGTGAGAGAGATTTAAACCCCTTCCACTTTGCTCACAACGATGTGGAGTATCTGGCTCTCTCAGGACGGCCGTCAGATCCCTGCTTAAGCTTTCCAGGCCCAATTTAACGTCGGTCAGTCCGTCAGAGAGATTTACAACCTGTTTAGCGCCACAGGAAGACACCTGAAGGATTTACCGCTGTGTATCGACCGTCAGGCCTTTGTATCCGGCTATACCCTTTTTGCGTTTATTTTGAGCCCCGCAGAGGACTGTGGCACCCTGTTGACCGGTTCTCTGAGGCTGGAGATGCACTTCCAACACACAACCACCCTCATTGTGTTCGCCTGTTTCGATTCTGTGTTGGAAATCAACTCTAAAAGACAGGTTCTCGTGGACTATTATTTAAAAAAAGAAAAGGATTCTCATCAGTTGGAAAACATTTTGCACCTGCTGCTGGGCGATGATGTTTTTGCTGAGTTTTTTATCTTCATCAGCGTGGGTGCGGGTTGAGTTTTAATCAAGTCTTAAATCTGTACAGCAGCGATGATGTGATAAAACATGATTTTATTCTTTTTCAGACCTAAAAGTAACTGAATGTTGTTTTATTAAGAGGTTGTGTTTGGTTTTCAAGCTGTTCTATCAGCCAATGAGTGGATACATTTCCTCCTCTCTTTGAGCTTTTTAAATTGTTCCGCGGATAACGGTATGTTCCCCTTCAGCAGATTAAGAGCAATCTCGCACAGAGCTTGGCTGAAATCCTTAGAGCAGTGTTTGAGAATGTCTTTACGCTTCTTTGGCGTGATACAGAGCCGGAAGTAAAGGCACGTTTCTTTTTATCCACGCTGACATGAGCCGACTAGGTCTTTTAGGATTTTTTTTGTAAATAAACGGCTAGTCTTTGGTGAGGGGGGATCCCCGTCTGCAGTCTCAAGCGGTCTGGGCACGAGGGTGTGAGATCTACCATTAAACAACCGTGGGGGTCCTGAGTAGCGTTTTCAAAGACTTCTAAAAAGAAGGCCTTCTGCGTAGGAAATACCTGATGTGCCAAAATATTAATTTGTAATTTATCCCGGGGTTTTTTAAACAAAACCAAATTATTACTGTTTAATCCGATGGTTCGGCTGTATTTTCCCTAGTGAAATATGTTCTGAGTCAGCATAAAAACGCTCATGTTTCTATGATGTCTGTACTGCGTACAAATCTTCGCCACGTCGGGGTGATCGGCTGCTTGGAACATCACGTCGTCCAAAATGACCAAGTGGTTTAGATGAGGCGGGAACAGCTCAGGGTCTTCAAAAGAATCGGCTAATCCTTCTACAAATTTAATGTTTTTACTCATTTTCATCAGATCAGAATACAAAGATTAACGTTGATTATAAATCCACACAAGATTCTGCGGTACAAAATCCAAAACATATTCACACGTTTCCAAAACACTCTTTACAAAATATGTTTTTCCACATACACTGGGTCCTACAATCAGACATGAAAATGGACCTTTTATTCTGCAATCATAATCCCCTCCATATCAAGGGTGTGACTTTTTTTTTCTTCTATTACCATTAAATAACCAAAAGGTAAAGTGGTCCCGTCTTCAAAGAGACGTCTGTTATCAAACACCACCTGAAACCGTTTGGAAAATACAGAGTTTTAAAGGCTGAATGTAACAAGTGCTCTTTAAAATCCCCGTCGTGACTCTTGGCCAAACCTGCTCATGGGGATGTAATGCGATTTTTTGCACTTTTTGCACCTCTTGTAGGAGTCGCAGATGCTGGGAGAATTCAGACCGACTCTGGGTTCTTTGTGTCTCTCGAAGCAGCGCTGAGAATGACAGCTATTATGACAATCCGGACACTCGGTCCATGCGTTTTTTACAGTCAGACACAGAGGGTCATTACAGGTTGAACAATGACCGGCGCAATGATGATAATGCATATTTGTGTAAGGTTTGTAGCAAAAGTTGCAGACGCAGGACCAACCCAGTAACCCCTTCAGATTTTTTACTCCATAGTAATGGTTTTTAATCAGAAATAAAAACAATGGAGCGGATCTATCCGGAAACCCTGTCTCAAAGTGAGAAATGGGTTTCTGGCCTTGGTTTTTGTAGAAAATAATTTTAAATTTTAAAAAGCTCTCAAATGTGTGCACATCGCTAAAAGTGACGGACGTCTGCTCATCCAAACCGGCTAAACGCTGCAGCTCATGAGCTTTCACTTCTGTCTGAGCGTCTGTACACTGAGGATGCAACAGGTGAGCCAAGCTGATGTCGTTTCTAACGCCGGGGCTGTAAAGATGCCTTTTCTTTTTAGCCAATATTTCAACATCCAGAGATTCTTCAATTTTACGTTCTTGGATTGTTAGCAATTTGAACGACCAATTGCAGTCCAGCGTCTGACGCTATGCCCGCGTTAGACTGAATGACTCTCTCGAGGAGCTCCTCAAAGGCCTGCAGTATGAATCGAGAGTCTACAGATTCATCCATTCTCAAGCTGATGGAGAACGCACATCCTGACCGATGAGCTCTAACTGAACAACATCCCCGCGTTCAGCATCTGCTCAGACCATCTCAGCTAACTTAGCCAGAACATTGACCACATCTGTGTCAAACCGTGCTAATCGCATCTGATCTACAGCCGGTCCAAAGCGGTTTTTAAGGGGGTGAAAACACTTTCTGTCCGAACGGGCTCAATTTCAGCATGTATTTCTGTATGTTTTTTTCCAACCATCACAAATTCATAACTGTCAGACTTTTTCCAGAACGGACGCCACAAATTGGATCAACCGCCAGACCAAATAGAAGCGTCTTCCTTCCGGCTCAATGTCCCTCGGGTCCTGAAAATCTAACGGGGGGGAAGATACACTCGCATTTAGATTTGTTATAAATAATAATAATAAAATAATACAAACCTAGGGGAACGCTCTGTCAGGGGTTCCTCGGATCGACCTCGCTGGGAAGGGTTTCTGCAATTTTTACAAGAGAAAGGTTCATCCGTCTGAGGGGGAGTGGTTTTCATAAGTTAAAAAAACATTGTGATGTGTTTCTAATACATTACCTTCATTCTAAAATTGAAAAAAAAAAACAGCTGATCGGCTCGTAACCGTGTGTTAGCTGGAAGCTAACCTGTGACTTCGGAGCGGCGTTGGCGGGGTGACTTCTAGTCTGGCGACGGTAGTATACAAAGCGGCCCGTTCCCCGATGTTGAAAGATGGTTGTCCTGGGTGGATCGGCGGTCCTAGCCGTTTGTTTCGGGTCGGGGGCGAATTTGGTGGAGGGCTAAACACCTCTGTGAAGAGACTTCAATACAGGCCTCTGTTGGAACAGCCCCGGACTGTTTTTTAGTCTACTCCTGATTTTTGAAGTTCAGCGGGTGAATGTGACGTGTCCGAAGAGCCACCAATCACAGCCTGATTGTTTTCCATGCGCTCGTGATGTGTTTGGGAAAACCCGCCTTCCAGGAAGTCTGCGTAAAGTGTACAATTTGTATAATAAAAAATATGTAGTTTTCCACAGATTATGTGTATTAAGGGGAAGAAACGTACCCAATTCAGGCTGAATCGGACCGAAAAAATCTGTAATTTCGAAAAAACTCGAGTTAAAAAATGTAAATGACAGTTGTTTGAAGAATATAATAACTCCGTCTCAGCCTACCGGCTATGAAATCCTGCGAAAACCGGGTATGAACATCAACGCGGGCTTGAGATCCTTAAAAAAAAACAAAAACAAAAAAAGTGAAGCTTTTGTTAATTAAAAAAAAAATGTTCAGAAAAAAGTTATTTTCAGACTGAAGTTACTCACCCAATTTCTCCGTTCTGGTCCAGGTAGACATGTTCGGAGGACATCGACGTGAGAGCGTAGGTGTCCGTTTGGTGATCGATTGACCTGGTGTGAACTCTGTCTGTCTTATACACCAAAAAAGGGCGGGCTGACGCGTCTGTTTTTGTATTTTAGAGAAAATAAAAGACTTGATTGAGGAATCTGTGAAGTACTTCTTCCTTTTCCGACCTCCTACAGAGGGCTTAGGGTGCGATGCTGCGCTGTGTCTCACTGGTTGGATCACCCCTGCTATGAACAGTCAAAAACCAGATGACTTTCTAACACTTTTTCATTAGTAGTTTTTCTTTGTGTGAAAGTATCCTAGGAAAGTAAAAAAGAGGGCTTCTTGTGTGAGGAATAGCAGTTCCTGCTAGTCTGCTCACTGCTTTTTTTTTCTTTTTCAGATAAACACGGATGCGTCGCACTATAAGACAACTTTAAACACATTCCGCAAATAAAACGTCTTCCATTCATAAACAATGAATTATTTTATTTCACATCAAGCATACATTTATCTTTTTTGAATATATAATTTTGATATCAAATTTATATCAATTATATCATTACACATTTTGGACCTGTAAAAAATGTTGATGGATCGATTAGGGGTCAAAGGGCACCTGTCAAAATGAGTTTGATCAAAAGTGCATTATATTTCTCTCTGTCCAGAACATTCAGGTTTTTCTTTTTGTCCGTTTTAGAGACATTAATGTTTACTTCTATCCTGTCAACTATTAAATATGTGGAAACATGTTACTTTTTTTGGGCTGCACGGTGGCGCAGTGGTTAGCGCTCCTGCCTCACAGCAAGAAGGTTCCCGGTTCAAGTCCTGGCTGGGGAACCTTTCTGTGTGGAGTTTGCATGTTCTCCCCGTGCATGCGTGGGTTTTCTCCGGGGACTCCGGCTTCCTCCCACCGTCCAAAAACATGCTTCACAGGTTAATTGGTTACTCTAAATTGTCCCTAGGTGTGCATGTGAGTGTGCATGGGTGTGTGATTGTGGCCCCTGCGACAGGCTGGCGACCAGTCCAGGGGTGTACCCTGCCTTCGCCCATGAGTAGCCGGGTTAGGCTCCGGCAACCCCGTGACCCCGAAAGGGACAAAGCGGATTGGAAAATGAATGAATGTTACTTTTTGCAAATTGAACACCATTTTTAATTTGACATGACTTGATTGCGGGTCTGAATCCACGACCTTCTCGGCTACTTGCTTGTAAGAATGTAAATAACCGTTACAAAGGACACGTCGCTTGACAAACGTTTAAAGCGGCTCCAACTCTTTAATCCCTGATTTTATTTTGGAACTGTTGATGACATTTGACCTTAAGGAGTCCGACTGAGCTAAAGGTCCAAACTGCTGCCTCAACTTTTTTAATCATGTGGCCCTCTGAGGTGGAGGGAGTTCATCTGCTGAGAAGGATGGGGGTCAGAGGTCAAACCAGCACAGCTGTAAGAGGGAGCAGCACGCCAGCTCATTACTATCTTTGGTGTGGAGCTGGGATTTAAAATCATGACGTTTTGAACAGTATCCAGGCCTGGAGGACCGCTGTCCTACATGTTTTACAATCAACCTGCTATTGAAGCTCCTTACGGGCTTAAAAACACCTGATCCCGGGATCCTGGAAAACCAGCAGGCGGCCGGCCCTCAGTCCTCTCTTGTAATTTATGTTGGCAATTATGTACACGTTTGTAATCAGGTCAGATGAAACGTTAACCCAAACTTACCTGAATCCATTTAATTCTGTTAGTCTGAAGCCACACTTCTGAGTTTTTATTTTAAACTTTTAAACATTTAACTTAATTCTATTAAAGTTTGTTTTTCTGCATTTAAGAGCTTCACGACTTTTTAAGGCTGCAAATTCAGCTTTCAATTAAGTTCACATTAAGATAAACATCTTATTAAAACCTCTGAGTATTTGATCCAGTGGATTACGGTGATTTTGTTCAAACAATCCAAAGAAAATCTATTTCTGCTTTCCATCTTAGAAACGTTTGTTTGGTTGCTTTCTCTGGACAGACGGATCACAGAGCAGCTTCTTTAGAGTCTGGAATCTGTTGACTGCTCACAGACATGCAGAACAAAAGAGGCAGCACAGCAACATCCATGTTTCTCTATATTTATATTATATCATTGAATTCAGTACCTGAAACTAACACACGGGGGCAGACAGCTGTGCCCCCCCCCACACACGGTCCCAGCAAAGAGAGAAAAGAGAGAGAGCGAAAGGCACAGAGTAAAAACCAGACAGACAGGGTCATGATGGAGGAGGGACAGAAAGGCACGAGTAGAAAGATCCTCTGAGAGTGGATGAAAGGACAGCTGGAAACAGGGAGGGGTCAGCGACATGAACACCAGCAGAAACTTCAACCCCCCCAAACAAAAAGGCACAAAGACATGGAACTGAACCAGGATGGGGGGGGGAACAAAACTGGCTTCAACGTCCATACAGCCATCCAGAACCATCTGAACGCCGCTCCGCACCGCACACACCCACAGTTTGTGCTGAGCAATACTGCCCACCAACATCGCCGTCTGCTGCGCAGAGGCCACGCCCAGCAGGTTCCCTGCAGCTCCATCAGCGTTCCGGTCGGCCTGTGAGAACGTGGCTCCAGAACCAAACCAGCATCTTGGATCAACCGTCTCCTCTGGAGGGCCAGACGCTGTCCGGAGAACAAATATCTACGCTCCAAATGGAGGTTCCAGCGTTTCTGTAAGCTGATGCCTTCAGTACGTTGGTGGAGGGCAAAGGTCGCTGTAACCCATCAGGAAACTTTCAGAGGAGTCTGCTCCTTACCTGGATCAGGTGAGCCAGCCAGAGCGCTCCTGGTGCAGGCGGTCTGCAGGGAGTCTGGCATGACGGTGGGCCTCAAGGAGCGCGGTTGGGCTCCCTGCTGTTTGTCAGAGTTTTCTGGATCGTCTGTCGTTGCAGCGGCAGACATACAGGTGTGTTAATGCTGCGCCCTGGGGGGTGGGGGGTCTGGGTCCACCCGTGCAGCAGAAATGTTTGTGGACCATGTGTGTGGTCCTGAAAGGACCACTGTGAGGTATGGGGGTTTGCCGGCCCCTCAGGAGGAGCCGGCTTTGAGGCGCACCGGCAAAAACAAGCTTATCTGGCTAAAAAGGTCAAAGAAATGTACCGATTGTTAGTGTGGTGAAGCTGCTCCACCTGCCCTCTGACTCACATAGTGTTAGTACTTTACTCCTCCTCCTGCACCGTGCTAACAAAATCAAAATACTGGTTATAAATGGCTATGATGTATGACGCCTCATCCACGCTCACGCTCGCTCAGTCACATGCACACAAAGACACACATACACCTCCTCCTCATCCTCCTCCTGCTGCTCCTCCATCCCAGCATCAGAAGAAGGAGTACTGGTTATCAATGGCTCGAGGAGCCCGCGCTCCGTCTCTCTCCTCTCCCTCCACAGCTTCTAGTTGGCGGAGGGGAGTGTCTCTTTCTCTCTCCTCCCACTCGTCTGATCCACCCCCACTTCCTCCTCCTCCTGTGGCTGCTACTGTCCCTGCAGGCACTGCTCCTCCTGCTGCTCCTCCTCCTGGCAGCTCTAGCTCTCCTCTCTCCTGGGGCGGAGTCGGTGGCGGCGGCCGGCCCGGCGGTAGCGTAGGAGGCTGGGGGGGGGCTACGGGGTCTGCTGGTCAAGTCTGCCAGGAGAGAAAAGGAGGCGTGAGAGGGAGAAATGAGTAGTCAGATGCATGGAGTCATGATGGGAGTCAGACAAAAACACAAACATGTGCTCCCCTCTCCATTCTGCTCCCAGCAGATGAACCAGAGGTATCCTGAAACGGGCTTTCAGCAGAACTCACAGATCATTCAAAAATCACGTCACTTTAAAAAGCAGAACTCTGATGTTCTGGTCCTGGTTTGGTCCAGAACGGGTTCCTATGATGGTCCTCTTAAGAACCAAAGAGAGGAGATGCTGTGAGCGCTGTGTGTTTGGAGGAGAAAATGTGAAGCTTCATTTGAGAGAGGAGGTGAGGAGCATCACTAGATTAGCTTCCTATTGGAATAGTAGAACGTCCAAGAACGCCAAAACAACCACCAGGAGGGAGAGATGATGGATGTCCAGGTCAGCGTCCTCCTCTGGACTACATTGGGTTCTGCAAGAAGTTTCTAAGAAAGCACCATAGAAACTAAAGAGAGCGGCGGACACAAACTCCACCCAACACCAGGAGGAGCAATGTTTATTAAAGAGATTCTGCAGACACGAGGTTCTGGTCCGAGTCAGAACATTTGTGACAAAGAGCTTGTGGTTCCTGGAAGAACCGACCTATGACAGAACAGCTGAAGGGCTCAGAGATGACTGCAGGATGACGACAGAGTCTGCAGTGAACCGTCTGCTTTTGGGATCAAACTGTGTGATTAGAGTTGTGTTTCTGCAGCAGCTCTGGAAAACAATGAGTCAGACTGACCCCCCAACACAGAAAACAATGTAGCGTCATCGGGAGAACTGGACTGAGTGAATATGACCCCCATAGAAAATGCTTTACTTCTGACTCCCATCACATGAAGTCAATTCAATCACCATCTTTTTCAAGGGCTACGCCAAATCTGTCAAAGGTTTTGAACTTTTTACTGAGGCGTCTGATTGGTCCATTTATTACTATAATAAAAAAAAAAAAAAAAAAAGGACAATCAAGAAGAATCAGAGCAAGAAGGATTATTCTGACCAATTAAACAGATGTTTATTTCTCTATAGAAGTCTATGGGATTTTGGCTTCTTGGAACACCAGGAGGGAGGGGCCACTCAGTCCAGCGCTCATATACAGTTAATTTTAAGGTGGGGGTGTGAGTGTTCAATGTGAAAGTTTAGAGTCTATATTCTAAAACAGCCTCTGAGTCACTACTGTACATCAGTAGCAACTGGATCAGACCCAGTTCCCCTTCAATTCACAGAAACATGATTTACAACTCAAGAACTCCATCAGTAACATTCAATCTGATTGGCTCTGAGGAGTCATGTGACCCAGAATGCTCAGTCAGCCACACACTTGTCCTCTCAGCATAGTCCGGTCTCACTTACACACAGTCAGAGATGGGGGTTGATGGAGAGTCGGGATGGCGCGTGGTGATGACGTCACAGACCGTAGGCCGGCTGCCCGCCCTGTCCCGGCCTGTAAGGATGAGCCAATGGATACAAGGAGAGGTCAGAACAGCGATGGCAGCAGACGACATCAAAACGGCTGCAGCTCTGCTGCTGTTTTCATGCAGGCTGGAGCAGAATCAGGGAAATGGAGAACGTGCACATGTGTGCACGTATGTGATGGCGATGGTGATGACATTATGGGTTTGAGGGCTGCATGCAAATCCTACGCATCAAAGACCAAAACTAGTCTGAGACAACACAATGATTCCCTCCTCTGTCTATCTGAAAGTGTTCCAGAGTATATGTAGGTTCTACTGTTGAAGAACTCAATCTGTCCATGCAGTCAGGATCAGTCTCCAGCTTCTTAAAGCACGCATATATAAAGCCCAATTTAGACCTGTCAGATCCAAACAACTTTACACCAATCTCAGACGTTTTTATTCACCAGAGCTTTTAGATGATTTCAGTCCCTGTTTTACTGTGTTTTGAGTTTTTATTATTATAGTTGGATTTTATTACCTCTGTGTCTTGATTTGATGATCTTTTTGTAAAGCACTTTGTGGTTCTATTATAGATATTCTATTCTAATGAGGCTGAAAAGGTCCTGATCCAAACATGATTGACAGCAGAACCTCTTTGAGAGGCCGGAGCGCCGTTACACTCCTGAGACCGTGCATAAAGCTTTTAACCTAAGAGTAGTCAGCAGAAAACCCAGTCCTTCTAGATCTTTGTTCCTGCTAGAACCTGTGTGAGTGAAGCTGAGACAAGTCAACAGGTCCGGTTCGACCCGTTACTGCGGTTCTATCAGAACAAAGTTTGTAGCGTTTTTCAGCATAACCACAGCAACAGCCCTTTGACCCTCAGCAGCTCATCTGATCGGTAGAAGACAAGAAACATACAAGGTCAGTGGTTACCACGGAAACACCATCTCTGTTCTGGACTCAATGAGGCATTCTCTCTGGACATATATCAGGACAACTAAAGACTTAAAGACCATGCCAAAAACCAGCACCAGTCCTCCATCATCCTGAAGCCTGCGTCCATCTGTCTGATGTTTCTCCACTTCCCCTCACTTCATTCAAAGGGTCATGTGACGGTGATGTCACTGAAGTACGTGTAAAGTTATTTTGTCTCATTACAGACACTAAAAAAAATGAATGAAGATTCCAGCGTTTACATGCGCCAAAGTGAATTGGTTTCTTAGGGAAACAAGGTTTACAGGCACAAGAGCAACCAGGTTTCCTCCAGGACGGCGGCATGCCAGCCTCTACAAACTCTATCCTGTCTCGTTACAGCAACCAGGTTGACATAAGGTCACGTCAACCTGGTTGCTGTAACTGGCTGAACCAACAGAGAAGGTCCTAGAGAGGTTCAAAGATTATCTGTGGGAGGAGCCAAGTTTCTGAACATCTGCGACTAAAGATGAGGTTTTTCTTCGATAATCACAGACATCCTTTCTGTTGGTGTGCAAACATGCTGCATCAGCATCAATCACTGCAGCGCAGTCTTCTCAGAACTATTTTAAAGGACATTTTGGGCCAAAACTATCAACTCTGATGTGAGAGGACATTAGAGATGCCCTCATCTCCGCTCCTGCAGATTGAGAGTAGCTCTCCAGAAATGCACTGGCTCATGGCGCTGTCACACGTACCTGGCTGGCGAACAGCGGTAGCGCCGACAAAGCTGATGAGGGTGACATCAGAGGCACCCCCTGACTCCAGTGGGATGGGATGCACCCGGAAGTGCTCCAGCATATCGAAGATGGACTGGAACCAGAGGTGCTGCACGCGGCACTGACCGTCCTCGTTCAGGGACAGGCGAAGGTGCTGAAGAAGAACCCACAAATGGATCAAGAAGCAGAACCAGATCCACATGTCCATTATGTCAGAGAAGTTCTTAAACTGGACTAGCTGTTGAGATGTTTCTGCAGCCCTCTGACTCCACTTCGCTGACTCCATCAGCCCAGAGTCAGAGGGGGGGAAGGTGGGGCCCGCCCTGGACTCCTCCCCCTCCATTGCAGGAACACCTATGGAGCCTGTTTGGGACTTTTAACATTTTATTAGCGTCAACAGAAAGTAACGCACTTTGGACTAATGTCAATTTTCAAATGCTTATGCAACTACTGTAGCTCTAAAGGATTCTGATGCTCGGAAAAGCAGCTTTGTGCCGTATCGGCTGGAATCACATTCAATTCATGAACGGTTTAATAGTTTCAGTGGTTCAAAGAACGTCAACACTGGATGTAAAGCTCTGTCGTTAAAGGGTGTTGGGAATAGGATTCATGCTAAAACTTTTTCTAATAAAAATATTTCAAACGTTTTAAAAATGTTTTGATTTAAAACTTTTTTCAATAGCCGATCATTCATTCCCCCCCAAAACACCGGCACTCACCTTGGCCTTTCCCTGGAAGTTAAAGGTCAGGACATACTCCCCACGCCGTGTCTCGCTCTGACGGACCAGGAAGACGCCGTGGCTCGCCGGGCCACCAGCCAGCACCAGCTGAGCGGCTTTGAGGCGTGACAGTGTGCCATGGAACCACTGACACTCACTGAGCGGGTGCTCCACCGTCTCTGCAGCAGCCACGTCAGAGAAGAGGAACGACCCTGGAGGTCACAGAGGAGGAGACGCCACCATCATCTGCTGCTTTGGTAGGTTTAAAATCAGAACTGGACTGAGTGAAAAAGACTCAGTCCACTCCCTCCTGGCGGAGGTTCTCCGCGGCAAACAAGAACCCACAGAGCGGAGATGGTTGATCAGTCCACCGGCCCGCTCCGATCTGCTTACAATGGTTCAGCGAGCAGCGGCACCTGCTATCCCGTGACTGGTGACCAGTGCTCGGGAAAGAGGCACTGTCGTCCTGCTGACTCATTTCATGCTTTGCGGCAGAAGCCGAGCCTCCCTACAGCGGAGCGGCTGCGCCAGTTCCTTCCACACCCAGGTAGCAAAGCGAGACGTTAGCTCATCGACACAGAGTTTCTCCTTAAAAACACACACTGCAGTCAGGGAGAATTGGAGAGTCCCGAGTCAGAGCCCGAAAACCACCAAACCTCCACAAGGAAGTAGGCTGCACCACAGAGTTCCGGAGAATGAAATGTGTGTGAGGTGCCAGACAAAACCTTTGAAACTTTTGTCAATTCCTGAGTTTTATGAGATGAGGAGTCCTGCTTTCACATTCTCTCTATGCCTCTAAAAAAGATCCGAAAAGTTCCCGTCACTGAAGCCTCAATAAGGTTTAGTCCAGGCCAGAGAAACGGAGCTCACGTGGTCTGAGTTAGCCACGCCCACTGAGTTTGATGGGACAGTTTGACAGATACTGTAATAAAATGGTGTGATTCAGATCATGAAATGTGGCATTCAATCATTAATAATTGAATTTTAATAAAATATGGACACATTTAATGACACTTAATTATTTAATGCCAATTTTAAATTATAATGACACTTATTTCATATTAAATATATATTTCAATTTGTCTCTTCCATCCCACACTGGCCATGAAATAAATATGTCATTAAATGTGTAAATGTGATTTTTTAATGGCATTTTTAATATTTTAATGCCACATTTATTGAAACATTTATTCATTGATTTCCAATTTTAAATATTTAATGACACTTTTATTTAATGATTTAAAGGAGTATATATTCATTTAATTTTGTCCCTCCTGAACCTCCATGTGAAATAGCATCAAAATAATTTATAAATGGTATGAACACGTCTTTACTGTACTCTAATTGTAAACTCAAACATGCTGAGAAAACAAGGACAGATTTAGTAGAGATTCCCTAATTCTGCCTCCAGGTGATCCCATTTTATTACAAAACACCTGAAAACAGTAAAATGTATTGTCATTATAAATCCTTTTTGAAATAAGAGCTGCAGCTTTAAGGAGGATTGAGCACAACATCTGACAGGTCACAGTTTTCAGTGTAACACAGACTCTGTTATGACACACAGACGCTGCTACAACATTCATTCATTCATTTTCCAAACCGCTTTAACCCTTTCGGGGGTCACGGGGTTGCCGGAGCCTATCCCGGCTACTCATGGACGAAGGCAGGGGAGACTCCTGGACTGGTCGCCAGTCTGTGGTAGGAGACACAATCCATGCACACTCACATCCACACCTACGGACAATGCAGCTAAAACAGTGGATTCAATTCTGTTATTTGGAAAATACCGTTTTTATGAATGTCCTATAAATTCATCTTGTTGTATTTATCCACTGCATCTTAAAGGCGTGTCCATGAATATGCTGTTCGACATTAAACCAGTCCATCATTACATATAAGGTAGACACCGAACAGCTAGTTAGCATCGTCTAACAACAACAGTGCCGTTTCCAAATCAACACTTTGTTTAATCCATCTGTTGCTGCTGTATGTCTAGCAGCGTTATCTGCCAATTCTGACTGGATTCTGTTTAAAAAAATCACCGCATGTTCGGCTGGTTCAGTCTATGGTCAAGCTAAACGCTACACAAGAGAAGTGATCGTGGGAGGTGTCTTGCATGCATTTGCTTTCCTTGCATGCAGGTGGTAGAGGAGAAAAGAAATTCAACAACAGAAAAACTAAAAAACATGTCTAAATTTACGCAAACGTTGACTCGCCATGGAGTGAGTAACCCTCCAACTTTTACTCTGCAAGGAGGAGAAAATGCTCACGACAGTGTTGACTTTGGACCTTTTAAAATAAAAGTCTATCGCGATGGGCTCATTTTTCTTTTGAGAAAAAGTTCTGGAGCGCTATATATGCTAATCGTTTTATCGCCAAGCCCTACATCATCATACCCTCTGTCACCCAATGTTAATCATGTCCCGGCAGCCAATGGGCTCAAAGCCCCACCCTCATGAAAATTTAAGGGTTAAAATCTGAATTGAAACTGTGAACTGAGGACTCAGAGCAAAGAGGGAGAGAAACACAAACTAAAAACAGCAGCTGCTACTAATCCACTTTTGTCTTTGATAAAAGTTTTAGGTTGACGGATTTTTTTCCTTTCATTTTTCTAATAGTTTTTCAAATTGATTTTTTGTTTTTTTATATTTTTAGTATTTATTTCAAGTTCAAATCTGGTTCTTCATTTACTTTAAGATGATCGTGTGTTTCAGCCGTTTCGTTATGAGGAGGATCCAGGGGAGGATTAACACTCACCTGTGGCGTCTGGTGTCTCTGCAAAAGGTGTGCCCAGGTTAGCCCCAACTCCCCCGAGAATCCTGCCATCCGGTTCGTCCAGAGGGGCTCGAGGCGGCAGCTCTGGAGGGAGGGGGTCCATGAGCGGCAGGAAGCCCGCGATGCCCCCGTAACAGACTGAGGAGGGAGTAGCCGGTAAACATGGTGCAGAGGAGACATGCGACAGATTTGAATGTCAAAGCTCACCTTGTGAGAGACGCTCACCAACCTCTGGCGTCCCGCTGATGTCTAGAGGCCCCCGGCACCCCCCTTCTGCATCTTCCTGTTCACTGTAGCAGACAGGAAGCAGTGAAAAACCTCAGAATCAACAGTTATAAGGGGAAGAGCTGGGCTGCAGGAAATGTCATTACCTGAGGCAGATGGCGTTTCTGATGTCACCAAGCCACGCCCTCATCTGAATGGCGTCTCTGGTTTCAATCACGTACTGCGTCGAGCCCTCCAGCTAGAAGATACAGACGGTTGTAATCTGAGAAGAAACTTTGAACTAAAGCAAACATTTTCACGGAAAACTTTCACCAAATTCACAAACCCAACCGTTCAGTTCTTCATTTTTTTCATTCATTCATAAAAAAGAAATCCCTAATAAAGCCGCGAGTGGCGTTGGATGGCGTGCACCCTCGCCTGTATGTGACAAATTGATGTAAAAAAGTACTTTTTTCAAAATGGTGGCTTTTCTGTTGGTTTAATCTTTCTAGAAATCATTTTATGCTTTGGTTGTCTGGTGATACCGGACAGATTGACATCAGTTTCAGAAAAATCGGCAAAAGTAAACTTTTGAATTTCCTTAGCAACCACGGTCATTTCCTAGCAACGCCAACATTCCTAATATGTTTGTATCCGGTCTTATAATATGTCCAGCTCTAGTCAGGGCAGAACAAATTACATTTTCACAATATTCCCTGAAAAAATGTTCAAGTACAAAGAGTACACCACTTAAACGAGCTCGCCACGCACACACCGTTCAAAATCTACAACTTTTAATTCCAACATTTTTTTTTCTGCAATTTTCCCAATGATGCCCAAGAACAGCCCCTGCGACAGACTGGCGACCAGTCCAGGGGTGTCCCCTGCCTTCGCCCATGAGTAGCCGGGTTAGGCTCCGGCAACCCCGTGACCCCGAAAGGGATAAAGCAGATTGGAAAATGAATGAATGGATGAATGCCCAAGAACAAGACAATCGCTGAAATTCCCTAAGACGAGTTTTTGTTTGTAACTGGTACTTTTGTGTTTTTAGAACTCAAGATGGTGGCCTCTTCCCAAGGTCAATGAAACTCCAGGGGTCATTGTAGACTTAAACTAGCAGCATGTGTGTGAAATTCTGTTAAAATAGCCAAAACAAAAGGTTCATTCTACTCGTGCTTAAAAATCGCCATAGGTCTTGTTGGCCATCCTATAATAATCTCAAAACTTCCTTTGGATATCTCCAGCACATGTATCTTGGTTTTGTTAGTGAATTCCAATTTTTTTTTTTCTTGCTGAGTCAGCAGATTTTTTTTCAACAATTTTGTTGTTTACCACGCCCATATTTTAACAGTCATTTCATACATCATATTGCTTCATTTAACTTGGGCCACCAAACTCATGCATATCCTTTTTACACCATTCCTATAAAATAAGTGCGAGATAGCCGAGATTGCAACCGTTGCGATCTTGCCACACGCATACCATTCAAAATCTTCTAATTCTATTTTTTGTTTGCCCAGTACATTCAAAATGATGCTCGAGAAAATGAAATGAAAATAAAAATCCCTAATATGAGTTTTTGTTTGTAGCTGGTTTTATTCAATTCAGTTTTATTTATTTCTCAGGGATATTGCACATTAAAAGATCTGCACGCAATGTGCCAGAATTAGCCAGGCGGCTATTTTTCATCTGTTGTCCCTGAACAGACGTTGAAATTGTCATCCTAAAAAGCTAAAAACGAGGAATAAAACCAACATTTAAAATATAAGTCAAAAAGATTTACAAGAAAATACAATTATAAGGCAATCATTTAAAATACCATTTCATAAAAATATACAAATTGCAAAACATTAAAATAAATATAAGACATGAACAAGTTTGCTGTGAGTTTGGTTTGTCCAGATGATGAAGCTGAAGTTTGATTCAGAGAAACAATGTCTTCAAGTAGTTTCCTAGATGGCTTTGATTGAAGAAATATTCACCATTAAGTCAATGTGGATCAGCAAACGAACTACTTCTGTCAAGAAAAAAATATTTATAAGCACGTATTCACTCTAACAACCAATAAGGTAAACAAGACAGACACACAGGCAACAAACGATTTAAAAGCAAAGTCAAGATTTGTATTAAAATGTGACAGAGATCCTGTCATGTCCATCATAGAGACATCAGGACAGAGGTCTTTTTCTTCTGTCTTGTTGTGATAAACTCCAGAATAACGTCTGTCCATCTAGGGTTCAAGTTACTGTTGCTATGGTTACCAACAGATGTTTAGGTCAGAGCAATATATAACATTCAAGCTATGTAACTGAAACTACTTCTTTAGTTGTCCATTATCATTTTTTATAGTTCCACTCCGATCATCTTGATTTATTTTCAGTGTTCCTAATGATAACTGAGCTGTTTTTAGCCAAAATCTAAAGACGTGTTGTTGTCTAGGACAGCTTCTGCAGAGCAGCAGGAGTTCATTAGAAATTCACCTGGGCGGGAAACAACCCCGTCACCCAGCTGCTTACATCCCGCTAGCTTACAGCCCCTAACAACCGCACGCTAACATTAACGGTGCGACAAAAATGACAAGTATCAGAGCTATCCAGCTGTCCAGTTCTGATCCAGATTCCAGCTCAGACGAGGAAAACAAAGACGTTCATGGATCTGTTTGTCTTCAAATTGATACATTAGAATGGAGCGGAGCAGGAAGCTTGCGTATTTTTCACAAATACGATAGTTTGAAAACTGCCTTTTTTTTGTCTGATTCACAACGATTTAAATAAAGAAATACTCAGAAATGCAGTTTTATTCTTACATTTCTTTATGTCCATCAGAAAAATGTAACATGTTAATAACATTGAGTGGGTCTTTAGTGGACACCCTGCAGCCAATCAGAATCTAGTATTCACCTGGACCACGGCATAAGACGGAAATGACCTGATCTGTGACTCACCTGCAGCAGAAAGGTGTTCTCCTTGTCTGGGACCTCCAGCGCTGTGGTGCTCCTCACATCCGTGATGGCGCAACAGTGGATGGTCAGCCGCGGCTTTGAAGACTGTGGAATCAAGGGGGGGGTCAGAGCAGAACTCGTCATCTTCTGTTCACACTGAGGAGCACTTACTTTAGGAGGGATGAAGAACTCCAGATAATACTCCTCCCCCCGCTCTCCACCCTCCCTGTCCCTCGCTCTGAGGACGAGGCGACATTTATGCCAGCGCCCCCCACTCCAGGGCACGTTTCCCCCGCTGGTGAGGAGCAGTGCCCGACTCCCTTGGCCAGCAGTGGTTGGCGACGTTGCGATATTGTTGCTGTCCGTGCCGTGGTGCAGGAGGCCAAAGGAGAAGCCGGAGAAGGCGTGGCTCCCTCCCAGCTCCTCTCTAGATGAGCTGACGCTGACCCCGCCCTCCCGCATCAGTCGGCCAACCTTCCTCTGAGGACCCGCAGCAGCGGCGCTGCTGGGGGGCAGCATGGTAGAGGAAATGGCTCCGGCGGGGGTTGGCAGAAGGACTGGAGGGGGGGAACGGGACAACCGCAGTTTCTCCAGACGATGGCTCCACTTGTCCCCTCCTTCACCATTGCTCCGCCGGCGGTCCCGAGCGGCTTCTGACAGAGACAGTGAGGTGGCGCTGCTTGAGGATGAGGGGGGAAGTGAGGATGAGGAGGAGTGAGGAAGAGAGAGGGGCATGGAGAGTGACACCGGCATGGAGGAGGTGGGGGTGGGAGGTTGCGTAGCAGAGGTCCTTTTGCTGGTCGGAGCCAGGCCGGCGTCCTGCACCCCCATGGTGTAGCTGTAGCTGGGTGGCAGCTGGTTCTGACCCGAGTCGCTGGAGGAGCTCCTCCAGTGCAGGATGCCGCGCACGCTCCCGCGCACGCTGCGGCCCACGTTGCGCAGGGAGAAGCGCTTCTTCAGTTTGTTTTTGGAGGAGTTGGGGGCGTCTTTAGAGCCGGGGGGGGAGGTAACCGAGGAGGCGGGGCTCTGAGGAAAGGGGTCCACCTCCCCGGACTCCTGAGGCTCCTCCCCAATGGATGCCACACCGGGCCAACTGTCCTCCTCCTCGGGAGCCTCCCTGTTCCCGGGGCTGAAGGCGGCGCCTCTCTCCTCTCGCTGCCCGTTGTTGCCCCCCACCGAAGAGCAGCACGATGAGGATGAGGAGGGGGGAAGGGCATGTCCGTGGGAGTCCTGGAACTTGTCACTGCTGGGGTTCTCCAGAACCAGCCTTGTCGGTTCGGGTTGGGATGAGGCCCGGGACGGGGCAGCACCCCCCGCTGCAGACAAAGGCGACACCGCCTCCTCTTCCAGCGAGGTGGCGTCCGACGGGGGGGCCCAACTCACCATGTCGTTGCGGCTGGACGGGGGCAGCCCCTCCAGCTCGCTCTGGAAGTGGCGCACAAAGCGGTCAGTGAAGCGGCGGCAGAAGGCAGCAGCCGAGTCGGCGCTATAGTGGGGGTTCTCCAGGAGGAATGCCCGGAAATGGCGAGCAAAATCCCCTGCCGCAACTCTGGCATGAAGCTCACAGAACTCGGTCCAACTAAGGGAGGGCGACGGCGATGGGGTGGGGGTGTCCGAAAGGGAGGAGGGGTGAGTCTGGGAAGGGGGGCTCATGAGAGGTGGGAGAGGGGGGCGCCGGGGGGACAGTGGAAGCAGAGACGGCGACGGGGGGGATGGAGACGGGGAAGGGGAGGGCGGTAACGGAGAGGAGTTTGTAGCCCTTGGGCTGGGGGGGGTCAAAAGAGAACCGTTCATGTCGAGGCCGACCTGCTGATCCGTCGAACCAACTCACACCAGAGGGGGCGGGACAAATGATTTACAAATCACAATTTGTAAATTTATAAATGATCATCAAGTCGGGCGACACCCCCCATCTAAAACCAATAACCACAGACGAGGGGTCGACCCTGGCAGCACGCGGTTGAAGAGGGTGACGATCTCCAGCAGCCGCCGTCTGCTACATCCTTTGGACTTGAAGGAAACGATGATGATGATTCACATCTTCATCCTCTGACATGCAGGCGGAGAGGCAGAGAAACATCCTGCAGAAGAGACAACAATCAGGTAAACACACCAGCAAACAGAACCGTCCTGCCCTGGAAAAACCTGCAGATCAGCTTTCAACAGCTAGGGGGCCTAAATGAAATGATGGGAAGATCACAGACGACAAGAGTCAATCAGGAGAAAAGAGGAAATTGAAGTTTAACCTTCAAACCTGAAACCCTGAAGAAATCTGTGTTCCAGGGGCGAAACGTCTTAGAAAAGCCACAGCGTTTTGGGGGGGGGACAAAAGGCTGAGGGTCCAGTTGGTTAGATGTTCTCCTTATGAAGTTTTATCAGGGAACAGCAGAAACGGGGAGAAACTAAAAAACAAAAAAACTATTAGAATTGATCCTAAACAACAGAACCCAGCATTGATTTGTGGAATCTATGGATAGGGTTTTCTGATAACCATTCATAGGACTTCTATTCATAAAAAAAAGAATTTTAGTTCATTGATATATTAAAAATATTATAAATATGAGCTCTTCTACCTTTCAATTTAAATAATGTTTTTTTGGAAACTTTCATATTTAACAATGTTAAATTCCACAGCGGAAGTTTAGTGTTTTGTCTGTGAGAATCAGCCCACCAGAACTCCTGACTGCCTCCTCACCACACTACCTACCTGCTTAAGCAACATCTAACCTTTAGACCTCCACCTTCTGGTTGATCTGATCCGTGGTCAAAGGACATTATAAAGGTGCTTACACACCAAACGCGGTTCGCGCACCAGAGGCGGCCAATTTCAATGTAAAGTCAATGGTTTAGATGCGAATTGAGGTTCTGTGGCGTGAATTGAGCGGCCATAGCCAGTTGCTCTCTCCCAGTAGCTTACAGTCACACACCCCAACTTAACATAAGTGGATAACACTGCAACAAAAATGGCGACTAACGACGGCCAGAGCTATCTAGCCGTACAGGTTCCAGCTCAGACAGGGAAAACAAAGACGTTCATGTCTGCAACCGGATGCATCAGAATGGGGCAGAGCAGAGAGGCTTTGGCCCACCAACTGTAGTTTCTATATCACAGCTACGACCTTCTTCAAACTGCATTTTTTGTCTGCTCCTGATTTACAAACATTTGAATAAAGAAATACTAACGCAATTTTTATCATAATTTTTTTTCCTCCGTTGTCATAAAAATGCCACAAGAACGCGTTAAAATCACCAAAAACACCATTTTCATCAGAGTGGGTCTTTAAAGAGGCTCCAATTAAAGCAGAAATCAACTCTGGACCCTTTAACCGGAAAAGAAATACCAGACCCGTGTATTACTGACATTCAGCTAAAACTCTGGAACCACCTTCCTTCACACCAACTTTCTGTCAAAAAACAACCTTCTACCCAATCAGGATTTAGATGTGAGCATTCGCAGAAACTGGCTTCCTTTCTTTGGTTGAATCTCTTTTTTTTTTTTGGCTGGAAATACTGACCATTCCGAGGTTCTGATGTGTGGATAAGCTCTGAACTGCTTTAAATCTCCCGGAACGGTCCAACAGTCAAAATATCCAGGCGTGTGCTGAGGTCTATATCTCACCAATATTGTAGCAGTGTTCCTCAGGGTTTTGTTCTTAGCCCCCTACTCCATCTACAGCGAGTCTCTGAGCACCATCATGGTTTGTTCCATGACCCTCTATGCTGATCACACTCAGCTCTTCATCCAGACCACATGACTGCGTCTCTGCCCGTCTCTCCAACATCTCCACTTGGATGACACATCTTCAGCTGAACCTTTTCAAGACAGAAGCTCTGGTCTTTCCTGTCAGTTCCTCTGCTCAGCTCAACTTCACCATCACTTCAAGATCTTGCAGAACCGTCCTCAAAGTTAACCAAGGATTTGGGAGCCATCTTTGACGACCATCTGAGCTTCAAAGAAAACATTTCTTGTACGTGTTTATTTTCCCTGAACAACATTCAGAAGATCAACCCTTCTTTCGTGGTTTACGTTGCTGCTTGTGCAGATGCCAAGAGGAACTCTCACTACTCCTCTTCTCGAGTCTTTGCGTCTTTTCCAAAGCCCTGACGGTCCAAAGCCAGCAGCTCCTCTGTACCTGACGGGTCTGGTCCAGGTGTGTCCTCCTGCGTTCTCACTAGCTCTGCTAATGAGAAGTCTGCTGGTTTCTGCAACATGCAGCAGAAGATCAGAAGCTGAACTTCCCACAGCGGTGGAGTCATCTCAGCCCCTTTAGAAAAGACTGAAACCTTTAAAAGTTCAGGAGGAACCTTTCAGCACCGTGTGACCCTTTGATGGTTTGATTCCTCATTCGTGAGTCGCTTTGTAACAAACCTATCGGCTCAATATCTCAATGATAATGTTCAGTGTTTTGGAGACCAGCAGATTCTGCAGAACTTTGAGACTGTTTTTAGGTCAGTCCAAAACAAGCAGGATCATTGAGTTGATGGTCAAACTCTTCAGTCACGATTTCGGATGACTCCGCTTAGCCTCGTTCCTGTCCATGTCTGCTTGTTTCACAGTTTCAGGGGCAGAGTGTCTGAGGAGGTCCCACTCCTTTCAGAACAGCAGATCCTCGCAGCTCAGCTGCTGTTCTCACAGCTTTTGCTCATTCAGCGTCTCACATACATGTTAGCAGCTAATGTTCGATTCCCTGCTCATCTCGACCCCCCCACCCCCACCTTGTGCCGACTCCAGCGTGTGTTTTTGCCTCTCACCTGTCGCTCACGTGAGAACTTTCCGAATCCTGACGACAAACATTCTCCACGAGCTCAGCTAACTGTTAGCCAGCAAGCTGGCTATTAATAACAGGCTAGGCGGCTATCGCCAGGATCATCTCAGAGAGACGTACCTGAACGCCGCAGCCCACACCTGGTCACGCGCGCCTGGGGCGCGTCTGCAACTTAGCGCTGTCCTAACCTGCGCGGCGGGACAGACATCAAAGCAGCTGTTGTTGCTAAACACCAGTGTCGCTTTAGCTTCTCTGCTCCTGGTCTTCTCGCACTGCCTCAAGGTCTCGCGAGATCCGTGGTGGGGTAAGTGAGTGCAAACGGCCGGTGATGAGACCGCCAACAGACTAGCAAAGAAAAAAAAAAAAACAGGATTTTTTTTTAAGGCGAAAAGACCGATTACAGTTTGTTTTACCTTAAAGTATGAAACGTTGCATTGAAAAATGTTGAAATAGAGGAAGAAATTGTTTTTAAAAAATTTGAATGCGGCAAAAAACTGATTATACTTTTAAATGAATTTATTATCATCGGTTTAACACTGTTTCCATACAATGGTTTTTAATAGTTTGTGTAAATTTTCTGTTATAAGGAAAAAGGAAAATGAACAAATACTGTTTTTGACATAAAATGCTGGAATTCACTGATTTTAAAAACATTTTATTTTTTTAGTTTTTAGTCGCAATGATGTCACACTTTTATTAAAATAATTTTGCTTCATAAACATCTGTTAGAATTTTTTTAAAATATATTTTGTATTGCAATGCATCCAGGATAAAGTATTGTAAGCATCAAAAAGATTTTTGTTTGATTTAAAGTGAAAGGTTAGTGCCATGTTTGATAATTAGTTTTGACTCACTGGCAGACCCACTTCACAACATCAACTGTGAGGCCATATTTTAGACTGTAGTGGATTCTAAATGTAAGAGTATTAAAAGACCATAAAAAGATTTTTTATGTTGTTTTTATTAAAAAAAAAAATAAGTGTGTATTTTCATTAAACCAACAAAGATCAGCTGAGGTTCCAAACGTGTTTGTGTCTGACAGATATGAAATCACAGCTTCTTCTATCTTTCCTCCAACATTTCAGTTCATGTTTTCTTGCAATGTCCAGCAGAGCAAAGTCTGAGTCTCAACAATCTTCCATTTTCACATCTCTCCAGTCAAACATGTCAAATGTGTTGGTCTTCCAGCAGGCAGATTTGTGATCAGAGTCCAAACTGAGGGCCCCTTCAGTCCACCTCTTCAACGGTGGGCCCCTGGCTGTGGGCCCCCGCCT
>BSAI01000089.1:5701566-5712404 GCA_036245035.1 Adrianichthys oophorus | reverse complement strand
AATCAAGAATTATGCACACACAAACCTAAAGTTACACACAAATCAAGGATTATGCACCAACAAACCTAAAGTTACGCACAAATCAAGGATTATGCACGCACGAATCTAAAGTTACACACAAATCAAAATTACGCACGCACAAATCGGACTGATACTAATTTATCTTCATATTCTCATTGATGAGTTATAATCCAGCACATATAGAGGCTTGAATCCTGTCTGGAGAATCAAAACTGATTTATACCACTGCTGGAAGAGAGTTGAGTCTGGAATTTTCTAAACTCCAGAAATGTATCTGAAATAGAGAATATTAGGGATCTAAAGACAGAGAGCCTGGAATGACATGCTGCAGTTGTTACTTTTACTATTCCTCCTCTTTTGTGGCACAAATTTATTAACTAATTTCACAATAAACGAAACGAGATCTGTTGAGGTGGGTAGAATAACTTGCATTAAGAATTACATTCATCTTAAAACTGCTCACACTCCTAACCGCTGGTTTCTGTACAATAAATCACAGCTGTAAATAGAAAAGGAAAATATGAGTACAAATTTTCAAATTAAACATTAAGATAAAAAAGGCATACTTTCTGGTTGGGTAATGTTTTCTTTTTTTTTTTCTTTTCCTTCTCCCAATTCTATACTAATCCTGTCAAATTCCTATACCGCACTTAAAGAAATATTTTGCTCTTAGAAATGTTTTGTAACATTTACCATTTAAGTTTTAAGTTGAAGTATCTTTGAAGATGAATTTGAACCTTTAATAGTTTTGTTGGTTTGAAATACTTTGTAGAACAGAATGGGCAGTGGTGATTGCTGCAGCATTCAACACAGTTTCATCTCTGGAAGAGACTTCCCCTTTAGAATTGTTCTATCCATCTGGAACAAGATGCACAAGTCTAATGCACAATTATAGACCTACAGTAGAAAGAGTCATTCATTTCTGAACAATACAGTATAAATGCTTATTATTATAAGAAATAATATTGAACGATGGCAATGAATCAAGTTTGTATATTACACTACAAAATAGTAAGATATGTATCAGACATATTTGTCTTTGCTTAGTAAACATTTAGTTTTCTCCTGTAATGAGATAATATTAATGAATTACACAATAGAACATGATTACATGTACACACAAAGATGGAAAGATACAAAAATGTGTGCTGTAAAATGATGTAATGCTAATAAACCATGAATATTAGATTTGCACAAACATTCATTTGGATAAAAGCTAAGCTACATATAGACAACACTTTGTTTCTGATAAAAACCCAAATTTATTGGTAATTTACGTTTTATACTTAGATTCATGTGATAAATTACCCGGTTTGTTTTTTGCAGTGCTTCGAGATAGATATATAAATTAAACATTCTTATCACTCGTGTGTGTGTGTGTGAGATGTCATACGGTCTGCAGAAAATAATGAAACAAACTTCACCCTGTAGATAGGAGGCGCTGTCTGAAAAATCTTCAGTTCTAAGAGTTGTTGGGCCCCCGGGCTTGCAGATATACCCTTCTCGCTGGAGATGGGTAAAGAGGGCGTGGTCATGGTTCTGTTAAATGGGCGGAGTCAGAGGAAGAACGCTTTGGATTGTTTCAGCTGGACCAGAGAATGTAATATGTAGAAAAAAAATGCCATTATGTTTTTAAAAATAAACAGTATCATAAGATATTTGTTCATATTTTAATTAATTTGTATTTTTTCAAATATAGTTTGTAACTAAAAATCCAAATGCCATCGACATTTGTAGACATTATTTCTGAAACAGACTTGAACTGTTAAGGTTTTAAACCAAAAAAAAAAAAAAAGAAAGAAAACTTGCTTGTAAACAATTAACTTGTGATGTTTTTCAACATTATGTATCTTTTAAATGTGATTTTAATAAACATTTTGAATATCAAGGTTTAAAGTATAAAAAACCATAATGTTAACTGTGTGGTTTAAGAACAGGGGGCGGAGTCAGTTCAGGGTGGACTTGGAATGTTAGAGAAGTGGCTGTGATGCACCGAAATGCAAAAGATACTTGAAATGAATATTACGTAAACTAGTTATAAATTAGTAAAACTGTTGTTAAATTATTGAACACAAATAGATTTAAGAGAATTCTATATCTCACTTTTACGGTTGAAGTATTAGAACAGCAGGTTTTAATGTCATGTTTTGGTAAATATATTAAATCAAATATACCGGTTTATTTATGGATGAGGTTATGTAGAGGAGAAAAACTAAATGGTTAAAATTCATATGGTTTAACATTCTGTAAAAATCTTGAATTATATTTGTACAAATAATGTTGTGAAGGTAATAAAGTGAAACTGTTTAGATTTGGTCATTTTTTGTGGTGAAGCTCTGACCTGCTAATGATGTAACGTAATAGTTTTTATAGTATTTAATGTATATATTCACACTTGTGTTTGTGTCCCTGCAAATAAATAATTACAATCTATTCCTAAACTGAAGTGTTGTAAATCTTGTTAAATAACATCTTTGGTCGTCTTGGTCACAGACTTTGAACAGATCAGAGTTTTTTTAAGAGAAGAGCAGCGTCCAGATTAAACCGGATTATGGTTTCTACAGCCTGCTGCTCTGCATCGAGGGGTCACTTCCTGGTTTAAGATTTAGATTATTTTCTAAACTCTTTCTGGGTTAAAGTAATACGTTGATTCCATCAGGCTGAGATGAATCATCCACAGCAGTGGTCCCCAACCTTTTTGTGGCTGCAGACCGGTCAACCCGTGAAGATTGTACTGCGGCCCGGGAGGCGTGCAATGACAAACGGTATACTTGAGTAGGAACATGTGCTTTTAACTGATAAACAGTTCTGACAATAAATTTGATCATCATTTCACTCAGTCATCTGATGCATCTGGTGCATTTTGGAGGATTGATATGAAACATAAACAAACAAACATAATTAAGGTCTCCCAATTTAGTGTGGTGTCAGGAGTAGTTAAAAACAAGTTTATTTTACTATAAGATCATCTCATTAAAAACAAAATGTAACCAACAAATCTATTATTGAGTCTCAATACAAAACTAATCAGATTACTTTGAAGCTCCATGCAAGCTCCTGGTAGTCTTTTTATTGTCTTGAAATTGTATCCTGTTCTTCTGTCTGTTCCTGCACTTGTTCAATTTACAAAGAAAGGTTCCACATACAACTGTTCTGGTGTTGCACGCCCCTGAACTGCTTTTAGCCTCAAGAGACTGAACTGGAATCCAGAGAATCCGGTCGATATTCAAAACCAAAAGATTTTTCAGAATAAAAGATCGTTCTGACTTGGTCATTTTGCTCCCCGGACCAAACTTTACAGCTCTGATGATCAGAGGTGTAGCTGAGAGAATCTGATTAATGTCGATTCAAAACAAAATCATGATTTCTTCCACGGCCCGGTGATTTGGGACCACTGATTTACAGTAAAGTGAATCATTAATGAGTTCTCTGTAATGATGTACTGAGACCAGCTTTATGTATTGTTGACTTTAATATGAGAGTTCTGCTTTGATCAGCAAAAAAAAATTCTCAACAAAGAGTCAGAGCTGCTGCTGAAGAAGGGTGAAAGAGGGTGAGGTTAGGGTGGAGCTTTGGACAAATGGACTGAGTCAAAAGAAGGACGTTTTGGTGGAACTAAAGAAATAAAGTACAGAGAAATGTGAAATTATGGTTTAAAAGAATAAATGTACATAGATCATGAGCTGAACTACTGGCTTAATTAAAAAAGGGATTTCAAAAATGAAGGGATACTGTCTAGTTAATGACAGTTGTGTTGTTGTGTAAACCTATAATTCTTAAGTCATTTTTGAATCTGTTTATGATAAACATTTTAAATACTCCAGTTTTAAAGTACATAAAAATACAACCTTGACACAGGAAAGTGGGTGTGGTCAAGTCTGCATTTGTGATTTAAAAACGGGGCGGAGTCAGTTCAGGGCAGACCTGGAATGTTCTATACTGATCCAGAGAAGTGGTTGCAATGCACCAAAATGCCAAACATACTTTGAGTTGAGTAAACGGGTAACGAATCAACATAATGTTAAAACAAGTACAGATTTTTAACGAGACATAAAGAACAATACTTTTATTACTAGAGTATTAGAACAGCAGGTTTTAATGTCATGTTTTGGCAAATATATAAAATCAGATATTATACTGGTTTGTTTATGGATGAGTTTAACCAGAGGAGAAAAACTAAGGTCAAAATTCACATGGTTTAACATTTTGTCAAAAATCTTGAATAACATTTGTATTTATAAAGTTATGAAGGTAATATAAATATCTGTACTAGTACTAAATATCAGTACTCCTTGTACCAGTGCAGTATCCCACTTTCTAAGAAGGCTGGACATCCAAATAAACAGTGTACACCATATTAATGTTGATCTGCTTAGACACAACTCTTTCCATTAGTTTACTTGGAACAAGTAAGATTCTTGTGGGTCTGCTGTTCTGCCCTGTCAGTGGTTCTGTAGTATTTTTAGACAAAGGGATGATTTTTGAAATCTTCCTCAATTCTGGATAGAAAGATTCAAAGCAAAAGTTGAAAATATAACATGCTGACTTTATCATTTAGAAGTCTTCCATCCATGTTAGATTAAACAAGGTTCATCACATATCGTAAAGCTCTTCTTATACTTTTATAAGAAGTATTTAATCCAAAGTTATTTTTGTTTGAATTTTTATTTCTGTCAACAGCTGTGATACGAAAGAAAACTGATCTGATAATCACCAATCTGGATGAAGTTCAGTAAACTCCATCATTCAGTGAGGAAGTGGATTATTGAAGTGAAACTGTGTGAACACAAGGACAGATCCCTGTGGAACACCACATCTGAGTTTTAGTGGTTTCCAACTAAATTCCTTTATGTGATTCTGAAGCTAAATGGACTCGCTGATCTGTGGGGGTTCTGCTGGTGTGAAGAACATCCATGTGATCTTCAGTCCACCGCGGTGGCTGACTGTGTTCACATTCAGAATGTTCTCCGGTTCTGCACATTCTGCTGAACATCTGCTGATGTTCTGTGGAACGACCATAGAAAAACCTTCAGCAAGGAGAAAAAAAACCCTAAACTTTAGAATTTTACTCAATTATCGTTTTGTGCTAAATTTACGTCTCAGCATTAAAATAGTTTTATCAGAACAGTTTATGTTCCTGTCAATCATTTGTTGAAGTTATGTTGTGGTTATTTTAAAAAGTCCCACTTCAACTGTCCCAGAGGAGAAGCCCCTCCCCTTTTAGCCCTTACCACTTTCTCCCTCCAGAGGGCGCTACTGCCTTCACTTTTCAAAGCATTTTATGCTTCCAATATACGTTTATCCTTCAATAAAGTTAATTTGAATCAGAAATGAAAGTTCAAATATGAATTCCAAACACAGAAATAAATAATAGAAACTTTCTATAGAATTTCTGGTCCATTTTAAAAACAAATGTTTTTATTTTCAATTAAATGTAAAAATATACTTGGAAACAAAGAAATTGGATAAATATGAATATTTTTGAAGAAACAAACACTTTATGACTCAATTAAAGTACAAAGAAACATCAAAGGGTTTCAAATGATTTTAAACTGAACATTGTAGAGCCCTGATGTCAAACTATGAAGTAATTTTAAAGACCTTTCATTTATCATCTAAATCAACAAGTAAAAGATAAAAAT
Source organism: Adrianichthys oophorus (assembly GCA_036245035.1). Taxonomy (NCBI): domain Eukaryota; kingdom Metazoa; phylum Chordata; class Actinopteri; order Beloniformes; family Adrianichthyidae; genus Adrianichthys; species Adrianichthys oophorus. The sequence goes on along the minus strand of BSAI01000089.1, from coordinate 5,706,741 downwards.
GAAGCATGTGAATGCAAGTGCAGTTCTGGCTTCAAGGGGTGTGCAAATTCGAGCAGCAAAACATGACCGGAAAATCCCAGAATTCATAATTCCTGACTTCAGATCCTGCTCAATAATCTGAGGCTCCTGTGTGTGTCACAGAAGAAAAACTAGCTTTTATTAAATGTAGATTCATTGTGAGCCATTGTTAATGTTTTTTCAATCTTTAACTAAATTTAAAAAAAATAAAAATGTTTAACAAGAAAATAAAACAGGATGTTGTACATTTAAAAAACGGTTTAATTCCAGAAGTCTGAAGGAGTTTAGTTAGCAAACCTTTTCTAAGTGCGTTTGAACGCCTCACTGTTTAAAACATTTCCTTACAGGTGAAATTGCAGTTGAAACGTCAGCCTCAGGGGGAGAGGTCTATTTATGAAGGGATACTTCTGACAAAATGATTTAATATTCAGGAAATCTGATATTAATCATTAAAAAGGAAGTTTTAGGTTTTTATAAAATTCTCATTTTTGGTGTTTTATAAACAAATGTCAAAAGTCACTAAAATATAAAAACTATTTTTATTCAGTACAAAATCAGACTTTCATTTTGATCTTTATCTGAATAAAGATTCATTTTCTTTATTAGGCTTTGCTTTAAGGCAAATGTTTGAGATTTATTCTGTCAGTTCAGAAATGAACCAGGAAACGCAGAAGCTTTTTAAAATAAAGTGCCGGACATGGAAACTTAGGTTTTTGTTATTTTTTAAAGATCAATGGTTTGGTTTTTAAAAAGGATAAAAACATTTAAATGCAGTTTAGAGTTTCTGCAGATGAATGACATCATTCTAGTTTAGTAAAAGTTCTAATTCTGCAGATCAGTCAAAGTTCAGTGTTCCAGCTTCATGAAGTGAAGAACACAAAGGTTCTTCAGGTGGATCTTTGATCTTCAGGTTCTGCGTTCTGATTCAGGAAACTGATCTGCAGCTTAAAGATTCCTCATCATTTTGAACGTCTTATTTGAAGGACAACATTTGGTTTGAGTTGAACACATTTTTTATTAGGAGGATTTTTACACAGAAACAAAACTGTGGAAGTTGGTTTTTAACTTTTATGTTCAATTGAAAGTTTCAGAAATATTTCAGAAAATGAAGGGTTTTGTCAAGTTAAAAAAACCCTGAGATTTATCATTAAAAATGATTCTTTTTTTCAGTCTTCTGAAAAAAGACAGAAACTTGATTGATTTGGTTTCATGCAGGACTAAAGCTGAATTTACATCAGATATGAATCTAAGAGCAACAACAAATTCCTATAGACATTTTTCTGTAAAAATGTTTGTGTTTGTTCATAGAAATGTTCAGCGTTTGAAGAATGACTGCATCTCAGACTCACAAGTTTCAAACTGATGAAGGAAACATGAATGATTTCAGATTTAAATCCATCAATGATCCTGTCTGATCCACTGATGGAGCTGAAACAGAAATCTTAAAATTTTATTTGAATATTCAAATTTGTTTCTGGACATCAATCATAAAGGAAATTAATAAATAGAGAAGATAATGAGTTCATTAGAAAATGTTAAATTGTTTAGAATTTTGCTGAAAGCAAATGTTTGAAGTTTATTCTGTCGGTTCAGAATCGAAACAAGCAGGAAATGCAAAAGCCTTTCAAATTAAAGTGTTGGACATGGAATGAAATAAATCAAAGTTTCTTAAATGTTTATGGTTAATAATATGGGTTTGATGTTTAAACTATTTTTTCATGTTTATATTAAGAGAAAATAATCAGTTTTCAAATGTTATAAGAAAGATGAATCAGCCTTTGTATTTATGGGAGGTGGATTAAAGAAAGAAACTCTGGTATAAAAATACAAAATTGATAGTGATGGTATTAATATGAAGTTTCAAAAAGGATGATTGAATCTTTTATTAAACCACTGTTATAGTTTTTTAATTCTCCTTAAAAACAAGGAATTTTCTCCAGAAGGGATGTAAACTTCCTGCATTTACTAAAACAAACTCCTTCAACAATTACAGACCCGGATCACTGTTTTCACAGTTTTCTAAAATTTTACAAAACTTTGTTCCCAAACTAAATCATTTCAAAGAGAAACACAAGTTATTAAAAGACTCAGTGTGGTTTTTCCTCATTTGCATAAAAGAAAATGAATTGTACAGTTTGCAGGTCATTCCTCAAACTGCAGGAATATTGAATATGGCATCCTACAAGGGGCAATATTGGGTCCAATTAGTTTTATTTTATAGAAATGACCTTTGCATTATAACTCGTTTTTATTTTTGCTAAATTTTCTGTTCAGGAATAAAAAAATCAAACATACAGAAATGGAAATGGTTAAACTTAAATATTTAATAAGGTTTCACTGAATTGGAAAAACAGGAGTAAGTAAAAATATCTATTAATGGAGCAAAACTAGAAAAACTGTTTAGATTATTTTGGATCATCAGTTTACCATTTCATATTGAAAGTAAAGTATCTAAAACTGTATTAGTTTAGAAAAATGTTTATAGTTGATTTTGTGATGTGCTGAGAATGATATATTGTATTTTATTCTCCATATTGAGTTGAAGTGTGGGAAAACACACAGACCAGTTTCAAACATGTCAGTACAGATAAAGCTGCAGAGTGACATGGGACTCACAGAAGGTTCCAGTTATGAAGCTTCAGACAAAATGAGATCAAAATGATTTCATATTCACCAAATCTGATCTTAATGATTAAAAATTAGGTTTTAGGGTTCAAATGACAACTTGCTTTACAAAAACAAAGTGATTTTAAAATTCTGTCAAAAGTGAAAGCTGAGAAAATAGTCACTTTTCGTGTTTTTCAGTACAAAATCAAAGCTTCAGTTTGACTTTTTTTCTCTGATTCTGATATTTGGTGAAGAACTGAGTGAAAATGTAGAAAAATCACAAAAAACATTGTAGAAAGTTTGAAAAGAGTTTAGAGTCCTTTACCTTCACAAATCCAGAAAGGGATCAGAACCTGAAGCAAAAGGTTGGACTGAAATCCTTAGGAGAGTTCAGCAGCAGCTGTTCCTCATTCACACCTGATCAGGTGGATTTAGCCCCGCCCCTTTGAACCTGAAACAGGAGGAACAATAAACATGTTTATCAACAACATGATCAAAGTTTCTTTGAACTGACAGTAGTTCGATGAAAACAAAAATCAAAAGTTTTTGTTTCCAAATAAAAAAAATTGGAGAAAGTTAAAGAACCATCAGAACAGAACCAGCAGCTCTGAGTTCCGGATCGATCCCACGATCAGAAGGTTTGATGATAAATACAGATTCATTTTCTTTATTAGAAATTGGCTTACAGCAAACGTTTGTGGTTTATTCTGTCGGTTCAGAAATGAAACAAACAGGAAACAGAAGCTTTTCAAAAAGTGTTAAAGATGGAAACAAAGGTTTATGTTGTTGTCTAGTGGGTCAATAAAAGGGGCGTGGTTTGGTTTCAAATGGATAAAAATATTCCTTTAATATTGAAATGAAGGTTAGAGTTTCTGCAGATTAATGACATCAACATTAATGTTTGCTAGTTACCCTGTACCTTTTCATTCCAATAACACTTTCCGTATATTTTTGTGCCAGCTCCTGCTGGCCAAAGACAACTAAAGCTTTTCTCCAGTTCTCGCAACCACTACTGACTAAACTATCATGTTTGATGCTTCTGACAAACACTACATGGGAAGCAGAAAGCTGTATTCTGGTTGACTAAATATTCTAACCAAATGTGCTTTTCAAACCAGCTGTGGTGAAATGCTGGCTTCTGTGTACCAAAAGTATCATGTTGGTAGCTCTTCAGCTTTACCTGTCTGGGCCCTGTGTCTTTGTCACCTAAATCAAATCATGCAGTAGAATGAGTTTCTGCAGCAGCTTCATAATTTCCCTCTTTTGGCCTGTTTGCTTTCCTTGCCCTGGAATACTCAGATCTTCTTCTGCCTCTTATCCACCTGCTGCTTCTCTTCTGTCTGACCCTTCAGGAGACGTGAACACATTGATCTGATAACTGGTTCAATATAGAGGCTGATGTCATGACATTTGCTCACACATCAGTCATTTGTTGCTCTCAAATATTGTTAAATTACACAGATTACATTTTGGGAACACATGTAACTAAAATGTTTGTAATTTAAAGCCCCGAAAAACATGACTAAATGACTTGAGTTGAAGTAATACTAAAATAGAACCCTCAACAATAATGTGGTTCATTTGACTCATATAGGTCTCTTGGCTCTCTCCACTTTGTAATCTTGACTCCTAAATAAAAGCTCAAGTTTCAAACATGTTTAAAAGAACAGCACAATCAGTCTCACACAACAGGTCAGACAATGATATCAATAACAAAAGCAAAAATACAATCATGTTTGAAAGGTAGCAGGCAGCATTGCAGATTTAAACCTGTTCTTTAGATATCAATGATGATATTGCACTCAGATCATATAGTAATAACCATTCACCTTTACATTACAAGTAATAGCTTCAAACTCATAAGAATAATGTGTTGTTGGTTATTTGATAATCATTTTACCAATGTGAAATAGTTGGTGAAGTTATTGTTCTTATAATTTGTCCATATTATTTGCTTATAACAATTTTTAAATGCATATACAGTTTGACACTCCTTTAGTTCCAGCTCCAAATTAATCCACAGTTTTACTCCACAAACAGACACACTGATTCTCTGTGTTTTTAGTACCATCAGAAGTTTAAGTTTTCCTGCTCCTCTTAATTTATGAGAATTGTCTCTTACTATGAATGATTTCTGTATTTTTTTAGTAATTAATTTTAATAAGCTTTGTATTGTTTACTATGTTTGATAATAAACTACATGCTGTGGATTTAGTTATTTTGACTGTAAAAATTGATTAGTATGCTCCAAATATCCTACTTTGTGAATAATTCTGACTGCTCATTTTTGTGACATAAATAATTGCTTTAATGAAGATTTATAGATATTCCCCCATATTTCATTGCAATAGTTAAGGTAGGGACACACCAAGCAACTCCATTGGTGTTGTATATGCCTTTATTGGAGTTCTGTTACCTCTCTCTATTGAAGTTCTGTCCCCCCCATTTGTGTTCTGTTGCCTCTCCATTGGAGTTTTATACCCCTCCAATGGAGTTCTATACCCCTCCAATGGAGTTCTGTTACCCCTCCAATGGAGTTCTGTTACCCCT